>CM061148.1:13476601-13629101 GCA_030710495.1 Labroides dimidiatus
AAACATTTCTGTGGCTGGTTTGTGAGATGGGAGCACTAAAATGGGATTATTAAAGTGGACGTTAGCAGCCACCTGCACTGCTCAGATAGTATTTAATGACAGCGATGCTATTTTTCCATGTATTGAACAGTCCCAGTGAGCCTCACTTTTAATTACCCCCAATCAATGCTGTGAATATGTCATTACACAGCACAAAGCTTTGTTGTATCCAACAAAAATAATGATAACATTTCTGCAAACACCTCCTCTTTTGGCTGGAGAATACATCATTAAGAGGCATATTCACTACGGCGGCAGAAACATATTTCAGTGCTGTTCAAGGATTTATTACGGAGCACTATTTCAGCTCCTAGTTATGTGGATAGAATTTCACAGCTTGTTTAAGAACTATAGAGAAAATAGCAATATGTAGATAAAAAGATGCCGCTCAATCTGAGGCAGTGATGTGATCATAGAGTGCAGCAGAGTGGGCCTGAGCTGGGGGGCAGCACTGCAGTCTACATTAACGGTCACATTAACTGTGCAGGCCGCTGTCGTTTCAGGCTCTCAGCGGGTCAGCTGGGGTCACTGGTGTGACGTTAAAATGAGAGGTTGGACCAGGCCAGTAAACGTGACTAAAATGCTAGTCTGATGCAAAAAAAAAAAAAAAAAAAAAAAAAACCTAACTGAGCTGCTTGTTGGTGAATCACTCTACTGTGTAGTAATTCAATGTTACACTGGAACAAACCTGTTAGGAAACATTTTTAGTCCTGTGCTAGAGCTGCAGATGATTAAAATATCTGAGGAGAATCAGACTTCTGAGGGTTTAAAGTAAAGGACAGGGTTTAAAATTATTTACCTTGTGATACATTTATATCTTTTTGGATATTCTATGCTATAGAAAACTAGTGTGTCAGAGGATTTCATTCTACAAACATTGCATGCAAAGAAATTCATAAACCAGGTTCATACTACAATACTCTTCAATCACTCTAGTTAAGGAATGTCTTACAAAAAACTCTAGGATGCAGATCTACAGAATAATACTGGCTCTGTTTGCAACATATTCTCTGACTATCAAGAGAAAATACATACATCAAAGAGAGTGCATGAATAGAAAGGTGTCTTGGCACTGTCATGTAAACAGGATTTGGTTATGAGAGGTGTCGTGTTCTGATCCTTTGTTATAAAACTACTATCGAGGAGACAACAGGGTGGTTCTGGTGCATTTGGCGCGCGTTGAAGCTGCTTTCAAACCGCCGTAAGGGGTGAAGGAGCAAAGTCTGGGTTCTGGAAGGAGAAGCCCTCGAAGTCCTCCTGGTTCATGGCTGCTAGTATATCCGGGTCAGATGGAGTGAGCGCAGATGAAGCTGCTGTGAAGAACTTGTCAAAATTTTCTCCCTTTTTCCCACCCTAAAGAGCAAGAGAAGAAGTTTAACGTACTTATTCACACGATAATGCCAATTGTATATACCAATAACTCCCACCTGAGTAACATAAAAAGAGTTGAACTATAAAAAGACTCCACCTCCGTGTTTCTTTTCCTCACCCACACCCTCGTTTTCTCTCTCAGGATCCCTCCATCACACCTACTGTAGTTAGAAAGCTGCTCATTTCTCTTTTCCTGCTCTTCTACTGCAGATGACAGCTGATCTGCAGGATGATGTGGATCTCATTTGGCTAATGGGCCTGGCCTCTAACCCCTCAGTACACTCACCTCACCTCACTATTGGCCAACAGGCTGCAAACTGGTGTGTGGTGGGCTAATGATGACATACATTAGCATATGGGAGGAGTAGGAAGGACTCAAAGGCCACAAGGTCCTGTCTATTATGACTGCTGTGTCTCTAGGAAGCAGGAAGAAGAGGGATAGAGAGACGAGAGAGGAGAATGAGGGGGAGGGAGGGAGGGGCAGTGCCATTTGAACAGAGAAAAGACTACAGAATGAAAAGGCCAACACACTGTGGACGGCTGAGAGAAGGAGCATGCTGAGAAATGAGGGAGCGGGTGAGAGTTTGAGAGACAGATGGGAGAAAGTGACAGCCTCAATTCCCTAAAAGTGAAAAGAAGAGAGGAAGATAGGAGGAACAGACAGGAGACTGAGGAGAATAGACTGAAAAAAGGAAGATAGAAAGACAGAAAAGTGTGTAGTCCATCTGTTCCACTGACAGTTCTGGGTTTGAAGGGTGTCGGGAGCTCCAGTCTCTCCAGACGGTCCCAGTCAATCCAGCGAAAGAATGGATGTTCCCTGATCTCCCTCTCTGCGTCTAATCCTGCACCAAGACGCTTGGTCGGGTGTTTCGTTAGAAGCTTTGGGGAAAAATCAGGGAAAGAAACATTTTTACACGGCACAAGACAGGTGAGAAATCTCTGTTTGATAATCTGACTGTCTAGATCAGTGTTATGGTACTTGAGTCCAGGCCTTGGGCTCTGAAGGATTTCAGACTCGGTAGATGAAGGGGAGGACTCATACACTTACAAATAAAAACTGTTATATTTTTGTTGATAGTATTTCTTTATAAGATCCTGAACATTGACTCAGTTCGGAGCAAAGGGGGCGCGTGTTGAGGCGAGTTGTGTGTTTTACTTTCATTGCTTATACAACAAATACAAGCAAGAAAGGTGCAAACACTATTAGTCTTCTGCCCAGGCTACTCCAGGAAAAGTGAGTGAGATGCATCACTTACTTTAACTGTTTTTGTTTTTTTGTTTTTTACATTAGTATCTAAGGTAACTTAACCAATGGTTCCCATACATGTTGTTTGTTAAACCTTAAAATTTCACTTTAATAATTCATTTGGTGAGTTAAACTTCATAACTGGGCACTTGAAACTGAGACTTGACCAAGGAGCAACATCTGATAGAGAAAAATGAAGCCCATGAATGAAGTTGCTGTTCATCGAGAATCCACTAGAGGCTGGTTGCAGAAAGACTAGAAGTCACATACACATCAAGCCAAAAACAGACTTTTACGGCATTAAAAAGCATATTTACAGTCTGGCTCAAAAAACAGCTTTGGTTTGAAACGCTAATTTCGCTATCAGCCCACACTGTACCAGGGGGATGACTTTTTTTCTAACTCAGCAGTTTAGAAAATATTAGGATCACAAGTTTGTCCAATCAGAGGCAACAGCTCAGCTCAAGTGACTGACAGGTGCCCTGTAGCTGTTAGAAAGGAAGCTCAAAGTCCACTTACTATCGAAGATGGCCCTGTCCAAAGATTGGCTTCATTTGACTGTATCAGGAACAGACGGGTGAAGTCGTGGAGACTACGTCCAAATTTTATACAGTCTATGAGACTTCACTTGAACTCAAAGTGATTCAACCACAACACTGATTTAAAGAGGATGAGCTAATTTTTATTCTAAGGGTTAGATAATAAGAAGTTTAAATATGTTTCCAGTCTTAGCTAAGCTAAGCTAATAGCTGCAGGGTTAAGCCGGATGTCTGACAAGAAGATATGAGGTTGGTTTCACTTATTATCAAGCTCTCTCAAGAGAGCAAATAAATGAATTTCTGGGCTGCTCGACTTTGTCTTCAAAGCCTGCACCACTGAGCTATGCTGTCTTTTGATTAACATTTAAATATATATTTAAGAAATGTAATATGAGAAAATTTTATTTAATTTTATCATAATCGTCTCAGCACTACAAGTTACATGGGTTAGAAGTAATTAAGTGGTTACTTACTCCTTTGCAGATAGCGACAGCTTCACGAGAGAGGCTTTTAGGGTAAGAGACACACTGCTCCATGATGGACTGAAACAGCTCCTCCTCATCTATACCATCAAACGGTGGCTGGAAGGGAAAAAAAATACAGATAGAAGGGAGGAAAAAATAACTGAAGACCTGAGAGCAAACTGAAAGCAGCTGTATTTAAATTAAATTCTTTCAAAAGTCTTTTGAAGTGATTACAAAGAGTACTGCAGGCTTAGATGTCTGTGCACATGGGTATAATGTAGGAATTAAGATGAGGGTTACCTGTCCTGCCAACATTTCATACAGAAGTACTCCATAGGACCACCAGTCGACTGCTTTATCATAAGGCTGATACGCCACAATCTGTGAAAAGGATGGAGAGAAAGCAGAGGAGATAGAGAGGGAGAGTGACAGTGTAGTGATAAGGAAGAAAAAGTAGACAAGCAGAGTCAGAAAAAGCAGAGTGTGGAGGATACGCAGCCATCAGAGGAGCAGAGAGAGAGAGAAGAAAGAGAAAGTATGGCATTAGAGAGGGATAATGTATGAGTGAGCTCATAATAATTGGCAAATGACTTTGGATTTGTTTGTTTGTTTACCTGTTTTTGTCACCATGTGTGTGTGTGTTTTTGTGTATACGTGGGTGAGTGCTCGAGAGTCGTAGGGGGAGCATGAGGGAACAATTCACAGCCCCTGGGGAAATATATTGTATCTCTTCCAAAATGGCAGATGCAGGAGAATCAATGGATGTTTACATAAGAGAGTCAATACCCAGGGGAGCCACAGGAAGGTTTACACTTTCAAAGATGTGCATGACAACACGTCATACCTTCTCTTTCTCTTTCTGCTGTGACTGTCCAACACAAGTTAGCAAACAAGAAAAGATGACTATCTTTGATCTTTACTTGGATTTGATGTATATGTGGCAGGAGATACTTCAGAGTCTTTTTCAGAAACACATCCAGCATACAATAATTATATTATGCAAAATAAAAGAGTCAAAAACAAAAAAAAAAACACCTTTGCTGTTTTCTGGTTTAAATTTGCATCATAATGAGTGAATTATTCCGTCACTTTGAAGAGGTTTGTGTCAGTCTCAGTATAGCTATTCACCTGAAGTTACCATAAAATTGCAAAAACAAGGTCTCTGAAGGACAAAAGAGATTACTACGCGACGTTGAGATAGCACAAGCACACACACCGCTGCTAATAGAATCATGGGAAGTTAATTATTCAAAAATGCTGACAAGGTCAGAGAGGACAGAGGAGAAGAGAAGATCTGCAGTGAAGCAACTCGCCGTCTTACAGCGAGCGAACGGGTCAAGTAATTGAAAAGGGGAAGACGGGGGTGAAGCAAAATGAAATGAGGGAAGTTCAGGAGTTAGTCTCGGCCATGAAGTGGGAGCTGGAATACCTCAGGAGCGATGTAGTCTGGGGTGCCACAGAAGGTGCGTGTAGTGTCGCCTTCAAACATGCCCTCCCTGCACATCCCAAAGTCAGCTATCTTTATGTGGCCCTCGCTGTCGAGCAGCACATTATCGAGCTTCAGATCTCTGAGAAAGAAGGAGACAGATCCCACAGGTATAAATCATTCTGATAGATAACATCTTTATAACAGTCATTAAGGTGAAACAACATGACAAATCTTTGTCATGTCTACTGGCTGGGCAGTGACAGCTCCAAACCCGGCTGTGTTAGATGAGCGGTCCACTTCTCTACCTGTAGATGATGCCTTTGCTGTGGAGGAAGAAGAGGCCGACTGCTATCTCTGCAGCATAAAACCTGGAGAGAGAGAGAGACAGAGAGAGAGAGACAGAGAGAGAGAGAGAGAGAGAGAGAGAGAGAGAGAGAGAGAGAGAGAGAGAGAGAGAGAGAGAGAGAGAGAGAGAGAGAGAGAGAGAGATGGGGGATCACAACTGGTTGCTTTATCTTTCAGAAAATTGGCTGAGGTTTTCAGCCAGTAGAGAGGGGAATGGAGCTGAAGAGGGTGATGAAAGGGAGAGTAACCAAATAGATGAAAGGCAGAATGATGAAGAAAGAGATCTGGAAACGAGCAACAGAGTAAGATTAGTTAGAGATGATTGATCAAAGATTATTGATCATATGAACAGCCAGGAGGAGGGAAAATGTGGATGAAAAGATGAGATTAGTAGGAGGAGAGAGTCAAGAAAAAAGGAGGAGTGCTGGTACTCGAGTTGATGACTTTTTATGCATCACTGTATATAATGAACAAAGCAAAGAGATGAGTGCGTATGCAAAGGAACAGAGAATACAAGAGAGGCAGGAAATGAGACGCTGCAGATGAGGAGTTTGATTAGAGTCAACAGAAAAGATCTTTTTGACTACATACGCTGCGTGAGGCTCTTTGAACTTGCCGACTATCTGAATGTGGAACATCAGATCTCCTCCGTTGACATACTCCATCACATAATACAGACGGTCCTGCAGAAAAAGCACACGGACATACACACTCTTTATACATAATCACCTCTGTGTCCGTATTAAAAAGCAATCTGTTAAAACCTCTCCTCCAGGACCGAGGGCCTTGTTATAGAAAGCAAGCTAATTATTGAATTTTATTAATGAAAACTGAACTCCTGGGAAGTCTACGCAGCCAAAATGTCAGGCAGGTTTATGGACAATTTAATGAAAGTTATCTCGGTCTAAGTTCCACACACCGACTTGCGCACACACCTCAGTCTGGAAGGCGCAGTAGAGCGATGTGAGGAAGTGAGGGCGAGCGGAAAGGGCCAGAACTCTTCTCTCCACCAAGGCGCTCTCCGTGTCCTCATCCTGGAAGAGAACGTCTTTTTTCAACACTTTGACAGCGAACAGACGCTCGCTGCCTCGCTCCTCTGCCAGCAGCACCTGTACGGGAACAGAAAAGGAGAAAAAGATACTGTAAGAAAAAGAAAGACAGAAAGAAAGAAAGAAAGAAAGAAAGAAAGAAAGAAAGAAAGAAAAAGAATTCCAAAAGAAGCTTCTGTATGTACTTAACGGCTATAAATAATCACAAAGTTTATTTATAGACAACACTACACCAACTGTCGGGCATGGTGAGAAGAAGATGACGTACAAAAACCAGTAACAGCTTTTTATACATCCCTCTTCTAAAATTCCTCCACAGTGAACCGTCTGCGTCAAACCACAAAAACTTCATCTTTTACATTTCTTTGACACAAAGTGCATCAAAATCAACAGTGTTTCTGTCACCCAGGCTTCTGTTCCAGCTCCAGATAGAATTATGCATGTACTGTACTGTAACTCTGCCAGTACTGAACGTTTTTTTAGGTCATTGTGTTATGAGTGACAAGGTGCTCTAGTTAGGAGAACACCAGTTCTGCTGTTATATGGAAATTAAGTGCTTTTGAGGCATAATTGCAATATGTTGCTGATTTTGTGGCTGGAAGTTTGGTCTGTTACTATTCAGCTACTTTGGGTATGCCTGTATTTTTTTGCTTCCCTTTATTGAATGAGAGTTCAGACAATCGGGCGACAAAGTGATTTGGAGATATGGCTCTTTACTCCTTATTACATATTTCTCAACTCCATTTTTATGACAAACAAGAAACTTTCTGACATACTTATCGAGCAATGTTTTACCGACAACTAGATTAGAGTTTTTCCTGAAATGTTATAACGATTAAATTTTAAATTCTTCTGCTCTCACATAAGATATTTATATTTTATGTGATTTTTGCTTTGATCTTTAGCTGTACTATCAATGAAGGCAACCCCCCCAAAAAAAGAATAAATAAACAACCAGTTTGTGACATTGAGACTACATCCATACCTACATTTAACAGTCTATGATCATGCCCTTAGTATCCAGTGGTTAGTACTAAAACATGCATGTGCATTCAAGACCATAAAATAATGCAAAATCAATAAATAAATTTAAAAAAAATCACATTATGTAAACAGATGCCTTGAAAAGTCCAGTCCTGTGCAAATTTACATGACATGGCGAATGACTAAATTTAAGTTTGAGGAAAGCTTCAGGATTTCCACACATATTACTGTCATGAATGATAAAGTACTGCTCTACTTTTCTTTTTTAATCAGGTATTTAAAGTGACGCTTAGGGACTGATTGCACACTCATTTGAAACTGGCTGCTGGAGCTGGCTATAATGATGCTGTAATTTTCTCCAGTGAGAGCCATATGATGATGGGTTTTATTGTGGTAAAGATACATAAGGTAAAAAGCGAAGGAAAATGCTGACAACAGCAGTTTAGAGCTGCACGGACAAATTGCAGCGCTGTGATGGTCACCTGCTTTTCCGGAAGATCTCATTTTACTTTCAAATGGTGATGAATAGTACAGAACACTACACAGTTTCATTTTTCAAAAATCAATATGACTACACAAAGGTGCTTGTGAGGGAGGCTGTGTGTAAATGTGTGTGTGTGTGTGTGTGCATGTATTGATAAGCTGTCAGTCACTGAGATAAATCCTGCTCTCCTCTGTGTCTGCTGCTTTTCCTCATAGCTTCTTACTGACTCACATAAAAGTAGGAGACATCACCCTTCAGAATATCACAAATCTCATGAACATAGTCACATGTACAGTCTCCTCTTTTTCAGCTCATGTTATCCCACTTCCTTTTGGTCATTCTGTCACTTTCTGCTGCACAGTAATCCTTTTTCTTTTTCTCTGTCTCTCTTCCCCTCAGTCAGCAGCCCCGGGGTCTGTCTCTCCTTTCTTGGGTCCTTTTTTTTCCCTCACATCTTACGTAAGTCGAGTCTATTTCTCCTGTCCTCTGTAGACTCTTCTGACAGTTATGAAACAGCACAGGGGGATTTCAGAGAAGGAAGAAGGAGGGCTTGAGACTTCATTCTCTTCATTACGCCTCATCTGCTGGGGAATTAAAGAGAAAATGGAGAGCAGAGGCTAGCTTGATACGAACACCTCCAGAAGGACCGTCTGTGCCTGCCTGTGTGGCATGTAGGAAGTAAGCCTGAGCTCACGACTGCTGACAGCACTGAAGGAGCTTAGGGTTAAGTGAATCATTTGTCAGAGAGACAATGAGCATGTTAGTAAGAAAGGGGACTTTTTTTTTCATGCCTTGCTCTGCCCAGGAGCTGCTGTATGAAATGCCACTTGAAGGTCGAGTCCATCAATAGAGGAAATCATTCAAAGCCAGAAAAAAATCTCTGTTGTCTTAAACATGAATGGCCTCTTTGATGCCTGCTGCAGCTGTTGGATCAGAGGTGCTGATTGAGAGGAGAATAGATGACATTTGGTCTCAGTGTCTGCTGTGCTTACCTTGCCAAAGCTGCCTTTGCCAAGCACCATGAGGAAGTTGAAGTCATGGATGCCCACTTTTACGTTGGCGGGACCTGGTGCGTGGACAGGTGGGCAAGATGGCACAGGTGTCGGGGACAGGGCCACAGGGAAGCCTTCAGACAACGGGACAGGTATCGGCTGAGGCAAAGAGGGTGTTGTGCCATCAGGCATGGGCTCCTGGAGACAAAGGGGAGGGTTGCAAGATGAATGGCTGGATATGATCCAGGATACACACAAACAGCCAGACCAGCACACAAACAAACTTCTTGCCCCTTGTTTTGGATTAGAATCTGGCAGAACAATCCTGCACCCTGCTGGAGATCACAGGCACCAGTGGAGGAGTGGGGAGGGGGGGGGGGGTCTATATAATTTATTATCTAATTATCTAGCTTCAACACCAAGCATTAATCTTCTTGGTTTTCTCTTCCACAGATAGAAATGTAAGTTAAACATCCTCCTGACCCAGTGTGAGCAGTGGCAGCTGTTGTTTATTAGAAATAGATGGAATTATAGGTAGATAAAGGCCCTGCCAAGTTTTAGAATAAATGGTCAGTCTCAAGGTACAAAATAAAAGCCTGCTCCACTTTGGTGGATGGAGGTATAAATATCATCACTGACTTTTTGTTTACTCCTAACTGAGGGCTTCTTTTTGGAGCCAGTTTTCCTACCTGCAGGTCTGGGTCTGGCACAGGGATGTTGTAGTACTCCCCCTCATCCTGGGCCAGCAGTTTGAACCAGCCACTGATGGGACGCCTGAAGATCTCACTCACTCCGAATGACAGCGCTCCCATGAAGTCATTCCTGGATGTGCGGTCCCAGTCCCACACCTCCACCGACAGTCGCCTGTCCCACTGGTGACCGCGCACGGAGCTGAAAAAACAAACACAAACAGATCGGAATCACTGGGGAGTATAAGCTTATTATGTGAGCTATACAGCATTGCACAGGACCCAAAAGAAATGATTGTTTGCCCGGCTTCGAAGGCAATTTCCTGATACCTCAATTCTCTTGGGTATCAGAAGTATATGAGTAGAGGAGAGAGAATTTTTAACAGTGTAAAATGAGCTGTATTTATTAAAGGAGCATCAAACACAGATTTAAGGTCCCTTCATCTTCCATAGCACTTTTTATGATTCAGTATTTCTGTTTTCTGGGACATTTATTTTTGCCTACAGCACACTTTGTCCTAGACCTGAGTGAACTTTTAGATTGAAGTTCAACAATGACTCACAAGGTGAAACTTTCATTCCAGACAGGATTAAGAGTTGAGCGGATGGTCTTGGTCTTCTGTTTGCTGTGGCTCTTTGGGTCTGGAATCAATTTCAGCTTAACATATGGGTCTGAGAGGCCGTTTGGATCCATGGGCATCAGGTTACGAGCCTCTCGCACTTGAAAAAAGGAGGAGAACAAAAAGAAGAGCAGAGGAAATCCTTTAATACCCATGTAATCCTTCAGTTGTTTTGAAACACTTTCCATCATACAGTAATTCTCCTCACCTGTGACGTAGACATCCTCTGACTCTCCTCTGATGACCAGGTGGATCCTCCCTCTCTTCTCTGTGTGGTCTTGGCCGCAGAGACTGGGAACACTGGTTTCACACCGCCGATGAACATTCATGTCACAACCTGAAAGAAGAAAGATGAACAAGAGCACTTTGGGGATGTTTCTGCTTGTTTGTGCATAGGGAATTAGGGCAACTATAAGAATGTAGTGATAAATTGGAGCTGATAAATGTTAACATTGAAATTATTACAAAGAAAATAAGAGCAGAGATGGGTATTCTGGAAATGCAGGAATTATGATGCTGCCCAGCAGACCAGTCGAGGGGCTTGCAGTCCATGGGGTTTCGAAGTGTAGTTACATTTTGGGGGAGGTGCACGTCAGTGTATGTGCATAGGTGTAGGAACAGGGCAACGCTAAACCAATGTTGCATGCTTTGATGTAGATCTACTGCAGATGTACAAACCAGGCTTTAGCCGCTGTGCAGTTTGTTTGCAATTTTTTGTTGGGACTGATTCTTTACTCATACCCCTTAATTAAATATAAAAAGATGTGTATAAATGTTAAAGTGTCAACTAAAAGAAACCACCACCCTTCAAATGCAAAAAATAAAGATACAAGTAGCCAGGTCAAATAGTTGATTTTAACATGGGTCCCACCTCTGACGAGGCAAGTAGCCATCATAGACTGTATAATTAATGGACGTAGTCTCCGCGACGTTTCCCATCTGTTTCTGCAACGGACTTTTGAAACAAAACCGCCGGTGTGGCCATATTGGAAATGAGGCAGCCTGCCTGAGTCTCCACAGTAACAGCCATAGGACGCTCCACAGTCACGTGATCTGAGCTGCGCCTCTGATTGGATGAACTGATGATCTTAATATTGTTGAATCTGACGAGTTAGAAGAGCTTGCCATTAGCAACATTAGCGATTCAGATGGGAGACATTCTTTGTACCAGGCTGTATTTGGGCTTATTTGGGCTGTAAAAACGGCTTTTTTTGGCTTGGTGTTAAGTGACTTCTGGTACTTCCGGAGCCAGCCTCAAGCAGACACTCGAGGAGACTTTAGCACTTCTGCATTGTCTCATATTTTTAGACCGGAGGTTGCCGCTTGGTAGCCACTCATAGTTTCAGATTTTGGTGTGGCACCATTGGGTAGCTTATCATATTTCAAGGACGGCCTATGCTACCTCTGGTCACCTAACTGTTCATGAAGCTGTGAAAAACGTGTAAATAACAAATTTGGTAAGGGTTTCAGGGTATGGGGCTGTCTTTGAGTTTCCTTTCCAGCAGTAAATATGCAAAAAAAAAAAAAAAGAAACTCACAGGCACATTTCATGCCCTGATGTATGAGTCCATAGAGCAGCGAGCCGCAGTGATCGCAGAAGGTAGGACTGGAGTAAGTGTGGATCTTGAATGTGTGTCGACTCTTCAGGTCCTAAATACAGCAGAAATAATGTGAATTAGGAAATATCATGCCCATAAACACACATACACGTACATACAGAGAATGATTAGTGGAGAGATGTTGAGAGGGGTATTCATGGACAAGCCAATTAGATTTCTCCACTGGGAGAGGACATATAAATGAGAGTGCATTGCAGCAAGGCTGAGTGTAAGTGTGTATCTGTGTGTGTGTGTATGTGTGTCTGTGTGCATATTCTGTAGAGAGGGATGAATCATTTTTATCTCTCTTAAGCGCATCGGACCGCACACACCACCTTCTCCCAAACTGTTTTCCCTCCCTCGCCCTTCTGAGTTTCTATTTAAAACTCTGTCACCCGGTTTATCTTCCTGTGTGTGTGTTTCTCTCACTTTCATCCTTTTTCACACACACTTACACGGCCCTGTTCACACACATGTTCCCCCTGACCTTATTTCTACAGCAGTTTATTTGGACAGCAGGAAAAAGGAGTGAGGAATGAAAAATCTCTCTGAAATCCTCAAAAGCCACCAAGAGGAAGACTGAGACAGTCTGCTCCCCTCCCCGTAAGTCTCCAATCTTATCAGTCCCCCCTCCACCTGTACCTCCCCCAGTCACTATCTCCTATTCCCCGCATCCCGAAAGCCTTGTAGCATGACATGACATGACATGAGTGCAGACGTCACACGCGAGACAAGGCTGCACCATTTCAAGGATGTATGGACTGATGGATGAGTCATGCACACGTGTTACTGGCAACTAGCTGATGGCTAAATATGACGACGGGGTAAATCACAGCTACAACAGAATACAAAAAAATCAAGAGGGATGAAGATGTGCTGTAATAGCTGACACATCTGCTCACATCTGGGTTTGGGCCTGCCACAGATCCAGGACATGTGAAAGTCACAAACTCATGACATCTTTTGTGGACCACAAAACTACAAACTGGAGAAAAGACAGAAAAAAAAACGTGCTTCAAAATTAATCAGTTACTTCAAAAGAACCATCCAAGAAAGATTTCAAATTGCAGAAAAACACAATAACTAGGGTTATCTTTACCTTGACACTGGAATCCCTGTTTGCCAATGCCCCTGAGGAAAAAAAGCACATGGATTAAGAGACGAACGTAATCTTCTCTACCTCTCTCTTTGGGGTGAAATATTTTGCTTGTGAGACAGTTTCTCAGCCAGAGGAATAAAGATAATGCTTCCAAAAACCAAGATAGGACTGCTGCATTATTCCATTCTGTATTTAAACCAAGACATGCCAGCACAGAAAGAGAATTAACTCTGTCTAATCAAAAAACAAACTCCACTACCTGTGTGGACTTGATAAACAAAGTCATTATGTGTGGAGTTTGAGTATCTTTACCAATGAGCTTCACTGCTGAACAGGTCAAGTGGAGCAGTTTCAATTATTACCACACACACACACACACACACACACACACACACACACACACACACACACACACACACACACACACACACACACACACACACACACATTGACAGAAAACAGGCATAAACACAATTCTCCTGTTTGCAGAACTGTGGTGTTGGCTGGTTTCCAGTGTCTCCTTAGAGCTTTAATTGAATAATTAAAGCCATTGATTGAGTAAAGAGTCCACTCAGCTGCCTGCCTGCTGTGAATCAAGTTTTGATTAGGAGATTTAGAAAGAGAAGATGAACGAGACACCGTCGAGAGCTCCTCCACAATCATCCTGGAGAGGCCCAGGGGTTCACAGGAGACTGACCATAATCACTGATCTAAAATCAGTTCACCATCTGGCTTGGTAATAATTACAGAGAGGATTGCAGAGGGTAATCTGATCCTTGATCGGCCTTCAACAGAAGCCTCCGTAGGCAGAATGAGGTGTGTCTATATTTTTGACCAGCAGAGAGCATTAGAGAACCAGAGATTGGTTTGGAGAGAATCGGCAGTCTTAGTGCTGGCTAGAAGTCACAAAGAGTTCTCTGCATTTTAAATTTAATGATGCATTAAAACATCTCCCCAACACGGGCCATTAAAACAGGTGGCACAAAAAACAACAGAAAAATCCTCTGATAACAAAATGAATCCTTGAAACATCATGAACTACACAGAATTATTTACAAATTGTATACAAAATAATTAACATAAAACTGGAAAAAAACAATCCCAAATCCTTGTTGTTGCAAAGACATGTCAAAGCGTATTCATGATCAAATTAACGATGGCTGAATTCCATTTAGCTGCCTCAGTCTCCGGGTCCTGATACGGAGCATGCTGACTCACTGTCACACTGTCATGGCTGACTGAGACACTTGAATAGAACAGATCCATCATTAACGTGATAAGTAACGCCTGCTCTTTCCCTATAATGACACGTCAAGATGTCGCTGTGTCCTTTGAAGTGTACCATTACATAATCCTATTCAGGGATTTCTTCTGTGTTGGAGCAGATGTTTTAAACTTGGGATCCATAATGCTTCACAGTGTGCGATATCAAATTCAAGAGTTCCAGTTAGCATCCATGAACATTTGTAAAAAATAATTGTTTGTCACATGAGGCGAGAGACTAGAATCAGTGTAGTGCAGTTATTAATAATGTGTTAGTGTCTGAATCAGAATTAGAGACCTGTCATCTGAATGTTCCCTTTAGGATTAGTTACAAAAGCTGTTACAGCCATATCATAGTTTGCAGTTAGCATATATTTATCCTTTTTTAGTTTGTTTTTTCCTTGTCATTGTAAGTTTTTCATGTATACACATTTGGACCTATGGGTCTGGAATAAAGTATAAAAGTAAAGTAAGGGCTTATGCACACATAAGTTGTGGTGTCCCTGTTTGTTCTCTATGCTACAACAAATATACAACTAGAAATAAAATCTCTATAGTGCTAGCTGGTGTTATAATATTATAGTGTAGCATCTTCTGCTGTCATCCCACCACTACTAGACACCTGCCATCTAAATATTGATCATCATTTGTCAGAACAAAACCCTAGTGGCCAAAACTAGACCACTGCAACTCTGCCTCAACTGAAGATATTTATACTGAATGCAGGAGGATAGCTGCCAGATGACTGTTTCTGTGTCCAAATTTAATGCCAAAATTTCTCAACAAACACCTAAATATAGCCAAACCAAATCATACACATAATGAAGAAGGTTTACAAAGACATAATCATCAAACAATTAAAACTTCACAACTTCAGTTCTGGAATTAAGCCCACTTCTGATAAAAGAGAAAACGTAAACCATTCATCATCATCATCGTCATAATGCTACAGATGATTTTGATTTACAGTGGGTTTCAGACTCTTTCCACAGATAAGGTTTGAATGTGACACTGATATCAAGTTTCTTTTCTATTGTGACTATTTCACTCATCTGATACTTGAAAAAGCCACAAGCTACAAGGAGCAACCAACCAACTTCAGCTATCTTTCCTTAGTCATTAATTAATCCAATAATCCCCTGAGGGACTTCGACACCCAGGTTGAAATCCTGCATGAAGGAAAAGAGTTTTCACCCTGAGCGAAGTGCTGCCACCGTGGCCAAGACAGCAGCCAGTTGGAAAAATGTCCTGAAAGCTACCCAGAGGCTGCTGGCACATGCACCGGCCTGCATCCGACATACACCCTCACCATATGTCCGAACACACGCAAGCAGACTCTCACACAGCATGCAAAAATACTCAAATATACACTGCCATGGCTTTACTGGATGAAACTCTCAATGTATGATGGCCTACATTGTAGATTGTAATGTAGTTTTGACATATCTACTGATGTGACTGCATTCTTGTGAACGCTGGATGGCTGTTTTAAGGTAAGGTGATTGCTTTGAATGACCACTTCCTCTTCTTATCTATCTCCAACACTATCCACAGCATCAACTTTAAAGAGTAAAGAACACACAATCTATGTGCAATGAATAAAATAAGCAGTCTTTAGCTTTCTGAACACACTTTTCAACCTCCTTGTTCTAATTTTTCAGGGTTTTAAACTTTTGTTTCTGGTTACTTTTTTAAACCCACAAGAGGAGCCAACTCTGAATTCTCAGACTGGAAAATCTTGGCACAGTATTAGCACTCTAAATGTACTTGACATGTGGCTTTATAAAACTACTTCATGATCAAAACTGTTTTAAAAGGATCCACATTAAGATGGTACTTTTGGATATTTTTGAATGCAGGACATTAAAAGTTACCTTTTAATGCTTTGGCTCTTTGATTTCACACATGAAGTCAAGTTACACAAAAGTGAATACAAAGACTACTATGAAACAAGAGTTCTGTGATAAAGTGTCTCTGGAAGTGATGTCAAAAGGCTAAAAAATGACCACCAGTTTAGTGAGTATGACAGCTGGTCTTGTTGAAAGTTTTTTAAATGATCAGGCATATGAAGCTTACCCAGAACTATAGGCAAAAAATCGTGGCATTACATATTGAGTGCTCTTGTTACACTCAGAATCAGAAATACTTTATTAATCCTGAGTTTTTCTAATTCTAGTTCTGATTCTGAGCATAAGAAGAACTGTCCCTCGTAAGAACCTCCAACTTCATAGAAGACACTTGCAAAGTGAATAGAGCGCCTTTTTAGGACCTGAATAATTCCTCCTCCATTGCTGCCTCTGTGTCTTTGTTCATGTATTTTTAAAGGAAAAGGTGCCGTACTGTGGAGTGTGTACTGTATGTGTTACTCTCACTTGAGCATGTGTTTGTTCACACAAAGCTCCTAAACTGATTTCTGTATGGTGTGGGCTGCATGTGGAGGTGAGGTTATGTGATGGGGTCAGTGTGGTGGCTGCACAGTGTAGGCTGTTTCTTCAGCAGGAAGCTGGAGCTGGTGGAAGAAAGAAAATGTGCAAAGAAAGTCAGAGTCAGATGGAGTAGTGGGATGCCTGAGGAGGCGGCTTATGAACAGACAGTGTTGGTTTCTGTGTGCATCTGCAGTTGCGTGTGTGTGTGCACTGTATGTGTGTTACCAGATAAAGTCGGTGCAGTGGCTGCAGAAGGTGGGCTGTTTGAAGAAACGGGCTGTGAACTGGTGATCTTTCACCTCCACAATCCTCTTGTGTTTGAGCGCTCCCTTCCTCTGAAACACGGGCACCCTGGGTGGAGGGGAGAGCGGCGAGGGCAGAGGGGAGACACCGGGAGAGGTCGCTACAGTTGGGGACGCCAGTGTCAGTGGGGCAAGGGAAGGGGGAGGGGAGACCGGGGTGGACATGATGCCTGGAGGATACAGTATAGAGAGGGAGAGAATGATGACTGTTAGTGAGGAGAGTATAGAGTTGCAGTGTTGAAAGACCTTGAGCACAGGAGAGGGAGGAGCAGAGGAAGCAAGGATGGGAGGAAGAGGAGGGGTAGGGAGTGTAGCAGGTCATGGTTGAGACAGGAGTTGTATTAATGGCACATGGAATGTAGGGTGGGGAGCTGTGGGGTAGTGACGTGATGGAGAGAAAGCTCCAGAAAAGAAAAGGAAGATGGAGAGAGTGCAGGTATGATGATGGAGAAAGAGTGGTGTAACCAGAGAGACATGGAGGTTAATTCATATATGGAAACAGAACTCTCCTAAGAGACTCCACTACTCAAGTTGTGTCCCACATACTGCCTGTCCAATTTGTCCCTTATATCTCCATCTCCCTCACAGCTATGAATACCAAACCCCTCTGCCCCCAAGTTGTCATGTCAACTGCACCTCCTGTTGCCATGTCAACAACACCCCCACAACCTGCTCCAATATTAGAGCACGAATCCTCTCCTGACTTTCTCCCTGCCCTTATTAGCAATTAGTCCCATTTCTAGAGTAAAGTTTGGATGAAAATAAAAAGCACCGACTGTAGTGGAGAACCGCCAAATTTGGCTCGGAGAGACTGTAGTTCAAGTCTTGCATGCCACTAAATGATAAATGAAACTCCAACAGGGGTTTAATGAATAAATAAGTAAGCCTGTAGCAAAAAGCATGTTAAATGTGATGAGACAAAGGTGTCTCTGGAAAGACTCAGGGGGGGGAATCAACCAAAAGGTTAAGAGAAAAGAGAAAGAACAAGGTACCCTGAAATGATCTGAAGACGAAACATGTCCTTAAGATGGACTGACCCACACAACTAAGATGATAAAAGACACAGTACCTGAATATGTGGTGATTCTGGAGGTAAAGTGCAGCCAAAGCCCAGCTTTCTTCTCTTCCTCTCCCCCTCTCTTCTCCTCGTTTGGCTCACTTCAGAGGAAAGGCTAAGGTGTCACACCTGTAACTGGTCACCTCAAAAGAAAAAAAAGGGAAGAAGGAAAGAAAAGGCAGCAGCAGTTCTGTGGCTAGTAAGGAGAAAAGATTAAGCCAAATAAGTGAAACAAAAAACTATTACTATAAAAAAAAGAAAGCAACAAGCTTTTGGGATGATTCAAGCTTTCTAGGAAGCAAAGAAAGAAGAATGAAGTGGTATATCCGTTAACCCAGAGGCAGGGTGAGGAGGAGGACGAGATAGAGAGGTGGTATTCTCTTTCCAAGATTGGTTCTCTTTTTACCAAGTAGAGGACTAGAGATGAGAGAGAGAGAGAGAGAGAGAGAGAGAGAGAGAGAGAGAGAGAGAGAGAGAGAGAGAGAGAGAGAGAGAGAGAGAGAGAGGCAGCAATTCATTTGAAAATCTGGGTTACTTCTCTCTGGAGAGGGTGAGGAAGAAGGACGGGCGAGACAGAAGCTGCCATTTTGCCACCGCCAATACAGTATGGACAAGAAAGCGCCAACTGTCCCTCACTTCCTCTGGTGCCAGAAGGAGAGAGGAAAGAAAAGAAAAGTAGGAGTTTGCAGTCTGGAAGAAAAGAACAAAGAGCTTCAGAGGAGTTGACAAATGGCTTGTTAGGCAGAGCTGAAATGGTTAAAAAAAGTGTTAGGAGTTGTGGAGTTTGCAGCAGATCCAGATGACTGAAGAATCAACAGGCCTGTAAAATGAACAACTCTGTCAATCTTCTCTGCAACAGTTAACAGTATGTTCACTGCATTTCCAATTTGCTCTGAGATCAGAGCAAGTGGCAAAATGATAACACAGCTCCTCTGTGCACGGAAACCAGGTCAGCTGAGCCTGATGGGAAGAGTAGTTTCCAAGAGAGAGAGGGGCTGTTTGTCCATTGATTGCCCATACATCGTCAAGGCCACACACACACACACACACACACACACACACACACACACACACACACACACACACACACACACACACACACACAGGACCCCGTTTTGTCACTAAAGAACACACTGCATTGACTTGTATTTATTCATGAAACTCAAACGGGTCTTAGATGTTTTATTTGCTTTCTTGCTGGGAGTCAAAGTGAATCAAATGACTCCACTCTCATGTCTGAAGCTGGTTAATGCAGCAGAAGTATGTAGGTGATTAGCCTAGCTTAGCATAAAAGAGTAAACTGGGGAAGCTGCTTCCCTCGCTCTGTTTGAGACACCGATTAACATGTTACATCCTGTTTCTGGTAAAAACAACAATTTGCTCTCTTTCAGGAGAAATGTGCCAGACTATTTCTTGGCCGGTACCAGTTGCCAAGCAACCAACTGAGACTTGGACTACTCTAACGTGTTAATGAGTTGGCTTAACGGGTGTTGGTAGACTGATTTATTTTCACCTTTGTACAGAGCCAGGCTAGCTGTTTCCCATTGTTTGTAGTGATTATGTTAAGCTAAGCTAAGTTAAGCTAAGCTAATCAGCTGTTAGCTTCATCTGTGCTTCATCTTCATTTGCTGAGGGGTTCAGAGAATGAAATTGATGTATGTCCCTGTAACCCTAAAACTTAAACTGTGGGGTCCAGCTATAAGTTCTCAAACACAAGTAAAGTCCCCACCAGTGTGGCTGTATGACCAGAAGTTGGTCCTTGCTTAGCATGTAATACTAGTACACTCATTCACACAGTTAATCACACTGCTTGCGTGCACATGCTATATGGACAACCTTGGGTGATGAGAGCAGCAGGCGGCAGAAGGGTTTCAGGCAGACAGGGGACGAGGAGGTGGATTGGAGTGGGACGGAGAGACTGGGAGAGGGAGCGAAGGGTTGAAGGTCTAATTAATGGAAATGTAGGTTATTAGTCTCCTGATGAGGACACTGGCAGAGAATTAATTAACAATTATAATTAGCAAGATTGTTAGAGAGCAAAATGGTGTCAGCCAGCAAGATAAGAACAAGCTGGTGTACGTAAATGTGTGTGGCTGTCATGATTATGTGTGGGTTTTAAAAAAAAAAAAAAAAAAAAAAAAAAAAAAAAAAAACAGCTGCGTGAACATCTGACAATGATATATGTTATTTCAGCATTAGTCATGCAGAACAAGCAGCTGATTGGACATGATAGGGTGCTCTCCTTAAAACAAACCAGACCTGTCTCTACAAGACTGCCATTTCTGTCTTTCTTGGCCCATGTGACACCCTCTTTATCCGTCTTATCTTGGATGAGTCATGTTCTTGTTCAGTTGTTACAAAAAAATAAAGAGCATGTCCTCACATAGTGAAAGAGAGAAGGGGGGGGGGGGGGGGGGGGTACACAAATATAAACTACAGACCTTGCACTTGTTAGTAATCAGGGTATTGAAAAACAAAGCACACAAATAGCTCACAATACTTCTGCTCCATGCAGTGTGATGAGTAAGCACTTGTGGCTCTGGAGTGTCTGTATCAGTGTGCATTTGCATGCCTATCAGAGCATGCTTTACGGTGTTTGATTCTGGGCAATAAAAGCGAGCTGGTGTGCAGCAAGAGAATGATACATTAAGGCGGTAGACCAAGACGATATGCTCATGTGGCAGAATGAAAAAATATATATATATTTAGCTGCATGATTGAGAGTAGAGGAATAAATAAACACAGACAGAAAGGGAAATAAAAAAAAACATCAGTATGACAAGAAACAAAAAAACAGAAGAAGAATGACGGATCAATAATGAAAAAACAATCCTCCAAACTACCATTCATCCCAGCTCTAACCATCTTTACTATAGTCCATGTTATATGTCAGCACATGTATCTGCTGCTACCATTTGGGATGATGAACACTTTCCATATCCAGCCCCCCTTCCCTTTGTCTTTCTCAGTCTACAGATGGCTATCTTATTATTTCTGACCATGGCTTAATGAAACAGAAAATTCTCCTGCGATGGAATCTTTTTTGGGGGAGCAATCAGCACTTCACCAATTACACGCATCCATTATCATCTAACGAGCACTCACTCGCATCAAGCACCAGCTTCAACCTGGCCGGCTTGCTAGCTTTCTCTCTCCTCCAATGAAATTAAGGTAAATTGACTTGCCTAACTGTTGTTTGTGGAATTGGAGGAGAAGTGGTGTTTGAGGTAATCATATCTGCCTGTTAAATTTCTTCCTTCAGGACCAAGTGGCTGCATTTACCAGTATTGGTTTTCTTTTGGGGTGTGCCTTGTATTTGCTTTTTAATGAAGAGTGGCCCACTGTGTTTTTGGAAAAGCACAAACAAGCCTTCACCAGTCAGATGAGACATTTGGCAGGCAGCTCATGCTCATCAACATAGCCTACAGACTCTAGATACTGGAGGAAATAAGCCTGATTTCCATATTTATTTCACTGCTGACCTGCCTTACACCACCAAAACAAATAATTCAAATAAAAAGAAACAAACTAATAAATGAAAGGCAGCTGTGTGAGAGATGTCACTTACTTAATTCATGGATTTAAGTTGAGGTTGATATGGTAGGCTACTACTAAGAATGGTTTTAGAATGTTTGACATCCACTTCAAACTTGCATTGACTAAGATCTTGTCAGGATAAAGCTACTTCCCAAAAAACAATATTTCAGTTTGTTCACCATTACAATGGTTCTACAGTTCAGACCATTTCCATTGAGTGATGAGGGGTACCAATTGTTTGTTTCTAAGCAAGTCCAAACTATTTGAGAACAAGGAATACTGCTCCAGGTGCTATTTGGTCAGGTAAGGCTCTTTGAAGCTTGGGACTGAATCCTTCCATAACCCCAGTAAAAGGCTCTGGAGATGTAAATCTCTTGACTCAAGCTACTCAAATTGCTCCCTGTTGTCTAGCTTTCACTGAGTCCACCCCTGCCCCAGACTTGATACAGTGGAATTCCCTGTGGCCCTGAGCTCCTGTTGGGGTTAAAGCTGTAGACACCAAACCCTGTTCGATGCTCAAAGCTCAAAGCAAATGGCTAACAGTACTAACTTCACAGCTGGCTAAGCTTACAGCAGCGGTGGTTAATCCAGCAATGCCATCCTTTCTTGCCAGCCTTTATCCGATGAAGGCAAAGCACTGAGACAGGCATTACTCAGGAAACACTGGTGTGTGTCTTTCTAGCACTCAGCATTGACGATGGGAGCTATTTTAGATTAAGCCTTCTTCTGTTAACAAAAAAACCCATTAGTTTTAGTTACACTTTAGTCTATTTTGCTCTATTTTAGTAGCTGAATGGTAAATCAATTATTTTGTCCAATTATTGAAAAGTTATCATGCCATAAAATTTCATAATTTCCCCCATTTTGGCTCATAATTTTCACATCCTTGTCACAAATAAAAAAGGTGGTTGAAGAATGTTTGTCATTATTTTCATAAATGAAATTAACTATTTTACCCAACATAACTTAATCAAAATTAGTGCTTGTAATCTATCTCTGTGAAGCAGGATATATACTACAAGATAGTAACTGTGGGCCAAATTTCCACTCTTCCAACAAAAGTGAGTAAAGTCTTTTTTACACAGTTCTAAAGATAAAAATAAAAAACAGTTTTCCAGGAGTGTGAGGTAGGTCGAGCATTATTTAACACCCTTTATATGCTCAGAAGAAGATAATTGCCGATTTGGAATCATAGATAGCCACCTCTTTAATATTAATGGTCAGATATGTTGTGAGGGGGGAACCTCGAGGACAGCTGAGAGTGTACTCTGTGGACTGTTATGGGGAATGAAATGATAGCCAATCAGGAAGCAAGCTGAATAAAAGAAGAAAGTGCAACAAACACAGCCATGGGGACAGAAGTAGACACATGGCGTAGAAGTTGGATGGAGAGCAGAGATGAAAGGTTGATTTGCAGCAGGAACACAAATTTTATGTGAAAGATACACTTAAGTCTACATTTCTTTAAATTAAATCAAAAAACTTTATTTAAAATTTTGCACTACTTTTATTTAATTAAATTTTCTAGAAGTTACTCAATTTATTCAAGCTTTCTCAGGGTGATACTAAAATTTTGCCTTTCATGCATGTTTTTGCTTTGAGCTTGTGAAAAAAAAATCAAATGGAAAATTTACATGTGATTACATCACTCAAAACCAAGGTTTCTGGCATGATTATTTTTTTCAGTGCATTTATTATGTGACGTAAAAACAAGTTGTGAACACATCAGTGACTTTTTATCAATTAAAGTAATTTAACAATTACTCTTTGTTCTGGCTGCCTAATAAATGTAAGTCCAATAATCATTGGATAATCCTCCTCTATCCAACTCTTTAGCTTCTTAATGCTCCACTATGTTCACAAACTATTTGCTAACTGTTGGTGCTAAGCACATAGTCTGAGATAGTCTGAGATAGTCTGAGATAGTCTGAGATAGTCTGAGGT
The DNA here is from genome assembly GCA_030710495.1 of Labroides dimidiatus. NCBI lineage: Eukaryota > Metazoa > Chordata > Actinopteri > Labriformes > Labridae > Labroides > Labroides dimidiatus. The sequence continues at coordinate 13,500,079 of CM061148.1, forward strand.
AGTCTGAGGTAGTCTGAGGTAGTCTGAGATAGATAGATAGATAGATAGATAGATAGATGGATGGATGGATGGATGGATGGATGGATGGATGGATGGATGGATGGATGGATGGATGGATGGATGGATGGATGGATGGATGGATGGATGGATGGATAGATAGATAGATAGATAGATAGATAGATAGATAGATAGATAGATAGATAGATAGATAGATAGATAGATAGATAGATAGACACCAATCAGTGTGTGTAATTCTTATAGTGGTCATTTGATTGCTTATATTTCAAGCAAACAAGCCCATTATTGTAATTACATCACATACAAAAAACCCCAAAATTGTCTGGATCTGAAACTACACAATTTCTTATCAGCTTCATTATATCTGATCCAACATTTGTATTTAATACAGATTCCACTTCAGGTGAAGTTACAGGCCTGGAGTATAATTAGATTGGGACCGTGGCCAAGCCAACAGATCATCTACCAACATGAGCACAACAGGCATGTGAGCTGGAGGTATTACTATTCACAGTATGTGCAAAATACTAACAAGAACTCAAAGCATCAGCTGTAGGCAGCAAAAGCTTTGGAACTGCTGCGGGCAGGAAGAGGAGGTTGTTACAAAATGCGCTCAAGGGGAAGGATGAAAGCAGGGGGGCAGGAGAATCAGGGTAAGAGGGGTGATCGGATAACGAGGCGAGGGGAGAACAAGGTAAAGTCGGAGGATATCTTAATCTTCATCCCAGTTTTCTAGGATGAATTCCCTTTGGGCTGGTGGCATTACACATTCACACACTCACACACTTACACACATATATACACACCGGAGCAAACAGGGATGCAGTGCTGTATGAATAATTATTGTGTCCTAGATGTGGTGGTATAATTGCTTTAAACCTGTTGGTGTAGCACACAGCGAACCTCAGCTTCTGTTGGTGTTATAGCTTTATCTTGAAAACTATAAGCTCACAAAGCTACTTAATGTTATCATTTAAAGCTCTGGTAATAAGAAAAAAAATAGACGAATCATTATGCATCATAGATAAGACACTAACACAAAAAAGTGTTCACAACAGATTATATAAGATGTGTGACTCACCAACCCGTATTTTCATAAAAAATAAAAGTATTCCTTTTTCTCTCAGATTTCTTCTCAAATTTGTTTTTGCTTTCACCTCACCTAGTCTTTAACCTCACTGTAGACTGAAACATTTCAATTAGCCCCCACGCTCTGGGAATTGTGATTGTATTTTTTTTTTTTTTTTTTACTACTTCTCACATTCATACAAGCAAAGGACTGAAACAATTAAGTAATAATTGTATATTTGAGAATAGGCAACATGTTTTGAAGTGATCTAAAAATTATCCAACTTTCTATATGTTCTGATCTGCTGGATGGTGGATTTGGCATGGAATATCGAGCACTACTGTCAAACAGTGTTAGCATAATGCAGTGCAGAAATATATGCAACAGCTGCTTCAGTCTTGCGTCAGTAATCCAGCAAATAGCTACATGGATTAATCAAAAGCATGTAAAAAAACAAAAACAAAACATGCATGTCCTCTGTGCGTCTCTCTTTTTAACTCATACACATGGGTACAAGTGTGTTTAAGTGTGGTTCAGTTAGCTCATTTGAGCCTGGTTGTGGTCCAGTGTGGCTCATGTGGAAATGGAGAAGGCGAGAAATTGGCTGTTTAGCTTTGGCCGGAAAAAAAAGGCATGAGATGAAAGTTTGCTTTGGCGTTTTTTTTCAACTCCAGAGATCAAGCCAAAGAGTTGTAGAATCCTGCAGCGCTGCACAAATGATAAAAGAAACAGTGCCGTCCTTACACATGTACCGTACATGAATAAGTACAGAGTGTAACACAGATGAACACACAGATTTAACAACACAGTAAATAGATACACATTTCTATGAAGATGTGTAGTAAACACAACAATGTCAGATAGGATGGGTGAAAAAAATTATCAATAAAAGGCAGTAGTAGTGGAAACACAGGGGGACAAGAGTGACCTTAGAGGAGAGCAGAGAAAAGGCAGAGATATGACAGTCTGTGAGAAGAAAACAGAATTCAAACAAAAAATACTAACAAAAAATTGAAAAGAACCTTTTATAGCAGACTACTGGGTAAGATGGAGGATGGGGGGTGTTGTAGCACTGCAAAACACAGCGAGAGACGTGGCTCATGTTGCTGAGGAGAGACAGAATGTGAGAGAGACAAAGAAAGAAAGTGAGAGAAAGTGTTAAGCCCCGTGCTGTAGACATGCGTTACAAATCCCCAGGGACCTGGTGACAGATCAGTACAGGATCAATCTGCTGCACCTCAGCAGGGACACAAGCACACACCTTCCATTCCCACACACAGCTCGTGAGTGTGTCTCACTGTAAGCTGTACATGTGTGGATGCCTGTGTATGTGTGTGACCATGGAGCCGGAACAGAAATGACTGAGGACTGCGAGCTGCAGTTAAAGGGAGGAGAAGGGAGATGGAGCAGGTGGGGGACAGCAGAATTAAACAGAAATAGAGGGCTGTGGAGGGAGAAGATATTTATCATCTGACCAATAAAGAAAATACATATTTTACAGAGTCAACATAAGCTGAGCTGAGAAGCATTTTAGAGAGGTAATGTACTTTTAATCAAATCAAAATTTCTGTATTTGGTATCCATAAAGTCGCTTAAAAGAAAACAACATCACTGCTGGCATCTTCCTGTGGGCCAAGATAAATGATAGAAACAAATGTAAGTGATAGAAATCCCACATGGGAGATAAAGGATCAGTTTATCCCCTCCACTCTGCCATCATAACCATTAGAGAGAAAAGCACAACACTGACCTCAGATCAGTGTTTTGGGACACAGTGATCCAACTGCCTGTAACCCGATCTTATTAGAGCGTTAAGTCATTACTGCATGTACACACAGAGGCCTCACAATGCAATTAGCCATTAGTCCATCACACTGACAAAGCATGGCCAATTTGCAGATCGCAGGCTCACAGGGAGCAGAACAAAACATATTTAATATCCCCATCAACATTCTTGCAGAATATCATGTGTCAGGTGATGTTTAGAGGCTTTCGCAGGTTTGGCTGAGCAGCATTTCAGGGACACAAGTTGCAAGTTTTCTGAATAAATTTTGAACTTCCTCTGAGAAGTAAGTAAGACATTTTCAACAAAGAATATTAAGATATCTCATCTTGATATCTTCTTTGACATACTGTATACTTGAAATGATGAAACCTCATTATCAAATCAACCCATTTCAACAAAAGTTTAAAAAAAAAAAAAAAAAAAAAGATTCCATAATGTAAATATTATTCAGAGCCTGTGGATGACTTCCCATGGAGCTTCAGCAAGCTCTGTTTAAAATTCTGTTCTCATCAGCAAAAAAAAAAAAAAAAAAAAAAAAAAAAAAGGAAGAAAGAAAAAAAACAGATGTGTTTTTTGTAGTAGCTACAGAGCCACTGGTCAGGCAGCTTGGACTTGGCGGAGGTTGAGAGTTGAGGCAGAGTGTTAGGTGTGTTTCTCTCTTTGAGGGTGAATGAAGTGGATTATGATAGGTCAGCTCTGTCCAGATCAAAGTAAAAGTCTGACAAGAACTGAGGAACCTCAGAGAAATGTATTCAAGCAAGCAGGCACGCACACACACGCACATACACACACACTCATACACAGTCGTGGGCGCTTTGGCAGAGGATTGCCTGTCAGAATGCCAAAGAAACAACTCTTTGAGCTCTACATAAATTTACTTTGAAGGAGATTTGACTGGGTAATGGCTGGTTTAGAAATAATACCAGAAGAGGAAAAAAACATGCTCACACATGCAGAAAAGTTGCTCGCATATAAAATCCTCTACTGGTGGCTAATTAGCCCAAAATATGTGGCTTCAGGTACATTATTACGTGTCTAAACAAACAACAGTGTGTGCTAGCAGAGACTAAAATGTAAGTCCAAGCTAGCAAATTGTCATCAGTTAGTGTTGTGTCTAATGTATATGATAAAATATCTATAGTAAAATTGGAATTAAAGGGCAATGTGCATCATACTGAAGTCTATGTTCAGATCTGTGATGAGTAAACAAAATTGCATCAGAATATCTCTAAACAAACACATCACAAAGACTCTTAGATCAGAATCACATTAGTGATGAATGAAGTAGAAGGAAACACAGCACCACTGACTAATTAAAGAGAATCAGATTTTATGAAGCAATTCTCAGGAAGTAAGTGCAGCACTGACCCTCCAGCCCCACCCCAGACAGACAATGTCAAATAAACTAACACATTTAAATTAGGGCATAGACCAGACCAGTCTGGGCTAGGAGCAACATCACCCTACTAGCAACTCGCCTCAGCAACCTGTAAGTAGGCCTATAGTTGGCGAGATTACTAGAGCAGAACTGGGCCTTGTACAATGCTGAAAACACACACTGGTTTCTGTGGGTATATGCGCCCTGTTGTTGTGGTGGGAGAAGTCTTTTACGGTGCAACATGCAGACCCTGGACCTGGTGAGTACAACGTGTGGTGCTCCTGTGTTTCCTTGATATAATTCACGGCCGATGCAGCCAATGAAGACCCTGTTTGAGTTCTGGAGCACCATACGCATTGCTTCTCAGGTAATGGGTCGAGAAAGAGAGAGGGGGGGGGGGGGGTGGACTTGAGGCTGCGAAAGGGTCTGAGGCACTAGACTGTAGCCTGGCGCATGCTGCACTAGGCTGGACTGGATTTTTCAGCTCAAACCATTCATTCAGATTCGACCAGACAGTAAATCTAATAAATCAGAGCAGATTACAACAACAACAAGGTAAATCAAAAGTGGAACAACGGTGCACAGTTTGAGTAAATAAATAAATAAACTGAATGTGGCTACTACAAACACATGATGATAGATTAGAAGAGACAGGACAGTGCAAGACAGAGTGTGGGACAACACCAGAGACAGACAGACAGCTCAAGCAAAACAGTAACTGAAGTTAAAGAGGAATAAATCTAAATCATATACAAAGAATGCACTTTACATCAATCACACCAGTGTGTGTGTGTTTGTGTGTGTGTGTGTGTGGTCTGCATCCAGAAGTGTTTGGAAAGCTGCACATATGCCTGCGTGGGATGATCAGACAACTTGAAGTGATGCTTTAGATTGCAGCTTACTGAGGGCGAGACCAAGATGAGGATCATTGGCTGAATGATGTACGCATTGTGTTAAATATGCATGCACAGCGAAATGAGTGTGGGTTTTTCTGAAAACAGAAAGAGAGCAGAGAGCAATTCAGATTCATGCTGTAGTGGCCTTATTTGTACATGCGTGCTGGTCCTCGTGACACAAAACATACACATTCATGAGTGGATTCACTGAAGTATGGATACGTAAAACACTTCTGTGCTGACTGGTTTTAGGCTATCAGTGAGTAAAAGGAAACCTTATTGGTCGCATGCAAGGAAGCACAAACTGATGATTTAACAATCAGATGATCAACATGAAGCCAACACTTTGATCAAAGCCACTTAAAGCCAAACCAGTCCAGTCTAGATTAGCACAGACAGCAGACTCGTCACCAGCCGTTAAATATTTCACCTCTCAATGATTCAGATGAGGGCTGAGCAGAGGGGAGCAGAGCAGATCTTTGACCACTGCTATAAGGAAAGTGAAGAACATTGTACTATATTACCCAGCAGGCACCAGGTGGTGGTGGTGCAGAGGACACCATGGCAACAACCGTGAAAATGCCATGGCAACACCATAGCAACTGTGGCCTCATTTGCTCGCTGGTGGTGTGGTACAGCCCAGACTTGCTACAGTGGCATGGTCGTCAGATACACACTTCAGTCACATCAGTAATAGTAACATTGTTCATTAATTATTTCATCAATCAATTAATTTTTCATCATCATCATCAACAATCAGTCAAAAGGAGCAAGAACACAGTATCTACTGGTCTCTGTTTTTTGCTAAGTGAGACAGACAGAAGGATGAGCTGATTCAAAAGAAAGTGATCCAAGGGAGAACGTAAAAGTGCATTGCATGGGTTAACAAATGAAGGGATGTGATCCACATATGATTAGAAAGTGAGATGTGGAGAATGATCAATAAGCTCGTTAATAAGGGAAAAAAAACGGGCAGATGTGAGGAGGAAAAAGCAAAAGAGACAGCAGACTGTGTGAGAGAAACGTACTGATGTGTTAAAGCAGCGATTGACAAAAAGTGATGTTAGGTAGTTTGAGAGGAGTGACAGACTGATAGCTAGAGTAGATACAGATGAATAGAGAGTTTAGACTTTTACTTGTCTTTTTTGTCACAGGCACTAATGTCTTCACAGTCATATAGGAGGAATCGAAATTCAAAAATGATTTCAGTGTCTAGAATCGCTACAAAGCTAAAACATTTAAAACTATTTCATCTAACACTTCCTCCAAATATACCAAACTTAACTAATATATATATATACCTGTATGTATATATGTATATATTTATTTGTACATATATATTTTTATAGATAAATAATAGAATTCAAATGATAATTGAATACAATAAAATATCTCAGTTAAATCACAGTATAACATGGTACATTCTCAAAAACATAGTATATTTTAATATATTCTTTTTTTCTTCTCAGCATTAAATAAAAATAGATCAACAAAATAAGCCAGAGGGTTTTTAAGAGTCACTTCTGTTCATGCAGTCACAGACTTAAGTATTAGCGCCTCAATTGAAATCAAAAATGCTCAATGACATACCAGGTTTAAGCCCTGTTGATTGGTTGAAAATGACTGTTCAACTACAGAGAAAGCAGTCAAACTGTTGCCGTGGTTTCCACTGTTGGGGTGCAGAGTAGAGAAAGCGTACTACCACACTGTCAAGTGGCTGCCCTGGGTCCTAAGCATTTGCTACAAGTGAACTACACAACCCTCCCACCACAAATCTTTGAGGTTTCATTCAGCTAAACATGCAATGATTCTGGGGCTTTCCAAAAGATGGGAGAAGGCAAAAAGCATTTCTCTAAAATCACAGATTGTTTTAAAAATAGCCCCACTTAGATCTAGAAAAAAAGCAATCCATGTGCAGATAAAAGTACAGTCTGCCTTAACTCAAAGGCAAAGGAGTTAAAAGGGGACTTGAGAAGGTCGGCTAACTCTTCGATCTGTGACAACATGCACAAACACCACGCACAGTCCCTCACATAGCAGGTCAATCCCCCCTCCTCCTAGCCATTATCGACAGCATCCAGAAAGCTACAAAGTCTAAAAGTAGGTGTTCTTTTGCTACATCATGTCAAAGCTACATTCAACTACAATAGAAGAAGAGCTGGGCTGTGGCTGGTCTTAGTGTGAGAAATGAGGTGGATATGTTGACCTATGAAAATGGAGGGCATATGCATTGCAATGTTGGCAACACTGACACAGTTTACACAGTAAATGGCTTTTGGCACAGCTTACAGGAGGTACAATGCTACAGTTCACTACTCTCTTTTGAACACATAGCATTTTTTATTCATATTGCTCAGCCAGAGCCAGGTGCTGTGGACTTAAAGTCATTTATTATAATCACATCTGACCAAATTAGATAGGACCTATCTCACCAACAGCAAAATCACTGAAGATGTGGCGCATCTGTCTCTGGCCGAAACATATGACCTCATTTTAAACTGGAGGGAAAACGATTACAATGCAAACAGCAAAGAGATGTGCTGTTGCATTCCTTTCACATTGAAGGTGGGAATATTGCTCAAAGACAAACAGTCATCTGATAATCTTGACAAAAGGAGTTATTACTGACTACTTTCAGTAAAGTCTCAGCTACTGTAGATGCACCTCAACTTGGACCTCAGAACATTTATGGTATATTGTTCGGTCTCATGTGGCAGAGGGAAATCATTAATGTAGAAGATCATTTCCTCAACACAAGTGTCAGTGGCACTTTGTAGTTCAAACATTGGTTACAGTGATTTTTTTTTTTTTTTGTCATGAGTAAATACAAAATTACTAGTTTCCCCCTATTACTTATATATTTTTTCCTGCAGATTGCCCTAAAACACTGGAGCACAAATGTCTAAAAAATACAATAAAGAATTGTGCTTCGTACAGTCTAAACTTACAACACTCTGCCAAGGTACAGTGTAATAGTGAAATACAATTCGGTCCTTTGAGAGCTTTTGTATAACACTGCACTTTGTTTTAATTCCCTCACTTCCTCTTAATAAATCCTGACTGGCCACTTTCATAAAAATAATAAAGGTTATAGCTGCACGCCTGTTCCTCTGCATCATGTAGCCACAATTATTAAATTCACCAGAAGCCTTTTGCACTAATGTCTCCAAAGCTTATTTGAATATTATGCAGCCATCTAGTGCCAATTACAGATATTGCACCAATCATCCCCTTCATTCACTTACATGATGGTGATTTATGCAATGTTCACATGTGGGGAGAGATGATGGAGCTTTATCTAAAATAAATTACTTGAATCTTGCTTAAAAGCTTTTGAGTGGAAAATTGGCACTGCAATTCAATCATTCCCACTTCCAATACTAGCCACATCCAGCCTCCTCTTGATTAAAACACTAACACAGTGAGAGAAATATATTGATAGAATAAAAAAGTGGTTATGAGGAGAAAAATCTGAGTAACAAAGAAAAGTAAAGACAGACATTAAAGAAAATCTGCTACATGTTTTTTGTTCTTATTGTTATTTCTCTTTTAAAGTTCATTCTGTTTTGAAGGAATTAAACTGTGTTTGAACTCTGGTTGAACCAGAGCTGACATGACAAGCTCCATTCAGATGGAGAAGTATTTCCTGTTTAGTCTGATTGATTAAAAGGGTTTCTAGGAAAACATGACATCACGTAGATGGTCCTGGGGTAGAGCTAGATGGGTCTGATGGTGTCATGAGGTCACTGTGGGCACATAAATAGCACAGTCCTTGCTGCCCAGTGAGTGCATGTAAGAGCTGACTGCATTGCTTTTCATATCAACTGATTTTACAAAAAGGGAAAAGGGCAGTCTCTCCAAAACCCAAGAAGCAGTCCACCAGTCAGTTCAAAAGCCAACAGCCAATGTGGACAGGGAGCCAGAGTCTTTTTGGGAGAGGGTGGGCCGCTCCTCTTCCCACTGAGGTGTGTTCTCAAAGCCAGAGGGAGGGAGACGTTTTGAGCATATCTTTGTGTGAGTGTAAGTGTGCTGTGTATGTTAGAGTGTGTGTGTGTCTGTCTGTTTGTGTGTATAAATATGACATCATTACTCACAGGTTGGAGACTACTCTTATCCGTAGTTTTGACTCGGGGAGGGGAGGAGAACCGAAGATGACATCACAAAGCTCAATTCTGAGCGGAGAAGAAGTTCAGGAGCTGCTATCCCAAGTGATGCAGACTCGCCCTCACTCTCGTTGTCATGGGAACCATCCAAACGACTGTAGCTCACCCTTGTGTGGCGTCTCACTGTCGCCTTCACTAGAACTCGTACAATGGAGCAGGTGGCGTTGGCGTTGCTCTCACACAGAGTGGCGTTAGCATTAGAAATGCTGTCCACGTTAGTTCCCGCAGTGATGGTCGCTAATTGATTACCTATAGACACCAAGGCAGCCAGTTCTCTGCTGTCATCCCTGCCTCCAGCTGCCATGGCACCACGGTTCTCAACAGCAGTGGTGCTTGCTCCCACGTCTCCCTCTCTCCTCTCCCCCTGTCATACCTCACTCTCCAGGCTGGAGAAGTGGGCCGACCCTCGGCGTGAGCACAGGCTCTTGGCTTTGAGTGGCAGATGGGGGGAGTAGAACCTCCGTGGCTGTGGCACCGAGCGCAGTCTCTGATACTGGAGTTTGGCACTGGCTGAGGCCTGAGCCTGACCCTGGCCTGCCATCCCGACCCCTGCTGGTGGTGAGACAGAGGATGAGGAGGGCGGAGGTGGGATGGGCATTGGGAGGGAGGTGGGAGACATGGAGGGCTGTGGAGGTGACGGTGAAGGCTGTGGTGGATGGTCTGTGGGCTGTGTGCTGAGGCTGAGGTTAGATTGGCTGCCTGATTTGGCCTGACTGGGATCCGGTTTAGGAGGCAGAGGTTTTGGGCGTGTACCCCCGCTGAAGCTGTGGCAGTGGGGGAGAAGCTCTTCCTGGCTATGGGAAAGCACTGTTGCTCCTCTTTTGGAGTGGGAGGTATGTGAGCGGCTGTGGGGGTGTGGGTAAGGATGTGGTTGGGGGTAAAGGCTACAGGAGCACATGGTGGGCCGTCCTGCTTCTTCCCCCCTGTCCCTTGCTCGCCCCTTAGTCTTCCCTCCTCCACTCTTCCACTTTTTATCTCCCTTCACAGGGATCTTGTCCATAGACCAGTATCTCCTTGGAGGAGGGAAGGCTGCAGGGGGTGGGGGCCACTGTGAGCCAAGTCCTCCACTCCCTCCCCCTGATCCCCAACCTACTCCTGGCCCTGAACCCCAGAAATCAGCACTGATCCAGCCCTCTGCCCGAGTCCCAAGTAAAGAATCATCCCGACTGTTAACACTGCCCCCTTTCTCTCTGGAGGGATAGGTACCGAAGAACCAGCCTCCTCCTCCTATGCCCCCTATCCCACTGCTGCTCCCTCCTGCACCTCCTTCCCAGTATCTTTCAAAGCGGCCAAACTCCCCTGACGAGCCCTCGTCTGAATAGCTGTCTTCTGCCCTAGCCCTGTCTCTCTCTGACTCAGAAACTGCCCCCCGACCTGCTCTCCGTCCCCTTCCCTCCACCCGCTCTCTCACTCTTTCCCTTTCTTCCTCCTCCTCCTCATCATCATCAACATCCTCGTCATCCTCAGAGTCCCACTCATGGAAGGACAGCCCTTCTCTTGTCTGTGCTTTCTCTTTGTCATAATGCATTAACAAAGGACGTCGCTCTCCAAGTCTACCACTGTCATCTCTGTCCATCCCTCCACTTCTCCTCCTCTTGGAAGATGGGAGAAGTGGATGGAGGGACGTTGGGGGAGTATTCGAATCGCCTCCTCTTCCATTAACCCAAAACTTGACTGATGCAGGAAGTTTGTTGAGGTTGGGGTAGCGCTTACTTGGAGTTTGATGTCTTGAATGAGAGCGTGAAGACTTGGGACGCCTCTCCCTGCTTCTGCTGCTATCTTCCTGCTCCCTGTCATTTCCCTCATCTCCTCCTTCCCTTCTACCCCTCTCCCCTTCCCATGAATCCCGGCCTTTCTCTCCAAGTGTGCTTCGATACTGGGTAGAAAAGGAGGAATAGTCTTGTATTCCTCCGTCCCTTTCTCCCTCTGCCTCTCCTTCCCTCTCTGGCTCTACATCTCCCTCCTCTGGCTCAGACCGCCTTCCCCCAATCGATTTTTTTCTTTTCTTTGTCTTTAGCGCTTTTTTCTTCTTCTTTTTCAACTTTTGCCGTTTTCTTTCTCTCTCTCGCTCTCTTTCCCTTTCTTCTCTCTTTTTCCTCTTTTTGTTCTTTTTCTTCTTCTTCTTCTCTTTCTCTTTTCTCCTCTTCTTTTCTCTTTTATGCCTCTCGCTATCTCCACCTGCTCCGCTTCTCTCCCTTTCACTCCAGCTTGCCCACCACTCTTGGAGCTGGGACAGTTGGCTTCCCCCTCTATCCCTCTCCCTTTCTCTGTCACCCCAGGATGTGCGTGGTTTCCTTGGGGGTATAGGTGGTGGCAGGCGCCCGTGGCTAAGGGAACGAGGCCGGATGACTGAGCGTTCCCTCTCTCTCCCCCTGCCAAGAAGGAGGCTTGACTCCTCCGTCAGCTCTTCATCGTCATCGTCATCCTCTCCATCTAATCCTCCAGTCCTGTCCCGTGTGCTCCTGGAGGAGCTGTAAGAGTAGGTAGGAGAGGTGGAGCGAGAAGATGAGGCAGATGAGGACGTAGATGTGGATGAAGTGGTCGACGAAGAGGACGATGACGTATAGTGCAAGGATGCGGAGGGCGAGGGAGGGGTGTAAGAGGGGCTAAGGGGTACTGGCACAGGGAGTGAGAGTGGGGGAGAAAAGGGGCGTGCCCTCCTTCCTCCTCCCTCCCTCACTCCCTCTCGTGGTCCACCCCTCCGCCCCAGGGGCAGAATGTTCTCGTACAGTGGCCCCCCAGGCTCTTTGGGCTTCTTAGGCCTGCGCTTCCTCCAAAAGGATGAAGGGAGAGGGGGAGAGGGGTGTGGCAGCGGGGGTGTAGGAGGCAGAGGGGCCTGACTCTTAGGAGGCAGTCTAGGAGTGCCCAGAGGTTTAACGGCCCCCTTCCCCTGACTTCCGCTGCCACCTCCCACCACCCTCTTCCCCACCCCGTGGTCCATGCCCTTCTCTGAGTAGAAGGCCACACTGGCTGGAGGGGGCTGGGGGTGGCCCCTGGGCATAGTCTTGGGGGTCTGGGACCCTGCTTGCTGCTCCATGCAGGGCCCCAGTCCCTCAGGGTCAATGGGACCATAGTATCTCTTATAACCATCAAGCCCCCCACCCCCTCCAGCAGTCGAAGCCCAGTTTGGTGGGACTTTCTGTGCAAAGGGTCCCATATCAGTGATGGCTCCCCTTACAGCCATTGGGTTCGTGGCTGTTGCAGATTTGGGCAGCCTCCAGCGATCCACCACGGCCAGTCTGCGGTCTGGTCGGGGCAGGAAGGTGGAGCAAGGGAGGGGTGCACCAGAAATAGGGGTGTTTGATGGACCCAGTGCTGTCCCAGAATGCACCACGGTGGGAGGAGAGCCCGGAAGGGGTGTTTTGTAGACAGGCTGTGGTTGCTGCTGCTGTGGTGGTTGTTGCTGTTGCGCCATGGCGATAACTGGATTGGTCACTGACGTTGAGACAACATGTGGCTGTGATGGGACTGTAACCATTGCAGTGTGATGAGCTGGCAAAGACTTAGCTCCACCTGGCGCTGTTTCATCTTCAAAGCTGCAGCAGCTATACATGCCCTGAGAAAAAAAAAAACAAGATCACAGAGAAAATCAAAATTCGTTTGCAGAGTGACATGGAATGAGACAATATAAACAGTAGATCCCAAAGTAAAGAAAAAATATGCAGAAATATTGTGTCAAAAAAGAAAAATGCTGATGTGTACAAAGGCAGGCAGCATCAGATATTTTGCTACACTTAATAGAAGGCATTGCAATAATGTTACAATTGCAGCTACACTGTATTTCATTGTTTTTAAGAGGCAGTAAGAGGATAACACAAACATATAGTGAAGGATAATAATATGAAAACATGCATCAGAATTGTAATACATTCCAGTTTTCATAAGAAATGCAAGATTGCTATTTCTTTAGATAAACAATCATTCCTATTTATAGTACAATTGTGCATTGTTTAGTTTAAAATTGCATACATAAATGCATAAATTACAACGGTAGTGAAAAAGGATACATTTTTATCAGTGTGGCAACAGAAATCACATGCATATGGTGTAGCCTGTTTCAGTCAAGGTCACTGTCAAAGGAACAGGATATCCAGTGTGTGAGCAGAATTGAATTTCAATTAATCTCCCGAATTGACTGAGTGGAATTGAATTGACCCTAGACCTCACACTTTCTAACACTTACTATCTGTAACAGATAAGGGCACAAAGACAGGAGCACACATCGTTACATACTGTAAGTGTGCGCATAAGGTAGTGGGAAATGCATTTTGGTTCCAATTACATTGTCCTGCAGAAGTGCTGCATAATTTAACGCTCCCAATTAGCAGTGGGAATCTGTGTTTTTCCCTTGCTCACACACTTTTCAGGATGGTTGTAAAACAGTAAAACATACACTCTAGTTGTCCAGAAAACACTGCACACACACAGACAAAAGCACTTACCCTGCTGATTGCCAGGAGGAAGTCCAGTTTGCCAGAACTGGTGGCCATGCAGTGTCGAAGCTTCCAGTAGACTAAGTGTTCCCAAGCAAACACTAGCAAACTGAGGCCCATAGCCACCAGCAGCATATAGAAAACTCCAGCCATGTTGTCAATATCCAGTTTACTGCTCATCACCTCAATTTTGTCATTATGGCAGATACCCGACAGCCAGAGGCGCTCCAGCATCTCAATCTCATCTGGAGAGGGGATGGGTTGGGAAAGCAGGGGGGAGGAGAAGGAAAAGAAAGGAGAAATGGATTAAGTTGATTTGGAGGAAAAGGCAGAGAGGGATGAAGGAAGAGAAAAAAGTGGGCGGTGGAAAAGAAGAGGAACCAAAAAGCACAATATGAGCTACAGTGCATCCGGAAAGTATTCACAATGCTTCCCTTTTCCATATTTTGTTATGTTACACACTAATTCTAAAATAGAACATATTCATTTTTCCCCTGAAAACTCCACACACAACACCCCATAATGACAATGTGAAAACTATTTTTTTTGCAAATTTATTTAAAATAAAAAAACTAAGACACTGTATATACATAAGTATTCACAGCCTTTGCTCAATACTTTGTTGATGATGCACCTTTGGCAGCAATTACAGCCTCAAGTCTTTTGGAATAAGATGCCACAAGCTTGGCACACCTATCTTTGGGTAGTTTGGCAGCTTTCAAGCTCTGTACCCTTCCTCAGATTTGTGCTTTGAGATAATCGTGTCTCGAGGGTCCATAGATGACTCCTTTGACTTCATTCTTGGTTTGTGCTCTGACATGCAGTGTCAACTGTGGGACCTTATATAGACAGTTGTGTGCCTTTTCAAATCACATCCAATCAACTGAACTCAACACAGTTGGACTCCAGTTAAGCCATAGGAACATCTTAAGGAGGATCAGTAGGGACGGGATGCACCTGCTCAACTTTGAGCTCTGTGGTAAAGGCTGTGAATACTTATGTACATGTGATTTCTGTACATGTGACTGTTTTTTATTTTTAATAAATGTGCAAATATAAAAAAATGGAAAAAAACAACAGATAGATAGATAGGTAGATAGATAGATAGATAGATAGATAGATAGATAGATAGATAGATAGATAGATAGATAGATAGATAGATAGATAGATAGATAGATAGATAGATAGATAGATAGATAGATAGATAGATAGATAGATAGATAGATAGATAGATAGATAGACAGCAACAGGTGGTGATAAGCTGCACACAGGGGGACTGCTGAAGGCTAATAATCAGCACTGAGGTTCAGGTCTACAGTATTGTTCGCCGCTTGCCCATTATCCAAGGTGACTCCTTGCGGTCAGAGGTCAGAATAGAAAAAAGTTGTGCTGTGCCCAGAGTAACAAAAAGGTGGGGGACTGAGACAACAGGAAAGAGTCTAAAACAATAAAGTTGCACTGAAAGTAAAATGGCACCGACAACCTAATCTCAACATTGTAACCTGGAGAAAATGAGAAGAGGAGGAGAAAGGGATACTAGGAGCCCCACAGTGAGATGGTGGGATTGGTTGAACAAGCATTGTAGAAAGGGAGAGAATATTTCACAAAGACAGAGTGGGAACAGCATTCGCTCTGTCCACAAGCACATCAGGGGAAATGAGACAAACACGGAGACACAGAGCATTAGAGGAAGCTGCAACCAGGGAAGCAGAGATGGAGGACGAGAGGCTGAGATTGTGTCATTATGACAAACAGCAGGAAGACTCCTCATCTTGAAGATGAGAAAAGAGAAAAAGGAGGGAAAATGTGAAAAGAGAGAACTGATAGGATGGAACTGAGTAGAGACAGAGGCAGAGGGAAAAGATCATAATCATTTAATTGTGCTGGAAGGTTGGTCAGAATCTCCATCGAGGTGGTAAGCTCTGAGGATTTGAAGATTCACATCTATTTACCCACCAGGAACCAGACAAACCACTTCACAAACTGTTCTGTCTTCCATTTAGGATCTCACTAGCCTAATGAATCCAAGCTGTCCTGTTAAACCTGAGATTGGCTATAGGAGATGCTGGTGTAACCATAGTGATGGACACCTGGAGGTTGTCGCATATGATTCATGATGGAATAAAAGAGAAGTATGGTACTCTCCACACAACGTGTAATGAGAGCTTTCTGTTACACCAATGGCAATGGTAGGATATGCAGCAGTGCAATAATAACCTGCACGCCACAGGCGCTGATGGTTTAAGTCACGCATTCACTCACAACACTACTCTGCTCCGCAAACTCCAGCTCTAGCTTTTAATTTGTGCCATCATTAGCTGTGCTTGCATAACTAAGTTGAGGCCGACTCAGTCATCTGTGTGATCCAGCTAATGTGTCTCCTGTAGAACATCATTAGCCAATCAGCTGTGGCCTCCAGCTAAAGCAACAGATGTACAGTGTTGCAGCCCAATGGCAGATTCAAGTATTAACCCTGGATTTAGTTACACACTGCAATGGTTAGTATATTTTTTGGCAAGACTGACCTTCAGTAGCACAAAAATGTGTAATGATATGAAAACAGTGAGTGTCGTCTAAAGGGGAAAAGATAAACAGGTAGGGTCACATCTGATCTCCAGTTCACAAGCTCCAATCGAATCGCTTCTCTAAGCTGTAAGTCTCATCTCCCGGCTTCCCTGCTATTTGACACCCAGTAATTCATCCCGTGCTCCCTCTTATACCACCTGACTCTTTCTCAAAGTGCCTGTTTCTTGCCTCTCTTAGACCTTTGTGATGGCTGTTGTCTCCACCTCTCAGTCACAGCCAGCTCAGGCCTGCCAAATCTGACAGGTGTGTCAAATCCACACTCCACCTCTGTTGTTCCAGGCAGGTCAGGCCAGGTAAAGCAGGCACACTGCAAACACAGAGCCAGCAAGCACCACAAAGACATCATTCACTTAACCAAACTGTATTTGTGTGTCTTCATGTGTGCATGCATATGCAAATGTGCAAGTGTCTGGACATGTTTGGCTTCTTGCCACACCTGGCACACCGCAAAATCCAGAGCCTGCACGCAGAGACACCAAGCTCCACAGTTGTTGTTGAGCAGTAAACCATGACCTGTACAATCCTCTCCTTTTATCACAACATGACAAACCGCTTGGCATTCGTTGCAAGATTTTCGAAAAACAGCCTGCCAGCCAAAAGCTGCAAAGCCAGCTTCTCACATTATTTTAATATCTGCTCACTGAATAATGTGTTCTTGGAAACAAAATCCTGATACTATGCAGAGAAATTAAAAAAAGGGATCTAATAAAGAGGAAAAGAAAATCTTGCAACTCAGCAGTTCTGCCTTTATCAAAAAAACGAGTTGTGGTGCGATCGATGGACCGTCTCTTTAAGCTTTGGTATGAATCACCAGAGCGACAAGGAGGATAAAATAAAGCAATGCCGGACATCTCTAGTGCCCCTCTATCCTCTAATGCGGTTGTAAAATGATGTGACTCAACACTGCAAGGTACAATACTGATGTAACACTGTGACACGATGAGCCCAGCTGAAGGTGTAAAGCTGGCTCCTTGAGCCGCAGGGTGACTATTGAGATGCAGCCTTTGAGGGCACACTGAGCCCCCTCCCTCCCTCCTTCTCTCTGTCTCCCTCCACATCCAAACAAACTAATCCTCCTTAGTAATCCACTCAAATAATGCCTGCCTACAACTAGAACCCTCAGCATTCAAAACCACCCTTTAACTAGATCCATCCCACGTACACAGCTGATGTTAAGGGCTTGTGCTGCACAGAACAGAAGCAAGGACAAGGGCATACACCGAGAATTTAACGAAACAACAGGCATAGCATGTCAAGGCTGTCCCAGCTCACTTGTTTTTCTCTCTCACACACACACGCGCACACACACACACACACACTTCCTCAGGTCCAACAATTCTGCTCCAGACGCCGGCCTTATTTAATAGATCTTGGCACCAAATTGGCATTATCAGTGTGTAAGCAGCTAAAGTGTCTGCACGCCAGAAACGGCTAAAGGGCTTTGTCCTCCACACCATAAGCAAAGCTGATTTAAAACAGGAGAAAAAGCCAAACAAGCAGCATCCAACTGAGACAATAAATGCGTGTGGCAGACTGTATAAAATGACAATTAAGAATTAGTGTTCTGACAACTAGTGCTAAAAACAGATTCTCTTTAAAACTCTTACCCCCGATTAATCCCTGACACAAGGGTGACAAATATAACCATCAATTTTTCAATTATATCTTTTCTATTACTGTTTTTGTTTCAGGGCACCTTCCTGCATCTCAAGTTGAGAGTTTTTTTTTCAGGTATTTCTTCATGGTCATTTTCCCTCACACCCACTTGCTCTTTGTTCCAGTCCCTGCTAATCTGAAATGAGTGAAAATCTGTCACAGCACAAATTGTAAAGACCCTTTTTCTTTATTTCCAGCACTGACTCAAAAATCTGAATCATTTTGTTTCTCTTTTTAGAGCCACAGCAAGGGAGTAGGTGAAAGAATGGAGTCAGAGGGATTGTGAGGAGTGAAAAAAGGGGAGAGGCACATGCACAGTCATCAACAGAAACATTTCTGCAATGCTTGAGATGACCAAATAATATTTCTATACATCTCACTACCCCTTTTATTTCTCCTATCTTGTATCCCTAGGTTCACCTTACATACCCCCATCCACTACTTGGATCCTCTTATTCATCTACCCCCTGTGTCCTCTATTCACCCCCCCTTTTCTGTCACTTTTATCTCCAGCCATATTACCTACAACCTTCCCTTTGCCCCTCCATTGCCCTAATTATTTCCCTCCCCTCCTTTTCCCTTCCCACAGTTCTCACCATCTCCCACCAGCTGCAGCAGGGCCAGGTCAAGAGGACGTTTCCAACGTGAGTTTTTGTGCAGGGCGATACCGTAGCCTGTGGTGGCAAAAACCTTCCCCGAGCCTATGGTCATCACCTTGGAAAAGGACAGTGAGCAGATATCAAAGAAACTCACAGAGAGGCGAACCTATATTGATCCTAGTGTTCAAGCAAAAGTGCCTGTGTGTGTGTTAGTCCTTACCTTACAACCTTCGTCCTTCCTGGCCATATAGTTCAATACTGCAGCATCATAAATAAAAGCATCCAGTTTCCTGCAAAGGGATCAAGGGAGAATTCATTCATCATTTAACGGGAGAGAGGGAACAGAAGGATGGAAAGAACGGATGAGACAGGGGAGGAGGTAGATAGGCGGATCCCTGCGATGTACTTGGGGAGAGAGTTGGGGTTCAAAACAGGATGGCTGACGGTCGCGGAGAATGATAGAGAGGGCATGAAAAGTTAAATTATAACAAGAGAAGGGAAGAAGGACTGAATAGCAAAGCAGGCTTTGCAGAAAAAGTGAAAACACAAGGAGAATAAAATAAGGCAGATATCAGGGAAAGATGTGTGAGTAAGAGGGAGTGGGGAGGTTGTGGCGGTGGTGGGGGGGGTGGGGATTTATACTGTGCAGAGAGTGCAGTGACAGGGAGAGAGAGAGAGGGAGGGGGAGAGAGGGGTGGGGGAAGATTTACACACTTCAGGGGGAAAAGACATGGGATGGAGCCTGAGAGTGATGAGGATTATAAAGTTTAAATACAGACACATCGAGGTGGCACACTGAGAAAGGGAAAGAATGGACCAAAAAAAGGGAGAACAAAAGACAGAAAGATAAGAGGATGGATGAGGACTGACAAGAAGAGAGAGATAAGAAAGAGAAAAGACAGCAAGAAAGAAGCAAAAGTTTCTCATTTTTGTGCATGCTAACACTCAGTAATGGTGGTGTCAAGGCAACGGGGAGGGAGACATGGTGGCAGAAGCTTAGGATGAAGTAAACTGGGATTATCCAACACATGACGGGTGATAGAGATTCCTCTGAAAAACTGAAGAGGGAAACGCTGCTTTCACTGAGTGTGAGTGGGTTGGGGGAGATAGCAGTGAAGGTGAAGGGAGAGAGAAATGGAGAGAGAGAGAGAGAGAGAGAGAGAGAGAGAGAGAGAGAGAGAGAGAGAGAGAGAGAGAGTAAAGGTGAGGAGAATCAGTGCAGGAAAAGCAGAAGGTGTGACAGAAGATGTGAAATGTTATTCAGAGTTGAAAAGAACGCTGCTGTGTATGATGGCATGCTGGTGACAGAAAAAGAACATGAAAAGAAAAAGTCATCATAAATATGGTATGAACAATACAGAATGATATATACACCGTGGCAAAATATGTATATTTTCAGTGGACAGGTTGATGGAAAAATAGTGAATTTATTCTCTATGATCAATCTTGATTGTGTTTTAACTGCTAATTACAGAAGGTCAGCGTTTCAACAATTCAACAGTAAAGAAGAAATCCTTCCGCCGCTCTAAACATGAAAGCAATTTAAACATCCACACATCTTTATGAACCCAGTAACATCATCTTCTCTAAGCTGCTTGTGTGATACAATCACTCCCACACATTTACAGAGTGACTTAGGGGTGAGACTGTATTGCAAACTGATGCTGAAATCTGATTTTAATTTGGCCTGTGGTCAGAGAGTTTCATCTTATTTCATCAGCAGACTGTGCTAAAAAATCTACTTATCATTTATCTGTACTACATGTACTTGAATTCTATGTATTTGAATGGATGTTTGATTTTCTAGTAAAAATGGAGATTTCAGAATCTGACGTTATTTTAAAGATTTAATCGTGATCATGAACAAGTTTTAATCATAATTTCATTGATAAATTAGGCTGTAAAAGGAAAGAAATTTAAAGAATCCTGATTTATTATACTTGTTAAAGGCAACCCATTGATTTTCTGAATTTTCTCTTTCTGCTATCAAAGACCAAGTATTAATTATTCAACATGGAAAAATTTGGTTTGTAAATGTAGTTTTATAAATTTCTTTCTTTCTTATAAATCTGAACCCAGTTATTTGGCTCATAAACATCTGGGTTATGTTATCAAGTGTCTTGCAATCATAAAAACAATGTCAAGCAAAGCACAATATGCTTTTTATTGCCTGAGGGAAGTTTGAGCGACTTTAACAACCTCCTTAATTTATCAAACAATAATTTATAAAGCGCCTTAATGGAAAATCAGCCACTGGAAAATAAAAGAGAGATGTGGCGGATGACAGAGATAAATTTCAATGTGAGTTAATGAACAGAAATGCTTGGCGAAAGACATACCCAGTTTTGAGGTTCAGTATGGCGTCCTCCACTCCTCTCTGGTTGTATTTGCCCATGTACTGGTGCATGTCTGGGTAGTTGGAGCGGATGTTTTTTTCGGTGCTCCCGTTGGGCACTGTGCCAAACTTCAGAGGTGGGTACTGCTCCTCGGGATGCTGAAACTAGCGGAGCAAAGGGTAGCAGGGGAGAAAGACAGAAGGGGCATGAGACACAGCAGGCTGTGCACCAATCTGTCTGACCTATTTCTGTCCACATTTCAGACTAACTTACAGCACTCCGTGCACACTCAAATCTGTAAAAGAGAGCAGCCTATGGACTTAACCGCCTTTTTTTAAGTATTTGAGAACTGTGGTAATTGGGTAACTTAAACAAGATTTTATTCCTTTCTAATTTCCTGTGCTTGAATCAATTCAACATTCAAGTGCATGGGATTTGGCTCACTCTAAGACTTTAATTCTCCTCCTGCTTTCCACTCTTAATCAGTATTCAAGTAGTGGGGTACCTTTTTGTCCGAGAGGCCTGACACTGTGTCAATGTACTCCTCCTGGATCATGAAGGCAGCCAGGTTAGCAGTGTAAGAGGCAAGAAAGATGACAGCAAAGAAGGCCCAGATCAGCACCATGATCTTGCTGGTGGTTCCTCTGGGGTTCTCCACTGGCACTGAGTTGTTGAAGACAATGGCCCACAAAAGCCATACAGACTTCCCTATAGTAAAAGTGGATCCTCCAGACTCTGGCAAAAACATGAACAGGAAAAAAAAAAAAGATTGAGAAAAGAGAACAATGTCTGAGCGCAATGAGAGAAGATAAACTTTTTAGACAGCAATTCAACCACAGAACGGCACAATAGTGTATTCAGTAGTGTCTCACTCCAGATGAAGCCGCAGATTCAAATTAAACTTCCCTGAATGATCTGTAAAATAGGTTTGCTATATGTGAAAATACCTGGGAGGCATTTTGACACCAAAGCTCATAATGCAGTGACTGTACATTTGGAGAATGATAGCTCTCAATTCAGCTGCTACGTGATCCTACAAATAATTAAACCGCATGGTGCAAATCACTGCTCAGAGGGCTCAAACTCTCCTGCCTTTATTCGACGGGAGTACAGGAGGAAGGAAGGAGAGAGATGAGAGTGAATGAGAAGGATATATGGGAGGATGACAGAGAGGTAAAATTATGTAGAGCGCAGCAATCATGCAGTAAAAGAGGCGAGTCAGGCTGGGTATTGGACCGAGGCATCAGGCATACTGAATATCACAGGGGTACAAACTATGCTGTTGAATAATAAATGACTGCTTCAATATCAAGGATATTTGGATGCAGTTCAACGCACTAGAGGTATAATTTTCTCTTCCCTGAACTCACACTTAAGGATTCAGGGCAGCACATTCAAAATATCCATCAGTAAAAATGGCCACAAGTATATTTTTAGTGTAACAAATGACCAATAAGACAGCAAGAAAATGAATCAAAACGAAACAAAACAGCTGAATGGAAAAGTCCTTTCGACCTTTTTTAAATATCATATAGGGGTGAGTTCAATGTTGTTCCATTTGACCTGTGCAGCAACAACAATGCACCGCACACACAGTCCTCTATCAGGCAGACAACTTTGACCTATCACTCACTCTTGCCAGTCTGGAGACTTCGGTTGTAGCCCACAGGGCTGAAGAACTCAAAAATGAAGACGGTCACAGCAACCACGGTCAGGCACATGACGAACATCATCACCCACACGGCAGGACTGTAGGGCTCTTCAAAAGGAAAAAAAAAGATTGAAACGAACACATTACAGAAGTAAGTTTTAAACAGATTTAACAGCTTTGATTACTCATTGCTAATAGTCTCATTATGATTAACAGTAGAAAAAAATAGATAGGTGTCCTGGTGTATGATTCTCTTCAAAAACAGAGAAGACCCTTGTGCACACTGGAAAAATAAACCAAGAGAGCAAACATATTCTCCAGAAGTCCATAAACATGCTCTGTTTTTACAATCATCTCAATGCAGTCTGTGGGCCAATAACAGTTTTCTCCCGCTGGAGCCTTGAGTCTGCTGACAGTGTGAAACTGAGTCGAGAAGACCCGAGAAGCTTGGAAAAAGTAACGGCTAATCTAGATGTAAGGACCAGCAGCAAAGACCGGGGCTTTTTATGCTAACTCAACAATTTACAATTAGATTCTGTACATCAGCTAGTAGCCTTGCATAAACAGCCTCTTACCTAAGAAAGCGGAGGGTGAGACAGTTCCGTTGCTACGGGAGACCATTACACTGATTCCTGTCTCCACGAAAGGGACAGAGAAATCCACAACCTCTGATCTCTCCTCATTGATAGTCAGTGAGCCAATGGCCATGTCGGCTCGCTTGTACACCACCTACAGAGGACAGGAATAAGTGGTTAGAGAGAAATATTATTATGGGTTATTCCTGTAGCATTAGTAATGAATAGAGGCAAAGTTTTACAATCTGCATAGATTAATTTTCAGGTGAAAACGTGACATTTCTGCCCCCTGACCCTTTGTACGCTCTCAAATATGGCAGGATGAGAAAGGCCAAGGATTCAATCTGGTACAAATACCGAACACTTGTCTCCTGTGCATCTCTTTAGCATACAAAAGCAGTTAAGACATGTCTCTTCTTTGCCACCATCTAGAAAACCTGAAAATTGCTGTGTCTGCTGATTGTACAAGTGAAGTGTTAATCGACATTAGACATGGCACATCCGCTCTTCAGAGCAAATCAGCAGAAAAATGAAGTGAAGCGGAAAGCAAAGCACCCCTTCCCTCAACTCTGCCAAGCCTCTGGATTACCTGATCAAAGAAATGCAGGAATGGAGCATCTGATCAAAAGACAGACATTAGTTTGAGAAAACAAAATTCACTTGGCCCTTTGCATGTGAAAATAGATTTGACAGACAGCTCTGGCCCGGGCTCAAGTTATAAATGATTGAGCAGGAGAATTCAGAGGAACTGTTTTGGAACCTGTGACAACTGGCATTTGGCAAGTTCCCTTTGGGACAAAGACAGAAACAGCGGGTCGCTTCAATGAAACAGCAGCATCTGTATTGATCTAAGTATGTCTGTGAGCATGTGTGCACTTGTCTGAGCGTGTGCATGTGTGTGTGTGTGTGTGCACGCGCTTATTTTGCCAGCATTTCTCTGTCTTTCTTGATATGGGATCATGAATCTCAGCAAGTGCTGCCAAGAAAATATCAAGGACTAATCGCAATCAGCCAAGGGGTGTCTGACAGTGTGAGCGAATTTGTCTTTGTACTTCTGTTGGAAGTGAATACGGATGTGTCTACAAATAAACACTATATTTAAGCCTTTTCAGGAGAAAGCCTATTCTGCACAAATAGACAAAGATGAAAAATCATCCATTAAACTTGTGTAACTGCATTATCTGCCCTCCTTCATTATGCATGTTTGTATGGGTAGAGTGCGTGTTTGTCTGGGGATGTTTGAGTATGTGTGTAATAAATGACAGCTGCCCGATTGCTGGTGGTGCTTAAGTGGCCATAACTCTCACAGCGATTGATGTGACACAAAGCGTTTAACTGGTCACCCAGGATGCTGGAGCACAGGCTGGGGAATGCTACATTGCAGCTTGTTGACTGAAAAAGCAACACAAGTATGAAGACGCACAAAGTAAAACAACACACAAAAAACGCATTTCACACAGAGGCAAGTGACAGGGCTTACGTCAGGAACACATTGCTCACAAATGAAGACAGGCGGAACCACAGCCAACAACAACCGCCTACCCCCACCCCATCCCAAACACACATACATAAACAATTACTTGCCTCTCCAATCATGCCGTTCCACACCCCGTCAATTTTTTTTCCATGTTTTCCATTGGTCACTAAGTAGAGGTCATAGGTGAAGCCTACAATCTTGGCCAATCTCTTTAGGATGTCAATGCAGAAGCCCTTGCAGCACTGCTTCATGGGAGCCACACCCTCATGAATTGCACTGTAGAAAGCGAAGGACAAGATGAAAAATTACAAAACTGGAGCTGCAAACGATAACGAGCAGGCCCTTGCATATGATATTTCATATTACAAAAAATTCATACAACAAAAGAATGAACATTGTGATTGTTATTTAAATACGCTTTCAAAAACACTGGATGAATGATGAGAGGACAGAAAAGGAGCAAAATGATATCTAGACAGGTGAAAACGGTCACAAGAAGGAATACTGTGGCCAAGCCATTGATGACAGGTTTGATCGACCAGTGTAGGACAGTAGCTGTCATCCCTTCAGAAGCTGATGACCCATAAAGCTTCACTGTGGCCGTATCAGATTCCAGACCCCTGAGTCATTCCACTGATCCCCTGGAGAGCAGTCTGCTATTGATTATGGTCAGGGAATGAAGTGACCACAGTTTTGATAGGTGATTGATGTCTCCTCAATTGGATGGCACCATAAGAACTCAGGAATTCCATTCATACAGCCTGCCTATCTTCCCTTTTCTATTCTTTTGTATTTCTTTGATTTTCACCTGTTAAAATTTTATTTCTGGATAAACACGTCTTCAATTAAAATCAGTTCAAACCTGGCATTCAGGGGCCGTCTGCAGGGCACTGAATCACGGATGCAGGTTCCAGATGCAGGGTCTGCAAGCTCTACAATGACAAATGGCCTTTCCTCCAAAGTGACAACTCTCAGGTGCTGGGCATCATCAGGTGGTTTAAGGAATGGCCCATAGCGGGACCAGGCTGGGTACCGAAGCCTGAGAACACCGTTCTCCCACCAGCCTACCTGGAGGAACAGGAAAAGGTATATTAGAAATAATTACAGTATGTCCATCCCTTTTGATATATTAAAAAAAATATAAAATTTAACATTTGAATCCTTTAATGATAAATTCAGTTAAAATTTTAAATCACTACTCCCTGATTTTTGTTGTTTATATTGGCAAAGCAAAGCCATTTTACTGAAATGATTCACCATCACAGTCAGTAGTGACACTAATTGCACATTTGTGAGGGAACTACTGTAGCACGGACAACAATAGTGACAGAAGAGTTGCAAGTGATGTTTTTTCTTTGTTTTGTTTTGTTTTTTGGTTTGTTTTTTGTGGGTTTAATAATGAAATTAAATACTTACTTCCTTGTCTGTCACCAATTGAATACTGACAATTTCCAGTGCAGCAAAAACTGTGTATTTAACAAAATTAACCTTTAGAAAGGGACAATGAAATGTTATTGTATCAGGTGTAAAAGCAAAACTGCTTTTTACTCTTAAGGGTACAGGTTAGGGTGCCATTGTAGGATTAGCTAAAAGTAATAAAGCAAAAAAGGTTATATTTTCTGTAATGCTGACAATGCTATGACCCTAAACATACTTTTTAGACACATAGGGTAAGAGCATTAACATTAGTACCTATGACCGGCAATACCCTTCCTCTGACGAGTAGATACTACAGAAATGAATTAACATCTTCCTGACAGTATGTAATAAAATAAAAGCAGGACAGCCAATATAAAAGTTCATAAAAGGGCTATTTCCTTTGGGCTATGGATACTCATTGAATTAAACAGATAATTTTGTCTACTTTCTCTCTTTTTGAACTCTGGATTCTGATAGTTCTTTGTGATTCCCAGGTGTTAAATCACACACTGAACATCATAATGATTTAAATGTGGCTTTGAGTAGTAAAGCAAACAGCATACAGATTCAAAATGCATTTTTAGAGGTTTGTATTGATTGAATATGCACATACACAGAAAGTATACCCATGGCTTCAGATTTCCTTCATGTATGATATATAAAATATGTTTTGGAATGATAGCCTGATACAACATTGTTCTGTGTCCACTCTTGACCTTAAAATGTCAGTCAAACATCCCTTTGGCTGTATCATTGTTTTCACATTCTCTTTTCATTGATTGTATGCACTCTGCATGTGTTGGGAATTGGTGCCTAACATTGTCAGACAATTTGAAAGCAGCACAAGGAATAAACACACCCAGAGATTCAGTGCTGAATCTTTTCTCTTTTTTCAGCCTTCCTCAAGCAACATAGCTTGACACATCTCAGCATGATCAGCCCATAAAAGTCTTGTCTAAGTGGTGACAAGTGAATCTGAGTCAACATTCACAATGGACAGTGTGCCTACAAACTGTAAAATGTATCCAGATATACTGTCAAAATAAACACATATATGAATGCAAATGCAGAATAAGCAGGTCAGTAAAGTAAAGTAAAGTTGGCAGCTACCTACAGCCTGCCTGCCGATGTAGTGCAAGTGCTGGCAGAGTTAAAAGGAGGACGTGGCAACAATGACAGTTTTTTTCGACTGCACTTCGACCGCGTCTTTGCAACAGACATTCAATCACACCACACTTTGGGAACACAGAAAGGAAACAGATAGCTCTTACAGAAGTACACACTACGAACTACCAAGAAATAGCTCGCAAACACACAAATGTGCCAAAAAAAGGAGCCCTGGCCTTGAAGTTTCCAGTTTCTACTTGTCAGACAGCAAAAATATTCTGCTTTTCAGCAAAAGTTTTACCCTTTAGCAGATGTGGGCAACATTAGTAAATGTTCATTAGTTAATAATATCCTGAAATATCTCCCTCTGCGTACTGTATCTTTTGCTGAAACAAGCTATGCTAATGCCATACAACCTTCCCCACTAGTTTGCAGTGTTTCTGTAAGCTAAGCTGGGTGCTCCCGGGCTCTAGGTAATGGTGCAGTCATTGTAAAGAGAACATTAAATATTCAGGGAGAGCCAACAGCGTGGATGTGCATAATAGGCAGATACGGCGTCTTATCCTCATTGTGGTTGTGCGTCTGTATGCAGTAAGGTTTATGCAAGAAGAGTGTACGCATGTGTTTAGGCATAAAATAAGTGTCCTAATTTGTGTGCAGACATGCGGATGCGTGTGCAGGTTCAGAGTGTTTGTGTGTTTGTGCGTATGTGGGCGGGTTCTGTACCCTGGGTTTGCACTGAGTCGAAGAACCAGCACAGGAGCTTCTAATTGAAAGGGATTTGAAGGATATGGCCAGAGTCAGCATGTTACGACACGCTGAGACTGGACTCTGGTGGGCTGTTAAAACCAGCAGGACGCTGAGAACCACCAATGTGTGTATTTGTGTATATGTTGTGTGTGTGTGATCTAATAGGAGAGGGCACTGGTATTTGTGCTATGTTTGTGATTATGTGCTGTCACACAGTGTATGTAGTGAAAGTGCAATGTGTCTTAATGCATGTACAGTGTAAAGCTGAGGTGCTGCTGTGTGCTTGAGAAAATGAGCATTGCTTTCTCCCCTGACCCTGACATGACTAAAATCCTGGTGTATTAAAAAGGAAGAAAATCTCCAACAGGTGTCAAGGCGTCATGTTGGAGATTTGTAAACACAGCTTTATAGGATGACGTGTCAGGGGTACCAGTGCTTCCTAGACTGTGCATATGGTTATGTAGGCAAGACACTCAAACACGCAAAACAATGGTTGACAACCAGATGGTAATAACATCCACAAATCTCCAGCACTGTTTAAATCTGCATTTCATTTTACAGATAAAAGCTTTCCAACACAGGCAGCAAATCAGCAACTTCTGATCAACAGAGCAAATCCAAAACACTGCTTTCTGCAAAATGACTAATAATAAAATGTATGAGCTGAGAGCTGCAGGGTTGCAGCTATTGATTACTTTTCTTATTGATTCAATGATAGATTTACATATTCATGCTCTGTGAATTTACAATTATCATATAACAATACGTAATATAAAGGGATTCTTCTTCACTACAGTGACCAATGCTCCAACATTTCACAAACTAAATCATAGAAAGGGAATGTTACCCCTCTAAAGACATCCTGTCTGGTTCAGACAAAAGTATAAATTTCTATCAAAGAGCATGTTCCCCCACACCCCAAAGTACAATGTGGAGTCCCTCAAGGATCAGTACTGAGACCAGTTATTTTTCCTTTACATGCTACTGCTCAGCCACATGATATAGAAACACTATACTCATTACACTGCACACAACTATTTCTGCAAGAACCAGGCCCCAATCAGAACCCTTCACCTCAATTTTCTGGAATATATTAAGAACTGAAAAAACGTATTTCTTGTAACTCAGTAAAAGACAAAATGTCAGAAACCTGGGAATAACTTTGAAAAGCTACCGCACTTCTGACTCAACAAGGTCCTCTAGTCATGCTTTTTAGAAATATTGCCAAAACAGAAATAATAATAATAATAATAATAATAATAATAATAATAATAATAATAATAATAATAATAATAATAATAATAATAATAATAATAATAATAAAATGGTCACACTTTTACCTCCTCAAGATTGGATAACGATGTGGGTCTTTTAAGAGGAAATAATTACAAATCAGTTAATCATCTCTAAGTTATGCACAGTTCAACAGTTTAACTTTCTTGTTTTAATGACTTTAAACATTTATTCAAGAGCTTTTATTATTCGTTTAATTGTTACATTTAAAGAACGTCATAGCATGGCCACAGGATACATCTGAACTGTAACCACCAATGCATATCTTTAGCCTCAGGCAGGATTTAGCGCCTATTAGCAACATCAGTTTCTTCTTTTAAACGACTTCTTAAGACTTATTTTTGTTAGAGGTCCTTTATATAATATCTTTGTGTTATCCATGCTGCTTTATTAATCTATATGTTTGTTTGTTCTTGTCAAGTACCTCTTTTGTTTTTAATGTCTTTGCTATTTCTATTTTTATAAATTGTATTTAGCCCACGTCGTAAGTTGTTATTTTTTATTGTGGTATTTTGTAGGGCCTGACCGATTTAATCGGCCGATTATTGCCCTTTCTTAAAATGATCATTATCGACAGTTGTTCTGCTGATAATCAGCCCATTATACCCCTTTTTTATTCTGCATTTTTTATACTTAATAATTTCCCTCTGTTTTAAAGTTAAACATATAGTAGAAGACATTATTGTAATTGCTCTGCCTGTAATTCATAGCTTTGCTTTTGTCGGTATTCGCACTCAGAAAGTGTTGCTTCACATTAAAAGGTTTTAAACAACTAATTTTATAAAGGGACATTGAAGAAATGTAAACAGTTTACTCATCAAACTTAAAAACGTGTGAATCCATAATTTAATTTATGGTGATTTCTTAAGTGGATTTATTTCTCTGTCATGGTAAACCCGGGCACTCTGTCAAGCCTTTGATTTTGCTTGTTTAGTCAGACTGTCTTCCCACACACTAAGGAATACACAATCACATACAAATCACAAAAAAATGAAACTTTCATTTGTGGAAGCTGAAAGCTGAAAGTATTATGGATGTGTGTGTGTGTGTGTGTGTGTGTGTGTGTGTGTGTGTGTGCATTTGTGATATTGTGTGCTTTCACCTGGAGAAAGCAGAGATATAAAGAGACAGCAGGAGCTGACCAGAACAGAAGGAGCAAACAAAGCACGGTCAAACGAACAACAGCCAGCGTTTTTTATCTGCCTCGGGCACCAACAGTCATAGTGAACTTTACATGAAAATGAAGCCATGGGATCTTACTTTCCTCACTGTCAGGCAGGTTCTTGTTTTTAATCCCAGTGTAGCACAGAAATGCTCCTCCAGCTCACATGGAGAGGTTAAGACCCAAGAACGATGCTCAGATCAGCATAAAGCTGATCCGGGTTCAACTGCTTCTGGCACTTTTGTCCTTGCAGTGGTTTAAGTAAGGACAAAATAGCACTTTCTCATGAACATCAATTTTTTAACTGTGTGAAACACTAATAGATATAAATTCAGCTGTTTTACATGTTTTAACGGATATTCTTCAGAGAAAGCAAAAGAAGAGTTCATTGTTAGAAATAACAAACTGATGTCATGTCCTTACATCTTCCCATCCACGTCCAGGTGTCCATGAAATCACATCCAGAAAGGGGTTGGACAGATAACCATCAGCATTGAAGGAGTAGTCTCGACCACCGAGTGTGATGTTGCTGAAATACCTGGATGGAGACCAAAGAAGGATGCAGAAAGTAAGTGTCAGACAATTAATGCCATTAACAATCAGTGTGTTGTTGAAGGAGATGAGGAGAAAATAAATATCATACGATTTAACAGTAAGCCTTCCCTGTTATTTTCCACTTGAAACAAAGTCACACATCTTTGCTGATGGTGAGAGCTTGTCTGTCAATCAGACAAATGATCAGACACACAGAAACGTCAGGCCCTTTGAAGTGAAACAACTGCTGCTCTTTGAATCAGCTGCTCGCTCGGTAGTTTGTCTGATTATCACACAGGACAGGCCCTCTAATTGTCTCCTTGTGTCATCTTCTTGGCTTCAAAACACAAAACCTGAAGTTTTTGTATTTTTCTGTTTTCTTTCACTGCACAGAGCTTCATATGGAACAGCAGTTTGCAGTTACAACCAGTGAACAGCAGGTAGCAGTGCAAAAAAAAAGGTTAAATGAAGATGAAAACCTCTTCCTCCTCTATTCTTTGAGGTAGTTTATCAACAGAGGAGGACATATCCATTCATCATTCCCCCAAAACAGACACAGTGTTTATGCTGTGCAGCACTCTCAAAATTTACTTCAAATAAGCTACAAGTTGTGTTCATTTTCACGCCGACTAATCTTGGAGTAGTCTCTTTATTTATTCTCATGCCTTTAGTGTGTATGTGCGTCAAGAACAACTGCTGTGAAAAATGAACCAAGATAATAACCAGAACCACTTGTGCTACCTGTTAGAGTGAGCTGCTGCCTGTTTTCACAGCCTACAAGGAATATATTAGAGCTGGCTCATTAATATACATGAGACATGGTCCGCTTGCTACAGATGCTGGGGTAATTTTGCCAACTCACAACTACACGCACCAACAACATCTATTTTGCATGGATGATGGCCAGCTCCAAATTCAGATATCCCCTCTGTGGCTGCTCTCTGACACAGTATCAACCAACTCCACCCATACTCCTTCAGCTCACTCTGTCTCAGAACAAATTAAATTAACAGAATACATCTTATTCTGTCCGTAAAGATTTTTTTCTTTACAATCCATTCTTCCATATTTCTGCTTCCCTCCACATCCTTGTATTTCCTTTCCGCCGGTCGCTCCCTCACCTCATCCTGCCTCGCAGTCTCTGGGTCTGATTGGCATCTGTCATGCAGTTGGTGACAAAGTTTGGCCCTCCTGTGGTCCCATAATCCTTTCGCATGGCAACTGCCCCATGAGTCAGCACAGACACACCCCGAGCAATCCTCCGGCGAGGTTCGTCCCTCCACCCCTGGGGACGCACGGCAAAGAGAGCCCGAGGCAGGCTCTCCATGCCCAAACCTGAGAGGGCCGGCCCCACGGCAAACCACATGTGTGAAGCTCCGGCCTGACCTGCAGCCCAGGCGGCTCGGAAAACCTGCTCAGCCTCCTCCTGGGAGCAGTACAGCAAACGTACCTGGAGGTACAGTAGGGAGGCAGGGAGGGAACAGGGACGAGGGGAGACACACACACACATACACACTAGTGAGATAAGGAGGGGACAGGGGAGACGTGGAGGAGAGAGACAGAGGGTGGGAGAAGTAAGGGGAGACAGATAGAGCTGGAGCAGAGGAGCACCTAAACAGGGAGGGGAGGAGGGTGGATGGAAAAGGCCATATCAAGAGGAAACATGGAGGTAAGAGGAGAGATAGCTGTAAGCTGATGTGATAAGGTTCAGAGAAGTGGGCAGAATGATTCAGAGAGAGAACTCGCTATGGCTGGATGTAATGTGTGCTAATAGGGAGTTGAAGGAGGCGGTAAGGGTCACTGCTAAATGAGCTTGGGAAAATTTACAAGTAACAGTTATGAATAATGAAACAGGAGTAAAACAGGGAGGGGAAAGAGAAACAACTACAAATGGCCAAGCAGGGAAATAAAGAGAGAGGGGCTTGGGAGAAGGGGTTAAAGACCAAACACACCTGAGGGAATACAAAGGGGAAGAGGTTAAACTCTGATATATGTTATTAAATCAGGTGTAGAAAAAACCCGGAGACAACAGGCGATGGACAGAGGTTAAATAAGCAGATGTAGAGAGGTTATTGGAGGTGAAAAATGTAAGCAGGAATAAAAAGAGGAGAAGTGACAGAGAAAAACAAAGGGTGACACACTGTAGTGAAATCAGGCCTGGGGAAGATAATAGAGATTTTAAAGAGGAGAGGTTGTACGGAAGAGTTTGACCAGAGGGAGAAAGACAGAGAGAGAGAAAAAAAAACACTTAGGAGAAAGAAATGCTTCAGAGACAGAGCAGTGACAGTGTGTGAGCTTTCTACTGCAAATGCTGAGGTAAGGAGGGGTGAGAAGAGAGGGAGAGGAGCAGAGCAGGAATTGACCGAAGGGTTTTAAAGGGTTAGAGGAGAAATGGAGAGAGAAGAAATGGCTTGGCAAGAAGATGAAGCTGAGCTGAGCAGAAAGACTGAGAGAGAGGGTTAAATGATGACAAATACCCATGAAGAAAGAGTACTGAAAATAATGGAAGTATATCAAAAAATGACACGGTAGAGAAAGAGATAAAAAGAAAAGGAAGACACAAGAGGAAAGTAACACTTTGGTAGAAGATGAGGAGAGTCGGAGAAACAGACTGAGCGCAAATTCTGAGGATAGCGCCTTCATTGAATTTTGAACTGTAATGGCTTGGCAAAACAATCCTGCCTGAATGCCAATAAACCTCCAGTGAATTAGCCAGGGGATGAGAATGACAGGGGAAGGAGGAGGGAAGGAGGGAGGAAGAGGGTGACAGGCAGAAAGGGAGACTGAATTAAGGAGGTAAGGAGAGAATCAGAGTTATAAACAGACACACACAATATCTAAAGACGGGAAATGGAGAAAGAGAGGAACATACAACGGAGAGAGAGAGAGAGAGAGCAGAAGAAGAAGAAATACTGACACGGCAGAAGCTGAAAGAGGAATGAAGCAAAAGAAAGGCAGTGAGAGATTTGAGAATAAATTGACCCAGAGACCCTCGTTGGGCTATCTACAGTGTAGAGGACATTACCATATGTGGCTAAGAGAGAAAGAAAGGGAGAGAGCATGTAATGCAAACATACACCACATCACCAAGCAATCAAAAGCATTTATTAGCCCTGCAGAAGAGAAATGCTAAAGAAGGGGCTTGTTGTGGGAAGCAGGAGGGTTAGAAAGCAAGCACTGCAAATAGGCAACCTGCTGCAGGCAGTATGTTATATTAACAGTGACACTAGCAGCGTAGAGTCTAAGAAATCCGATACACATGCACACACTTACAGATACATAAACTCACTCTCACACAGACACACACACACACAGAGCTGCAGTGGCCATGCTGGGACATTAGCGATGACATTGAGACCAAAACTAAACCTAGAGCCAGCAGAGAGCAGAGACTGTGGCCGGCGAAACATGCAACAAGAAGGATGGACGAATGGAGTGAAGGAATGAAAGACAGCTGAACAGAAATGGAGGTTAACAGGAAAGCAGGAGAGGAGAGTGAGCTTGTCTCCAGGCAAAGAAATGCAGAAGGGGAGGCGGGGGGAGGGGGGTGGAGGAAGAGTCTAAAGATACAGAGATGAGTGAAAAATTGAGCTGGAGGATCATGAGGTCAAAGAGGGGGTGAGAGTGAGGATGATTGGGTTAAAAAAGATACTGAAAGTGTCAAGGAGCGTAGAGCTCTGAAAAATGATGCAAGGGAAGTGAGTATGGAAGTCTGAAAGACGTTAGGAGAGGAAAGGGAGCAAGCTCAAAGGGTAGGAGAAGGATCAGGATCAGGCATACAGTATGTAGTAATGAAACACACCGGAGGTACAAGCTAAAACCACAAGTCATTATGGTCAGTTTTTATATCAATTCAGCTTCTGGTTACTTCCAATAATGTGCAGCCTGAATACTTTGGAACAAGTCCAAAGAACCATAAAAGTAAAAAGTTTTGGCTGGAATGGCACGCACACTGTCGTGATGACATGAATCTTAACAAGCCGTGTGTTTGTTTTGGAAATAAATGCAGATCAGATCTTTTTAACACTACTTTTCTTTGTTCAAGACAACTTTGATACAACGCAATGTCAGGGAAATTTACCCTGTTGCTCTTAAACAAATTCTTAGAAATTACAAAATACCACAGTGTGATGAATCAGTTCCTTTAATCACATGCAGCATGGAGAGAAGACCTCTGCTAGGTGTTCTCTCTCAACAGTGAGGTTGTCTTGCCTTATATACTCTTTGAGCTGAGGTAATAAAAATTCCACAAACACCAACCCTGTACCCTTATCAATGAAAAACCATCTGCCCAGTTTCAACTTGTAGCAACAGCAACAAGGTAAGATACTTATCAACAGTTACGCAGCACTGCTGTTTGAAACGTACAACGACAACAAGTAACAAAAAAGTAATTTAGTAGCCGGCTATTTAAGTGCCTATCACAGTCAGGCGATCTGAGATGTATCATGGGCTAATGTTATGCCCTGTTCATCTACCAAGCAAAGCTAACGTAACCTTTCTCTTCATTTTATTGACAGCTTCTGAAGTTTGAACAGATCGCTGCAGTATAACTGCTGCATGTAGGTTGAACATTATCACAAACAGTTCAGCCCATGTTTTAGCCTTTAGCCCATGCTCTATCAATCTCCTGTTTAGCTTTCTTCTGCTCCAACGTCCTTTTTCTGTTAGACAGTTCAGCTCCAGTGTTCACCATCACTACTAAATAAATCAAAGAAATCGTTTTCAGCCGAGAAAAACACAGATCTCTCATCTTACTGCTAAAATTCATCAGCTGGTGTGGTGTAGTCATAGAGACTTGGACGTGCCGTAAATCAATCCAGTCCAGCCCAACCCAATTGGGCAGCTAAGAAATAGCATTTAGAAAAAACTACATTGGCACTCATAATCTCATTTTAAGCTGTGGATTACGATCAGGCAGATATCTAGAAGTGAGACTTTTTCAAGATTACTTTGAAAATCCTCACAGTCCCTTTAAAGAGACATGAACGTTGAGCAGGTGTTCACTTAATTGAGGGAGCTCTAAGACAAAAGAGAGCTACAAACTAACACTGATTTGGAACTCTTTTTATTTTGTCAGTGAGTTTTAAAAAATGGTGGAGTAGTTAATTTAACTGGGGGGTTTCATCAAAGTGCCAAGATCCGGTTTCTAGCTCAGAGAGTGATCAATACAGATTTGTCTTCCTTTGGTTGTTTCTGGGCTTTCAGTGTCTTTCTGTGTGACTCCAGTGTTATCCTTTCGACAGCAGCTCAACAATAACACAGTCTCGAAATGCTAGAGGCTGGTTGTTGAAAAGTTTCAGTTTCCTCTTAAATGCTGCTTTAATGCTAAGTTTAAAATATATATATTAAGAAGTGAGCTGTTTGGAGCAGGCTGAGCACAGCTCTACATGTATTGCCGCACATAAAGCAGGCAGCCCATCAGGCTGACTTGTGGTTTTATTGTTGTACCATTGAACTCTTTATGCCTTGGCAGGTGGGAGGGGAAGAGAAGAACAGAGGGATAGAGGAGAGAGGGGAGAGAGATGCGGAGGGACAGAGGGAGAGACGAAGAAGGAAGGAAAAAGCTGGGAAGCCACCTGTTTGTCAAGGGGGCCCCCAATTGTACTTACAGCACTTCCTCCCCTTTCCTCCCCCCTCTCCCCCCTCCCTCCCCCCTTTCTCACCTGCGCCTCGTTCTCCTTCAGCAGCCTGCGCGTGCGTGCCCCCCCAGGGTCGTCAGTCACGTTCAGGATCACCACACTCTTCTTCTCCCAGCCGATGAACGAGCCGTCCGTCAGGCCCTCCACCACAGACAGGAAGTCCTGGTAACCATGGTGGCGCGTGGACACCACGGAAAAGGCCGTCCAATCGTACTCCTCCAGCACCTCAAAGATGACCTCTAATTGGAGGGCAGTAGAGGAGCTGAACTGGAGAAAGATGGAACCTGATTCCTAATTAAGGAGAGAGAGCAGCAGATCGTGTGTTAAATCTAATGTTTAAATTCAACCTGTGTTATTGTTCTGTCTAAAGTGAAGCTAAAACACAGCAAGTCACAAGAAACACTTTCCCCAAGACTGCTGCATCTTTATGCACAACAAAGAGTCATCATGGGGCTTGAAGTTTTTGTGGAGAAGCAGCACTTGTGCAGCTGCAGGGCTGAAGCAACTAGGATTGTTGCACAAATTCTCCCATGACATCTAGAAGGGAGTGTTTCTAAAAAGTCTATTCAGGGTATGGGAGGGGATGAGGACGGCAAGGGTACATCTTCAAAGGAAGTTCATCAAAGTGCTACAGTTTAATTCCTCAAGAGTAAATGGTGAAAACAGTTATTTGTAAGCACAAAATGCAAGGCTTTTTGTTTCTGCTTTTCCCCTTTTGGTGGTGAAAAGCACGTGACACTTGTTTCTCTGGTGCATACATGCTTTCACACAAACAGAGGAGGCCACACTCCACCACATCCTTATTTAGTTTCTCACACTCACACACACACACACACACACACCCATGTCCGCTCATTGCCTCCCTCCCAGGAACATCAGAGGAAAAGCGACAGCCTCAGTTGGTGCCATTTACAGATCAAACACTGCAGAGTTCCAGCAGATCGGCAACCCTGACCTTCAACTTCCCTTCCGCCCCACCGGCACTTCCCAAACCTTTTCTTCACAGACAGGATGCATGACATTGTGACATTGTAAGTTGTTGCAGCAGTATAAGCAGCTGTCTCTTTTCTGTGTTACTTTGCTTATAGTGCTGTCAGATGATTCCGCACACACCTAATTTGTGTATTTCCACCTACTAGTCCTCACATTTGGACCTGAGCAATCCCACAGCTGGAACATCTGCATTCTTGTATACCTCTGATTATCATCCATGGTCTCACACACACTAACACCCACATTCTCACACACTCCAAACCAGACCCCCACCTCCCAACTCCTACCTGTGGCATCCTCCCCAGCCCCGCTCCCCCTCCTACAGCCACTATGGGCAGTCCTGTTTGCGCGGAGACAAACTCCAGCATGGGGGCCAGAGGACCCCAGGCCGTCCGTGGGGGCCTTTCCTCTTCATAAACCAGACCCTGCAGGGGCCGTGCCGCCAGCAGCTCACACAGCTGGGACAGAACAGTCTTAGGACTACTGTCGTTCACCTGGAGAGAGATGACAGAAGGAACAAAGAAAGAGAGGAAAAGGCAGAGGGTAAGGTACAATTGACTGTCTAGAGTAGTGTGTCTCGACTCAGAGAGATTCATACAGAGGGGATCTGTAGTATGCATGACTTGTCTTGTAAACAATACAAGCTGTGGGCAAAGAGCAGAGCTAGGCGTCTTCTCATTCAACAGTGCTGCCTGTACAGCTCCAATAATGGGAATGAGAATGAATAATGGACGGTCATTGTTATTCTCTTTCTTAAAGTCAGGCTGAATGAACAGGAGTTTAAGGTGACAGTTTCCAACCTGTAGCCAGATGACATTAGCAGAGCCCCACTGGGTGACCACGCTCTCCCCGAGGGAGCCGTACACCCGACCAAAGCCGGGGTAGAGCACCCTTCCCCCAGGCCCTGCCACCGCCGCCTCTGCCTGCACCGTAGCACCAGCGTGAATGACGGCGATGTTGAAGTTCATCATGGCCCCAGCATCTCGCTCCCGCGGGCTTGGCCGGAGCAGGAGGTGGGGGGACGAGTCCACCACACCTGCCCACTCTACCAGGACCAATAGGAGAGAGAGAGTAGGTATGGCGACCATGGCAACCTGCCGAGGGGGGGAGGCAGATATATATCGCACTAAGAGAGGGTGCCTAAAAGAAAGAGAGACAGAAGAGAGTAGAAGAAGGAGGTGAATAATAAGCAAGAGACGATTCAGTTAGACTCATGATTTTTTTTCTCCTTGCTGTCCAGCACAGAACAGCGGACATCAAATCAAATCGAGAAAGATGAAGAAGGGAACAGAGAGAGCATAGAGAGGAGCCGGAAAG
The DNA here is from genome assembly GCA_030710495.1 of Labroides dimidiatus. Lineage (NCBI taxonomy): Eukaryota > Metazoa > Chordata > Actinopteri > Labriformes > Labridae > Labroides > Labroides dimidiatus. The sequence continues at coordinate 13,538,919 of CM061148.1, forward strand.
AAAAAAACAGAAAGAGTTGTGACAGAGCTGAAAAAGAGGAAAGACAGAGACACATCAGAGGTTGCACACAGGCAAGATGGTAATGAATTCTGAACTCAATCATCAGGTAATAAAAGTTAGCTCAGGCTGGAGAAAAAAACTGGACGATGAGTTTAGAAAAACAGTGTAAAGAAAACAATAGAGAGAGGGAGAAGAAAGCGAGACTGAGAGAAGATGAAATGGGTGCTATTTAGGCTGCAGGCAGAGAAAGAACAATATGAGGAAAAAAGAAACTGGCCGTTAGAGGGAAGGAGGGTGAGAGGGAGACAGAGTTAATAGCAGACAGAGACAAAGATGGGGGCGGAGGTGGTTATTGTGCTGCATGAATGATAACAACAATTAAGATCACTGTAAACACACTCGCCCTCACACAGCTGCAGCAGTGCACATACAAATGCATGCGAGCTTTTAAATATACACACATGCTCCTAGAGAGATGCATGGCTACACATTGCCCAGAGTGCAGCTTAATGATAAAGAGATATGAGGGTTAACGCAAAACGTTCAAACTTCTACGCACACACTCATACAAACAAGCCAGCAGAAAGATAATGACTACCTGGGAGATAGCAGGGTTAATATGTGAACCACACACACAAAAACACAGCACATCATTTTCAATTTACTTCTGGTGCCGACTGCCCTCCCTCCCTTTCTCCATTTCCTTCCCACTTTCTCCTCGCTCCATCTCTCTGCTCTGGCTTTTCAAATTCCCCATCTCTTCTCCCAATTTTCATGGCTTCAGGTACCAAACACAATCGCATTGATTAACAGAGGCCCGCTGACATAATACTCCCTCCAAAGTCACTCTCCCTCACTGTGCCTCTGTTTTCCCTTCCGCATTTTCTGTTTTGCTACGTCTTCATCAAACTCTGCTCTTTTTGTCACAGTCTGTCAATTCTTTGACCCTGATGAGTCTTTCAGATCGAAAAAGAAACAAAGGAAGGGAATGAAGGGTAGAAACGTAGGAGGTGAAGAGAGAAAGGAGCATGGAAGGAGAGAGCTGTCAAATGAACAAGACAGAAAGGTACTCCAAGTATAGCTGGTAAGACTTGTGATTGACTCACTGATAGGTTGAAGTAAAGAGGTCAGAGAGAAGGAGAGAAGGAGAGGACAAAGTAAGAAGGGATGTTGGGAGGTGGTGCAAAATATGTGAGGATTGCAGCCGGAAAAGAAATATTGATTACCTGGATGTGTATACGTGTTTGGCCTAAACAAATACACTGCCAAACCTCCTGTTTTGAGTGACAGGATTCAGTGTTTTCGTGTGTGTGTGTGTGTGTGTGTGTGTGTGTGTGTGTGTGTGTGTGTGTGTGTGTGTGTGTGTGTGTGTGTGTGTGTGTGTGTGTGTGTGTGTGTGTGTGTGCGTGTGTGTTTGTGTGTGTGATGTGATGGTCAACAAAGAATAAAGTGGAGAGCATTGGAATAAGCTGGAATGAGAGGGCGAATAAGGGGAGGCGAATAGGTACGGGTAAGAAAAAGAGATGGAGGTGTAGAGAGATAGGGAGAGACAGACCCGTTAGAGGGGGAGAGGGAAAAGGAGAAGGTAATAATGAAGGGGTGAGGAGAGAAAAAGGGAGCTTTGTTGTTTTTTTTTTGTTGTTTTCTTTAAGACGAGGGAGATGTGGCAGGAAGGAATAGGGAGGACACAGAAACACAGAGATGGTGAGAGCAAATATGAGAGAGGAGAGAGAGAGAGAGAGAGAGAGAGAGAGAGAGAGAGAGAGAGAGAGAGAGAGAGAGAGAGAGAGAAGGCTGCAGGAATACAGAACATCACATCATTTGGAGCTGTTTTCCACGGTGCTGAGCACTGAGCCATTTACTGTTCGGCCTGTCACTGTATTTCACTCTCATGAGGTGTTTACGTTGTGTCCTTCCATCACAGAGCGCCTTCTGGGAACTGTGAACGCAGTGTCTTACAGTATACACTACCCACTTTCCCTGCAGAGTGTATCTTTGCCTAAAATCAAACATGCAAGCACAACATCTTGCTGAAGCACGCTGCAATACAGCCAATTATTCCAAGATCTTCATCTACATATATCCCACTTTATAGTTCATTATGTGGTACAATTCTGCAAACTGAATCATAAAATGTGTGCAGTGAGGGGGTTCAGAGAGAACACGCTCACATCGAAAGGAGAGGAGAAAAGATTTTAGTTCCATTTGATTTTCTACAATAAATGAATCTTTTAGTGAAATGCAAATGTTCCAATTTAAGTGTATTTTTCCCTCTAACTTCACAAACGATCCTGTCTTTGTGCCAGCTGCTGATTCAGTTCAGTGTATACTGCATATATATATTTGGCAAGGGACTGCCAACAACCCAGGGAATGTTTAAACTGAGATCAATTAGTCAGACAGGGTTTGGAGGTTGTATTCCCTGCACAGAATTCAAGGTAAGGAATCCGTTAGAGTGGTGTGAAGAGTAATTTCTAAAACATGCATGATAGAAATAATAACAATAACAAATTTATTTAAAAAGCACATTTCAAAACAAACTGCTTACAGAGTGCTTTGACAATTAAAACCATGGCTTAGAATCAGGGAGATGACAGGAAACATTTAGCAGGGGGAGGTTAGTGGTGATTGAGTGTGATATTGTACAGACAATTAGACAAAAGTATTAAGATTGAGGATGGATATATGAGATTTATCAGAGTTGCATGGGTATAAATGTACACATATTTTCACAGGGCTGTTTCAGTACCAGTCAGGCATCAGATCTACAGCGATTCTTGGTACTTGAACACACAGGATGTAAACACATATTCAAAGAGACTAAAACCCAACATGGAAACCTTTCTTGCGTATTTCATCTTAGCCTTAAAAGCCTTTTATTAAAAAGAAAATGCAGCCGTTATCCATGACCGGACAAATCCATGGCTGATTGGTGAGCATTAGGTTGACTCTATGCTCAAAGGGTATTTAAACGAGGTGTTAGCTCAATAAACCCAAAGGTGTCAGTGCCTCTCTCAGCACCTATGGAAACACTTTTTTTTACTTTCTATTTTGTTCGGTTTAGTTTTATACTATTTTATTTGAAAAAGACATTTCTAGTTTTAGGTTGCTACATTATAGTTTTTGTTTGTGACAATGTGTAAAAGTGCTGATATTGAAGTTTCTAATAAAGCAAAGAAAATGTAAGTGTATAGTTGGTTTCTTGTAGAAGCTTATTGCTGCATGTGGGTTGAAATGAACATTATTACAAACAGTTTAGCCAATGTTTTAGCCTTTAGCTCAGCTCTATCACTCTCCATTTAGCTTTCTTCTGCTCTTCTGTCCTTTTTTCTAATGCCAGTTCAGATCCAGAGTCCACTATTACTATAAAATTAATCCAAAAAAATATTTTCAGGAGAGAAAAAAGGATCTCTCATCTCACTACTAAACTTTGTCGGTTTCTGTCCAACCTGATTGGGAATCTAAGAAATAGCATTTAGAAATAACCTATACTGGTGCTGATAATCTCATTTCATCTGGCATATCTAGAAGTGAGACTTTTTCAAGATCACTTAGGGTCCCTTTAATGAGAAGTTTTTAGCAGCAGACTAATGCATTTCGAGATCCTTCTTAGCGTATGCATACTTATTAAATTATCATCCACAGTGCTCAAAAACAGCACAATCTTGCCATGTCTTAAGCCAGAGACAATCAGTTTAATCCAGTCATGTAAGTCAAACAATCAATCTTTATCTATATAGTGCCAAACCAAAACAATTCCTATTTTTTCTTCTTTTCTGGTGTGTCAGCAATATGCTTTTGTAGTTTCCCTTACGGTACCAAAAATGAACCAAACCCTGACTATAAAGCTGAGGTAAATAATACCATGATCCCTAAATTCTGCTCATCAAAAGCACAGAACACTGTGCTGGAGTCTTACCTTGAAGTGAAACCATTCAAGTTTTCATGAGATGATATTTCAAATTATTTTTTTACCTGAAAAACTATGACTATTATCACACACGCACCCTTAATAATCATTTTCTGTCTGAATCATTAAGTCGTATTAACATTAACACTGATGTATTTGTATGGTAGGCTACATTTTGATCTCAGTAATGAGAATCTCACTGTATCTACGGTACAATTATTTTTTTTCCACTGAGCCTGTTTAAATTGTCTTCTTAAGCAAAGAAAGTGGCATTAACAGGAGCACAAAAGCTGCCAGCAACAGTAAGAAATAAACTAAAAACACCTTGAGGAATATTTACTGAGCACTTAAGAGCAGGAATATTCGCAGGCTGACAGAGACGGCTAATCAAGAAGATGAGAGAGAAAATATGCACGCCGGCAAGCCAGCCTCCTCTTTCTCATCCAAAATTGCCAGCACTTCTCAATCAGAAAACACCTTATCATATCTGCTTTAACATTTCATCCGCTGCATAATGAGCACTATGCGATTCAAAATGATTACCTGTAGGAATTATTGCTTACTGTGGGCGGCACTTCTGCAACAACTTCACTAGTTTGAAACAGGAGTTTTGTGTTGCTGAAGGCAAATCAACTACTTTGAAGGTATATTTCTCTATGGAGGATTACACTTGCAAACAAAAAAGAAACTTGTATAGCCTCTAAACAAAAAATGAAAAATTGATTCTTCTTGTCAGTGTGATGGTGGAAAAACAATCCCAGTGTTTTAGGATTTCAGATCCCCTCTGCTCCATTAACTGTTCTTGCTACAGCTGCAGTGAGCGCCCGCGGTGACTCTGGAAGAGCGGTTCGCGAGAGAGGAGTGAGCCGCTTGCTGGCATCCACACCTCTCTGAGCCTTTCTCTCCTGCTGAACTCCAATGGAGGCAGTGTGCCAGGCCTTGTGCTGTATCGGCTCTGTTGGGGAGATGTGAATGGGGAAGGGGTCTGTGGAGTCTGGAGTGTTGGAGTTGTGGATGTGCAGTGTTCAGAGATTGCGTTTTGCTCCACATCGGGGCTCTGCTGCTTCATTCCAGTCTGTCATGCAGAGTAATGGACCTGCGACCTGCTGCCTGCTGCCTGTGGCACCAGCTGCACTTATTCAGCCCAGGTTGCTTCTCCACAGCAAACAAAACATCTGAAATACGCAGGCTAATATGGAGAGTACTGTACACCATTAGAAGAAACTGCTGTGTCTGTGAGTCACTGTAAGTGGCTAGAATTAAAAAAAAGGGAAAAAATCCACTGAAGAAAGAGAAGACTTTCCATTTTTCCTCTTTTTTTTATTCTTTTGTCCGCATCTGAGAGTGCACAGTGAGAACACTGCTGCATGTAGCCTCTGTAATTTCCTTGGTTCCATAGCTGCACCATAGTGAGAGATAAGATAAAGTGCCAGCACAGTGTGGTGCCCACAGTGTGCATGAACAGTATGTGACTGTATCAATGTCTATGTGCATGTGTGAGTGCGTGTGGTGTGGGGTAATACGGCAGTATGGGGGAGCAGAGGAATGAAGAGAAGAGTGCAGCTGGAGCTCAATGCTCCTCGTGTTAATTGGCCCATACTTCAATCACAGCCACTGGAGTGTGTCCTCTCTGACGGAACATATCCTCTCTCCCTCTTCCAATCTCACCGTCTCTCTCCCTCTCACTCTGTCCTGCTGCACTTGCTCAGCCACTCATCCACTCGCTGACACACTCCCACATGACTTACACACACCCATACACACAGACACGAGAACACTTTCAGACACACTCTTTCAGTCGGTCTGTCTCACTCACTTGATTTGGTCACTCGTTTATTCATCCTTTCATTCATTCATTCATTTTACTCACCATCCCACTTCCACTAACTCCTTTCTCCTCTCTATCTACCACAACCCCTTGCCTGTTCTCCCCCAGCACTCCCCAATTCTGTCCCTCTACACAAGTCTTTGTCCTGCACTTCTTTCATTCTCTGCTTCCTCCCCTCCCTCACTTCCTCCCTCTCATTTCTCCCTCTCCCTATCGCTCTCTCTCTTTCTATTTCTTTGATCCCTGTCGAGAAGAAGAGCCACCAGGCAGGCAGCAGCTCTTGTTCCCATTGTGCAGAGTGTGCGGAGGGATCGGCGAGCAGCGCAGCGCAGCGTGCAGCAGCAGGACGTACAGTACTCTGTGTTTTTTACTGCATGGCCATAAACAGCAGTAGTAAAGCCTGCTGCTGCTTCTGCTGCCTCCCTGCGACTTGATAACTGTGGTCATCATAAGCCATTCTGGTGACAGAGTCTGAGCCATCTATCAAACCCTCACGACATCCAGTCCTCACAGGGAAACGCAACACACAGCAGTCATAGATTACACATGCCACAGGCTGATAACCAGATCAGAGCTGGTCGCTTTCATAAACGTGACACCATTTTTTATGTGGAACGGTTAAATTTGAGGGGCTCGCTGATAGCAAGTAAGAAAAATAAAGAGTGGTTTACAGATGTGAGACATTTGCACAGGGGAAAATAAATATCTGATGGGGTGTTTATTTTATCCAGGAAAAAGATTAAACCTAAGCTTTTCTTTCAGTTATTCTGTTCCTGTCAACACTTAAGAAGGTTTGAAAATAAAGCTTGCACCTCCAGGCCTTCACATTTGCTACCCCGTCCAGCCATAAAAGCAAAAACCATTATTTTTGTGTAAACTGCTGTTACAAGGGGGAAAGTGAAACTCCCACTGATTCTACATGACACTTCTCTTCAGTGTCCATGTTGTCTCCTCTGTGTTTTGTAACCTTTCACGGGAGCAAAATGGAACAGTCACCTTGACATCTCACTTTGATGCTCTTCAGAGCAAAGCAGCATCTCACTCTGGCATTTCCAGGCCCTTTAAATCCATGCGGTCACACAAAGCATGTCTCACTACAAGGTTCAGAGTATCTTTCCTTTAATTCAAATATTTCTTGGTGGGTTTGGATTAAACACTTCTGCCAAGAGACACAGTCAATTAATTGGACTTCACTTCCGTACATTCAGGGGATACATTTCATTACTTGAATGGGAGGAGACTCCTTGCTTTTGTTCCCTCTATGGATTGATGGGAATGAGATGAAGCTGACCCTGGACCCTGCTTCAGTGTAGCGCTGACAACTCTCTGACCTCATTTTTTAACAAAAAAGAAAATGTTTCAGTTGCAAACCCACTGTGGCTTCTGGCACACCAGACATGAAAGCAATGATGTGAAATCACATCCTTTATAGATGATCGTTACTGAAATATTTGACATTTCCACGTCTCATCTCTTTAAGTCAGAGCTTTCAGCTCAGGGTGTATAATTACTTTAACGGAAAGCGTGTTTAATTCTGCTACAATATCATCTCACACATGTCTAGTAATTACGGTAATGCTTGAAAATGAACTTGTATAACCTGAGAGAAAAATCTGCTGTTAAGAATAAAAGCCTGTCAGTTGTTTCACTTTGCTTTGTAGCACTGACTGGGCTTTTTTTTAATTATTCACTCTGTGTGTCAGCGTGTGCATGTGTGCGTGTATGTGTGTGTGTGTTATCTCTTAACCTCCTGTCATTCATTTAATCCTCGGGACACCGCAAGCTCACACATACAGGATATTTCCAGCAATAGAGCGTGCATCTACATCATAAATTTGTGTGTACATGATGCGTAGAAATATTTCAACACTGAATCTATTTAATCTTCTCTCCCTCTCTCTCTCTCTCTCTCTCACACACACACACACACAAACACACACATCCATTCAAAAAACATCAGCTACAAACAGTTTACAACCCTCAAGAGTGTTCAGACATAAATATCAGTAAGGTCATATGCTTTCATGTGGAAAGGCGGGTGTCTTGAGATTTTGCATCAGAAATTCACAGAACATGGTGCCGGGTATTATTTCAAGACGCCTAACTGGCCTGTACTAACTCATCTTGAATGAATAGGAACGGTTTTGTAAGGACACTACTCAGTTTGTACGGCCACTGTAAATGCTTTTATAATAGAAGTGCTTACTTTACTGGTTGGCCAAGGTGAGGGGATATTTCATTTCTCCAGCTCAACCACCTGACATCTAATAGAACAAGGAGCAGAGGTCTGATGCGCTGCTCCCGGCCGGCCTCCTCTGCTCTCTGGCTGACTATAATACTGCGTAATTTACTGGATCTAATGTACATATAAATTGTTTTCTGTGGTTGCTTTTCTTCCCCGAACCCTCTGTCAAGCTGCCTTTATACCGCACGACCCGAGGGATTATTTTATTGTTTTTATTTTAAAAGAAGAATAATTTTCACTGCTCTACCTTTTCATACACATCTGGATACTGTGAGGTCTGAATTCTGGGAATAATGCTTCAGTATCACAATGCTATCAATGCACCGCAATCATCTGAGAATCAACCTGCATTCATGCTGAACATTTACATAACACATGAATGAAATGAGTTTTTTTTTTCTCAAACAGGCATTGAGATTAAAATCAGGTACAAATTGGATGAAAGATTCACAGCTGTTGTAATGAAATAGTTGAAATAAGTCTGTGTATATTCTGAATCAAACGGAATCATCTTAAAGGAGGGTACAAGTACTGTGTTTTTTACACAATAACATTAACTTATTTTCTCATCCCATCTCGGGCCAGTAGAGGCAAAGCCACCATGCTGCTCAGCTCTGCCCGCACCAACGCTTCCATTAATTCCCTCATTGATTGGCCAGACACTGGGATCACCTAGCCAGATCTAAATCAGTCACTAATTAAAAGAGCGAGATGAAAAGCAGCCGACACTGCAGCCCTTCAGGACCCGTAAGGTGAAACATTCTGTAACAAGTACAAACTAGGAAGCAGCTGAAGTCTCTCAGCAGATAGAAGCAGCTAGCTCTGCATAGTAATGATTCACAATCTTATTCAGAGCATAAACAGATTAAACTGGTGTTGGAAACCTTCACTGATATCTATCACGCCTTTGCACAAGGTCGCACACAGTCAGGTGCATACACACAAGCAGAAATGCATATACAAACATCCCACATACGCATGGATATGTACAGATACTGTGTCACACACACATTCATCTTCTCATTCTCAATTCCAATAGAAGAGAAATGGTATTTCCTTTCAGAGGCAGTTGCTACATGTTGCTGAAGTGCACTCTGGTCCTTCAAAAGCCAACCGTGTGATAGTTGGATGTTGTGTACAGGTTTAAGCTCTGTTCACAGCACATCTGGCTCAGGACTAAAGGTGTTAACAACACTTCTGTCAGCCCATCTTATAAATGTCAGCACATCAGTTTGGCTAAGAAAGTTCCCACCTGTGCACAGAGGATCAACAAGGGGAAAAAGTCTGTATTTCATTTTTTTTAATGGTGACACAGATGATTCTCAAGAGTACAAGGGGGTGAGAGGTTACTAAAGGGAATGTCAAAACCCCTACTGTGTCGTCTTCACACAAACAAAAAAGTCCACAGTTCCAGTGATTTTCTTCTTCTTGCAGCAACAAATGAACCAAAATCCGACTTGTCGTGGCTTTTTGCCAGTGTCTTGACACATGACGAAACAGTATCTTATCAGAGATTGCAAGCAGCCAGAAGGGGAGAAAACTGTATGTGTCACGAGATATCAGAAAGCACAGAGAGCTAATATACTCGAATGAGAAAAAAAAACAACCAAAAATAAAAACTGAAGTTGCCAAAAAGGCTCTTAACATATTACAGTTGTAATTAAATAATAAAATATTCTGTTCACACTAATCTGGTTTAGCTTGTTAGCCATTTCACTGACAGTTTGTCTTTGGTTAACTTGTCACTAAATCACTTATTAGATGGAGCACAATAAACTACTTTAGCTTTAATTCTATTACTGGCAGTGAGCCAACATCTTTTAATAATGTGCGAATTGAAATAACAGCAGGGTTTCCTGTTCTTTCCACTTTGCCAGAATGGCAGGAATTCAGCATTAGCAGGGCACCATCACCTCGATGATAAATGATGAGTCAAAGCTATTAAGACTGTGAGATCACATAAAAAGGCAAACAACACACGAGTATGAAAGCACACACAAGGCCCAAACAGGGAGCCTCTATAGTGACACGACCTTTTGACCATTGTGTGCTGTAATCATCAGTTTATCATTAGATGACAAAGAGCATCCTCTGCCAACAGGGGCTGTCCTTGCTTCTCAGTGCAAAACTTGTGAATGAGTGTCTTTACTTCCCGGAGCTGAAGCCTTTAATGGAGAATATGCCACAGATAACACCAAGCACATCGCCTAACAATCAACTTGATGAGTCTGATCAGCACTACGACAAGGTTGGGGACATTTATTGCCTGATTCAAGAAAAAAAAAAAAGGATGGGAGCTGCTCTTGCATAATTGAAAAGGGAGCAGTCATTCCTAATCACCTTTCAAGAGATAGACTAAGGAAGACTTGGATGTGAAAAAATGTCCAATTTGAATAATGAAACCTCACAAGGCGAATTGAGAACAAATTAATCCCGACCCCGAGTCAGAATACCTGCATTCCAAGCATATTGTACATTTGGTTCTTTTCACTGTCAAAAACCACGAGAGGATCTGTGAGACTGTCTTGAATCAGGCTTGTTTAAGAAGCTAGAGCTATTTACATGCAAAGATGAAGCACATTAACAGGAGCCCCGGAAACATCAAACTATCTCCATCTGAGGCTTTCTTCCATCTCCGTGCTGACATTCCCTCTTCCTCTCTTGTCTTCCCCTTCTTGCTGTACTGTAGATAACAGGCTGTGCAAATTCCATTCAGGTGCAAACACACATATTTGCATTTGTGACAGCTGTATAGTCGGCACCTGTTTATGAAGGAATTTCATATTTAAACTTGAAAGAAAATAGAGCAAACGCTATTTTTACATGGAGTGATAAGGCAGTGAAACAGGTTCAACTTTGCACCCGGTACCTGCACACATAAATCCGGCAGAGTCACTCCAGTACAAAGCTTTCTATAAATGCCAGCTGCTGGGTTCTGTGAGAAGAGACTGACAAAGGCTTTTCAACAAAGCTGCCCCTTCATCCCGTCTCACAGATCAGGAGGCATGACACAGCAGCCCACCATGACATGCAACGTGGGCTGTAGACACGGGCTAACATAGTTGTTATAGATGTCCCTATTTCTTCTTTTTAATAACCGCTTATGCTGTCACTTCCGGCCTCATCCATCATTATGAAGGAGCGCACCACAGCGCTGCAAATCGCTGCGCAGCGCAAAACATTTCTGCACAACCTGTCAGGCTCTCTCATTACTTCCTTGTGTGTGTGTGTGTGTGTGTGTGTGTGCACTTCTTACATTCACACTACAGTGACTGTAAGTGTGTGAATCCTGTGGGCTAGGTCCCAAGGTCCTCCCCTCATCCAAAACTGTGACTTGTGTTTGTGTGCAATATGCCACTCACTGTGTGTATTTTTTGCCTTGTGTGTGTCTGTATACCCTTGGGTATGTGCCTGAACGTACTTTCTCTGAGTTTCTGTGACTGTGCTGTGTATTGCATGCAGCCATGTGAAGCTGTGCGCCTGCTAGCTGCCTCCAGACTTGTATTCCCAAAACAAGCTGCAGGGCTTTGGCTCAGGTTTATGTGTGTCTGCATGTGTGTGTGTACCTGTTTGATAGTGACTGTGTGCAAGGTGTGCAGGCTAAATTCTCCCTCACTTCTGTGTGCAGGTTCATGCCTGTTTGTGATTTTGTCGAGGGATGTGTCTGTCTACCAGCCATCTTTATGTCTATCTTTCTTTCTGTCTGTTTTCCTTCCCACCTGTCTGTAAAATGACTTCCTGTCTTTGTATCCACACTATGTGTTTGACTCTGTGCGAGTCCTGGTCTGCAGTCGGGCTGTATTGGGACCTGGAGCAGCACCTCAGGGGTGGCCTTACCAAAGCAGCTGCCACCTTATAAAACAATCTGAGGAAGAGCTCAGAAGTCACTTTAGTATTTTTTAACTTTCTACAGCAAATCATTTTGTTTTTGGTATTGAATGCCATCACATAGTACAATTCTTTGATTTTAAAAAATGAACGTATTCACACCTAAAGCAACATCTCAGCCTATTAATCACATAATCCATTTTTATTTATGTCGCATTACATTATAGCAGAAGCTTTCCCAGTGTAGTTTAAAGCAGGTCGAGCCCAAACAATGCAACATTAATTGACACCCAACATACATTCAGAAACTCATTAACTCAAGTTTATGTTATATAGCAGAAAAAAACACCTCTTTTTAACAAAGCATGGTTGCAAAACCGCAACTAAATTTTCATAGCATGAGCTGTCCTAGGCAGTTTACAGTGGCCTCTACAAAGAGCCGGTGGCCACCACTCCAGGGGTACTGACTACAAAGTACGTTAAGGAAAAAAAATCCATTGAAAATATTCAATAGGTGATGTGTCAACAAATTTTGTTAGATCAATGTCTCAGTTTGAATTAACATCAGTTAGCTCAAGAATATACTTTCACATAACAAGGGGTCATATGCTTCTTTACCCTCTCTCACTCCTCAACCCCTGTTAAAAATCAGTGCTCATTAAGTGCCTGATGTACATTTTGAACAAAGTACCCTTTAAAGTAGATTCACAGGCTGATGGTTTTACTTCTTTTTAAATAAAACATCACTGAAGTAACTGTAATTTTACTTAAGTAGAATAATCTAGAACTCTTTCCACCCTTGGTCATCATTTTGCAACAGCTGCAAGTAAGAACTTATCAACAGGCAGATGCTCCAGCAGAACCAGACTCATTTGTAAAAGCGATCTGCCATAACCCATCTCTTAGCTCCTCATCATTTAACTTCTTTGAGATTCTAAGAGCGACTTGAATGATGCTCAGTGTCCTATCACAGAACAAGATATGGTTGTCTTTAATCGACCTATGGCTAAGTCCCGCCCTAAATGCGATGAGCCAATGACATTGCATATAGCAATCCCATTAACTCGGACATTCTCTGCCAGGACATTTATTGAAATGCATTGCAGAGAGTCAGTTTTCATTAGGTTTTATGAGGTTTTTCTGAGCTTTTACACTTGAAAATTGTCAAATGATGTTCATGGGGTACATGAAACTCCGACACAAGGTATCCTCAGAGGATGGGAAATGGAATGTATTTTTTCCCTTTCCTAAGACACATCTCAACCAAGAAAAGTTGTGCAGTAGATTGCAACATGAACTCAACGTGAACAAATTAAACAAGGATGTTTACGTCTGTTCCAAGTTAAGACAACATCGTATGTGAGGCAACATGATGTCACTTTGCTGGAAAGAAACATTAAGTTATCTTTAACATTAGAACCGCCACAGCAGTCTGACAGACGGTTTGGGTTTTCGCTAACGTTAGCTAATGTTAGCCCAGTGTTAGCTCCTATCTGTGTTGTTTTTCATATCACCTTGTTTGTTGGGAGTTTTTTGGCCTGTTTTGTTCCAGTTTTGTACTTTGGAGATCATCCATAACTGTTAGCTGTTGTCCAAAGGGCTCTAGTCAAACTAATGTTAGCTTCTGGAGCTTTGCTTTATTAGCTTATCTGTTACTGCCCAGATAACAAAGGTTGGAAAATATTCTGCTGAATGATTCAGTGTAAATACTGTAGCACCAAACTAACAGAGACACTCTTGGTAAAGATGGAAAAAAGGCTGTTATATTTTTCTCATGACCAATGCTGATCCTCTATCTTGTTGTCTGTGATGGTGATGGTAACATGATGCAGTTTATCATGTTTGCACTGGGACCTGTAAATGTTGTCTTGTTACTGAAGCTTTTCATCAGCCTTCTCAACAGTAAATTGATTAATATATCACTCCAATGTGTAGTTTTAACCCTTTCGGTGTCTTTTTTGCTGATATGTGATTTTTCTGTCTTCAAAAATCATCAATGACGTCCTGTGAAATGTCTCCTACTGTGACACCTCCCATAGCACCTGTCACTGAATGTTTGTCCAAGTGAGTGGTGGGGGCGTGTCTTAGCCATAGGTCAATTATACTCTAACAATTTGTCATAATGTGACCATTCTGTCTTATTAGTGTTCAGTACTTTGAGTCATCACTTTGAGCTTGGCAGCTGTGAAAGAAGACACGTCAGCAGAGTTACTAAAGCCTAACCAGTAAAGTAAACACAGTGTTCATTGTAAGTGTTGTCATAGACACCAATCAAAACTTTGCCCTCCATTAGCATTTACAGAATTTTCTTGGATTACCACTTTAACTTGAAAACAAAATCAGTGAGGTGAATGAAAAGGCTGAAAAGTTGTCTGTGTAAAAGTTTTAAGATTTGGCCTTTCTTATTTCAGCACTGATGACTCTGCAGATCATTAAATGTATGAATGACCTCAAAACTTCCCACAATGAGATGTTCAGTTTCCAATTACATAATAACAGAGATCAGCAAAAATTCACTTGAAAACTGTACTTAATTGCACTATTTCAGTATAAGCATTATTTTGGGGGCAACTCATGAGTTTTACCCTACAATATTTTAAGACAACTGGACTTTTGACTTCACCACTTATTTGTCAATGCTCTTGTTACTCTCTACTTTTGCTCTGAAGTCAACTGATATTTTTTTTTCTTTTCTCATATCTGATCCCAAAGACAGTAAATTGGATTTTTATATGGGTCTGCATGTGTTTTTTCAAGGTAGTGTTAATGAACCTGTACATTGTTCATCTCCATGGATTAATGTGGAGCAAATGCATTGTAATGATAGCTATGGCAGGAAAAAATGACCTATATTTGAAAAATTGAAATAAAGACTGATTTAAAGAGCTCACTCTGTTTACTGTTCACCAACTTCATTATAAACATAGTCAGTGTGCAGTGCACCCATGCATTCTTGACCACACTCATGCAACTGAGGAATTACAACAGTAATCAGTAGTAGTACCTTGAAAAACAATCATTTGACAAAGTTTAATTCATTTGTACTGGAGTAATATTTAGATAGGAGTATCTGCATTTCAACTCAAGTAATGAAGCTGTGTACTTTGTCCACCCCTCACCAAATCTTAGGCCCCACGAGAACTGATTAACCTGACTCACACATATCAAATATTACCTGTCTCACTGGAGCAGCCTGAATCCCCACACTTTTAAGAGACGTGTTGATATTTCTAAAAAGTAATGGACAACCTGTCAAATACATGGAACTGATTAAATACTTTCATTAAAATATGTGAAGCTCTTATTGTACTCACTGAAGGGGTTAAGTTAAAAGATGAAGTTGATGTGTTGTTTTTTTTCCTTGATTGATGTTACCATCATTTACTTTTTAAAAGCCTGATTACTCGGAAACAAAGTTAAATCATGAATTTAATTAGACTTAAGTGCACAGTTGAGACTATAGTGCTTAATTTTGGAAAAAAAAAGTCAATTTGATAAACTGAGTCCCCTGCTGGCTTAAATGGAGGGCATTCTGTCCTGAAATTACAACGATTTATCTAATGAGCTCTAGTTAGAGACGTTACCGCAGAAAACATATGTGTGTAGAAAATGGATCTTTTAATTCTGTTGCTGAGATGAACTCTTTCAAGATTTTTACGTCATGTACATTCAAACAGCATCGTACATTTTATGACTTTCCCCTGCCGGCACATCTGCTTCTTGGCTGGCCAGTGCTGCAGGCCAAAGTGAATATGCAATACATTCATCAATACAACATCGTTTGTGCAAAGACCAGAGAGGAATGTTGGGTGAGGGGAGCACTGTAATCGCTCCAAAACTCCAGCCTCTGATCTTGTTAAACACTAATTGATGTTTCTATGTTAACGAGCTTTACCTTAATTAGAGGAATTAAAAGAACAGTGGGTGCAAAGAGTGGTGAAGGGGCTTTTCGGTGGGCGGCAGGATCGAGGAAACTATCCACTAATGTTGCATCAAACACACGATGAAAGAGGAGGCGGGCCGAAGAGAGGGAAGAGGAAACAGAGCAGAGGAAGTCACAGGTTGCAGGGGTGAGAGAAGAGAAGGGAAAGATTGAGGCGAGAAGAAACAGGGGGATTGGCAGAAGAAAAGAGAGATGAACCCGAGGGGGGCATTGAGCTAAGCTTGAAGGTTTTCTCTGCAAACGTCAATGAATCAATGAGGTGAAATTGATGAAGAGCAGGGGGTTGGAGACAACAAGCGCACAAATGTTGACTCTGTTCCCTCTCATCTGGGCCCCTGAGCCTTCCAACCATGTCCCCCCTCTGATATTCAATTCCAGCCTTCACTTTGCTCTCTCCTCCGTTATGCTGCCTTTCCAATCTCTCACCCCAGCTCTCCCCTCATGCCTTCTCTCCACCTCCTTCTACTCACACCTTCTCTCATCTCTCTTTCCTCCACACCTTCTGTCTCTCTCTCATCACTCTCCCTCTTCCCTTCTCTCTAACCCCTACTCACAGCTGGTACAGTACAGATCTCTGTGGGCAACTATATGGCGGATCGGCTCTGCTGACACTGAAGGCAGCACTTTACGGGCAGCAGTGCATGCAGAACACTGCTGCAGTGCTGGCCTGTGTGTAAAATACACAAGGAAAAATGATGAGCTGAACGGGTAGCATCACCTGTGGGTGAAAGAACTGATTGAAATGGATATCAGCTTGAGAATTCAGCTGATGGACCCCACACAGGCCACAGAAATGGAAAAACAAATAACACATTAATTCCAATTTCCATCTGGATGAACTGCATCACAATGCAGGCCAGTATATTTGATCTGCACTCTGCAGCAAATCTGTGAGAGAAGCAAGACTCTGCTTTCACATTCAACATGCAACACCAGCTTCTTCTTTGGTGGCCTGTTGGTCCAAGGCCCTGTTTTGTGTGTGAGAGAGTGTGTTTTGGCAGCAGGTGTGTATTTGCTCCCATATGAAAGTACTGCAAGGCAAAAACCGAAGTTATCTGAGCACCCAAAGGGGATGCAAATTTAGGAATCTACCTACAAAGTGAAGTCTCTCACACGCTCCCTCACCCATACAGCTGCAAAGAGGGGAAAAACACTGCCTGTTCAAGCTGTCTGAGAGTGTTTCAGGCAAGTCAGTCCGTTGGGGAAGATTCCTCGGTGGCAACAGAGGGATAACTGTGTGCCGCCATACGCCCAAATACTCAGCGTATCAGGATATAAATAGATCAAGAGGGGAAAAACTGATCGGCAATCTCAAGGGTTTAACTGTGGCAACGCACACACACGGGCACAAACAGTGACCACGCAGCCTGAGAAAATGAGCATCAACAGATATGATCACCTCAATTAATACATCCGCAGCAGTGTGAGGAAGAAACTGCAGCCAGCGCCGGTGTTTGAGGACTTAAACGGAACCCAAACTCTGTCTTTATTAATAATGCATGGAAAATTCCTGGCAGACAAAAATACAGCCTAAAGCTTTAGTCCATATGACTAATTGGACTGCCGGTTAAATGAGTGTGTGTTTGGGTTTGGGTATCTATGCCGGCTGCTGTAAGGGACCTATGCGTAAAGAAGCTGAGAAGAGGCTCGTGAGTTTTCAGGCGCAGCAATGACAGAGGGGTCAAAGCCCCAGTGCGCCGGCCGTTTCCACCTCTCCGTCCCCGGCCATCCATCTCTCCATCAGCAGCGGCCGTCCAGTTGCCGACACCCGAGCCCCTGATGCCTGTCTCAATGACGCGGAGCACCCTCTCACTGCCCGAGCCGCAATTCATCTAAGCAGTACAGACTCTGTGCGTGCACGGGGTGAAATGCCTCCGCACTGCAAATATCATTCAAATAAAGGTACTTACTGTTTTTCACCAGCCTTTCCCCCCTCTTTTCCTGCGTCCCTCCATCCTTTTTCACATCCTTCCTTTTTGAGGTATCCGTTTTGCGGGTGTTCCCCCCCTCAACCACCACAAACACCGCTGCCACTGCCGCCGCCACCACACACACACACGGACACGCACGCGGGGAAAAAATATCTCTAAATATATATATCTTCTACATGTATTCAATTTCTCCGATCTCTCTTCACCTCTCTCCCTCCCTCTCTCCTCTCCTCTCTCTCTCTCACACACTCTCTCTCCCTCTCCCTCTTTCCCTGTTCTTTTGTTAAAATTCAGTATATGCGCCCCGTCACCTAGCAACCGTCAACCTCTCTCTCTCCCTCTCTCTCTTTCTCTCTCTGTCGTTTCCTCCTCACTCCCTCCCTCTCTCCTTCCCTCTCCATCACTGGCGACACGTGTTGAATGCTAAACTTAGCGGTCCGGAATAAAATTAATAAAGGGATGGACGCTCTAGATCTCCCCCTTTCTCTCCCCCTCTCTCTCTTTCACTCTCGCGCGTAACATGCTGCAATATAAATATTTACTAGAACCACTCAGCCCTCTCATTGCCTCCCTACCCACCCCTCCTTTCCTCTTTCTCCCTTGCGTCCCTCCGCATTTCCCCCTCCCTCCCTTTCTCTCCCCCTTCCTTCCTTCCATCCATCCATCCATCTTTTCCTCCCTCCCTCGCCGTCCTGCCTGTTTTCCCCTCCTGCCTCCCTCCTATCGCCTCTTTCTGCTTCTCCAAGCAAAACGGAGGCGCCACACAACACCAGCGTCAGTGGATCCACATGTGAGTGTCACCCTGCCGGCAGTGCGTCTATGCATGGAGAGCTGCAGCGTGTGTGTGTGTGTGTGTGTGTGTGTGTGTGTGTGTGTGTGTGTGTGTGTGTGTATGTGTGTGTGTGTGTGTGTGTGTGTGTGTGTGTGTGTGTGTGTATGTGTGTGTGTGTGTGTGTGTGTGTGTGTGTGTGAGAGAGAGAGAGAGAGACGGAGAGAGAGAGAGAGAGAGAGAGAGCGAAATCTATACTACTGTAGCATGTCAGGGACCATGTGTGTGCAGCTGTTAGAGATCTAAAGAAACATGCAGGTACTGCAGCTGACTTTGTGAACTCTTCCTGTTTGACTTCTGAGCTGTAGTGAAATATTTATGTTATGATAACTTTTTAAAACCATCTGTTGAAGAAAGAGCTGCTAGATTTTATGTTGCTTACACTTCTCTTTCATAAGATGACTCTGGGGGATAGAAAATGTGTAGATGTGTAGTTCAATGTGTAGATGGTGTTTTCATGTGTAGATGCGTAGATGTGATACTCTCAGATTATTTGCAGACTCTTGACCAGTTTTCTCCAAATGATCTTATGATTGGGGTTTAACCTTCTCAGCAGAAGTACACGCGCGCGCGCGCACGCACGCACACACACACACACACACACACACACACAAAAAAAAAAAAAAAAAAAAAAGACAGAGTGTTTTAATGTAACAGGGCCTCAGGAACAGCAGGGCAAAGGTCTCTCTGTATTGACAGAAATGTGTCATCCCCCAGAGGATTGGTAAATGATGGACGCACACCTCAGTTCCATCTAAATGAACAATCATCAATAAGAGACTGGCTCCAAGGCACACACATGCCACAAAAAGATAGAAACTAGCATTGTGTTTTCATGTGTGTGTGTATAAATGTTTGTGTGTGAACTTGGATCAGTGCCTTAAGGCAATGTCCCCTTTATCACACATTCAAAGATCCGTCCTGTTGAACCTGCGTCATTCTACGAAATGAAGTCATCATCATGTCCGATATGCTGCCAGGTCACTCTTTGTTTTGTTTTTTTGGTGTGTGTGTCTATGTGTGTGGGTTCTTTTTATTATTATTATTATTTATGTTACATTCTTAGAGGATATTCCACCCAAAATTAAAGCTAGGCAGACCGACTTGGGGTTTAAAAGCTGTTTTTTGAGTCTTACATCTGTGAGATTTCATCCTTTGTTGTAACATAAAGCAAGAATGGATTTACTTTTTGTGTTTGCTGGAGGACAATTCGGATTCATACCTTCAGGTCTTCACAAATGTCCTCTAGGATCCATTTTGATCTGATAATCTTCAAATATATAAACATCAGACCTTTTTGTCGAGTGACTTTTTGCATTCATGATACATGGCCTGCAACATGTATCCATGAAAAATACTGTTTAGCCTGGCAATTAAAACTGCTCATTATGTTTCATTTATAAACTCTAAAAAACAAGTGTAGTTTCAGTGATGCCACCCGTTGTTACCACAGAGTTTTGACTGTTATTTAAGGAGTACAAACATGTTCTCATGTTTGTTTGAGGATCTAATGTAACAGAAAATTCTGCTGTTTGTAGCTATTCTGCATAATTGAGCTTTAATTATGGATAGGAGATGCCAAAATATGCAGCGCAAGGCTGTTGTTTATCTGTTTACCTCAGTTGTTGTGCCGCCGACATCGAGCCGTTGTATCTTTTTAATAATAAAACTGTTAAAATCATTTTCATTTAGAAAGGCCGTGCTGCCACATTATGGGGCATAACATGCTTACACATTGTATTCGGGAAAGTGTTACATTACGGTGGCATGCTTAAGCTGTTTGAATTACAGAATATACTTTTTTCAATGTTCAATTGAGCCAGGGTTTCAGCCTCATCATAACACAACGACTAGTCAACTACTATTTTGAATTAATTTGCGTGTATTAGTAAAAACCAGTAGTCATGAAACCCCTAGCTGCAGTATAGGTCAAAAACTCTCCTCATTCATTCCTGCATGGACTAGCCAATTAGAAACAAAACAATTATAACAAAAACACCAAGAAAATAAACTAAAACAGGGCGTAGTGTTAAAAACTAAAGAATAAAAATGGGTCTTAAGAGGAGACTTAAAACACTCGACTGTGGGAACTGTTCGGATATGATAGGGCAGTGTTCCAGAGTTTAGGGCCGACCACAGAAAATGCCTGGTCCCCCTGGTTTAAAGTCTCATCTTAGACACCATGAGCTGGAGCTGGCCTTTGGATCTGTATAAATTTGGATGAGGTCTGAGATGTACTGTGGGGCCAGTCCATTCAACATTTTAAAAACAGACAATAAAATCTTAAAACCACTTCTAATACTAAAAGGAAGCCAGTGCAAAGGGACAAAAATAGGGGTAATACATTCATGTTTTTCGGTTCCTGTTAAAAGTTTGTGCTGCAGAGTCCTGGACTAACCGTAAGCATGAAATGCATTATGCATGATGCTGGGGGAAGAAAAAAAAGAAACACACGCACACACCAGTTTCAGCCTGTGAGTTCCAACCCAACATGTGTTTTTTATGACAAACATTAAAAAAAAAACAATTAAGAACTCAAATTGCTGATAGTGGTACACTGATCCGTGGTCAGTTTAAGGACACGGCCCATATGGCAATAAAGGTTAAGATGTTAGCCGATTAGTCTGCTCTGTGCGTCCTGGCTCGCTGATTAGCCTCCAGATGGTGTAAGCGAGTGGTGGCTGCTAATTCTGGACCATACGATCTGTGATAAGGGATTCATATCTGCTTTAGTGATGCGTTCACTGTCGGTGCTGCTGCTGTATTAATGGGCCAGATACACATCAGCTATTCATATTTTGTGCTACGTGTAAAAGGTGAAGCAGGCACTGTACTCTTCATGCTCCTCTTGTTATCTATGTTTGCCATGTGCATTCATCTTCATTTGCATTCATCAATCACTTCATCATCACCCCCCTTCCTTCTTGTATTCCTGTCTTTATGGCAGCCTCTCAGATGTGCCTGGGGCCTATGGAGATATTGGAATGGTAACATTAGGGTTTATGAGGCATGTGATGGTATGCGTCATCACTGTATTTCCTCCACAGTGTGTGTCGGTATGCTTTTGTAACACACAGAATCTGAATACATTTACATGGTAGTTAGAGTGCTGGAGACAGTTTTCCTGTTGTGTAGAATAAAAGGCTGGACATATGATTGAGGCGCATTGCTCTGCTGATATCTGTTTGTTTTCCTTGCGATACTTTTTGTCTGTGAGAGCATGTGTGTGTGCGCGCAGGAGAGTGTGTGAGTGAGAGAGACAGTTTGATTTTTTTGTTGTTTGGTCTAATCTGATGTGGCTTGGCTCTCTTATCTCTATTTACGCATCTGTTTAGCTCCGAGCTAACAGACAAACAATAAGGTTCTCTTTCTAACACACTGTCAAACACAACAGGCACACACAAATACACATATACGGTGCAAATATACACACACACATGAACACAGAGCTTCTCCATCAGCAGCTAACCCAGACTTTTCTCTTTGTATGTTTTAAGGGTTATTTCTGGAAAAGCATGTCAATGTAAAAACCAGCCAAATTTCCTAACTCATGCACAAGTAGCATTGGTTTACCTTTGCAGAGTAAACTTTGAAAAACACTGAAAAATGAGCTGTGTTTGTGTTGAAGATTCTACTGAGTTTTGTATGCTTCTCTAGACAAAGTTAACAGTTTTCAAGTGTACTTTTGCCTTCATCATCTTGAAGGCATGTGATGCTCTAGTCTTGCATGTGTACTCTGGTGTTTACGGTTGTTTCTCTCACATTGTCATGCATTTTTCTAAAAACCTGTATCACTCAGGCTCTTCTGATAATTTCCTCATGCTAGCTTCAGTAACTAAAGCTGTCAAATACTCCAGGAAGGTAAAAGTTCCTTATTATCCAGCTATGTAAAATACTTGATTCTGAATGGTCAAAACCCCTTATCAAGGTATCTGAGCAAAAGCAATGCCAAGAACTACCCAATCACGCCTGTCATATCAAATCCATCCACTTAAAAAAAGTTCTGGCACTTTTCACCTTTACCTGTTGACAATGTGGCAATGTTGTTTACAGACTCAGGCTGGTCTTTTTGTTGCTAAATAAAGGTAGTTGTCACAGATGTGAAAGAAGCTTGAGGAGCTACTGAGCCCCAACCTCAAACATCAGGCTCTGTGCCCAACAGATTTTTGGCAGATTTTTAGAGCAGGGAGCCTTAAAGAGACAGCAACTAAAAGAAATGTTTCAGACAATGGCTGAAATCAGGGTTTTCTAAAACAGCAATGTGAGAAAAATAAGGATTTTTTGAGCTGTAAATATTCTAAAGCTTCTATGGGGTATCATATGTTGGACAACTTCCGCTGACAGTGTTTTCAGACAATAAGCTTGAGTATGTTTCAGAACTAACAAAAACTCATCATAGGAGCTTTACTTGTATTCAGTGCCAGCCTGTCTGTTAGGTTGTTAGGTCATCACACTAAGGTTATGCACCTGACTGAAAATAGATGGCCTGCAGCTCCAACAGTCGACTCATAAGCACACAACTGTTATGAGACTTTCACTAGTCACAAAGTGATCAAGGACGCATGTTCAAACCTGAGTTGTTTATCACTACTGAGTGACATGCAATGTGAATGTTCTGGCTTGGTAAGGCTTTCTTTCCAAAGATATGACAACAAATGAAATCTGGGAGCGGAGAAACAGGAGCCCAACAAAACATTTTCAGTTCATCCAATGTCCCTGGTGGTGAATGAATAACAAAAATGCTAATTTCACTGTCTGAATTGATACTTACAGCATACCGAGTGTATTTATATTTACTATTCTGACAATGCTGAGCAAATATTGTTCATGGTTAAACCTCAATAAGCCGTCGAACTCTCCCCCCTCTCCTGTCTGCCGTGCCTTTGTCAGGACCCAGTGAAACACAAAAAGACCGCAGAAAGAGGAGTGAGAGGTTGTGAGGAGGCTTCAGGTGTCTGAGAGGAGTGGTGTCAGACCGGCTGTATACTCTCTCTGAAATTGAATTTGGCATGTTCCCACAGGCCAAACGACAGTTTAAAGTCACACATTTGGCTTTGATCGCTGCTGTGTGTGATGGCTGCTCCTCTTTACTTGTTGAAAAACATCCCGATGTCTTGTTCAGTGATGGATATTTTTATTTTTAATGTCCGGTTCTGTTGTGTCTTCTCACTACAGATTACAACTTCCTCTGTCTGCGGCGGATGTCGTTTAGCAAAGAGCCCTCCAGCTTTGGGGAATAAACTGAAATTTCAACATGATGCTCCACTGAATAGATGTTTGTGAACTCACAGAATGATTTTCCTGTTTGAAAATAAAACTGGGCTTAAGGCTATTTGGATGACTGTCTGAGCCTAAATTGACTCTTCAGTATTAGCAGTAGAGACATGAGGATTTGACATGAGTCGATATGGAGACAGAGACAGTGGAAGGAGTTCAGTACAGAATAGTGAAGGGGCCATAGGGTGCTGCCAAGTTTTTAAAAGAGCCAGAGATGCCGTTTAAACTTTCTTTAAATTCCCTCGCCTTGCCTTCAACGCCATGTGTGTGCATTCACTTCAGCCTCTGAGTCAATCTCTCTCCCCTTTTCCTCCAGCCCTCACATACTGGGCAGAAAGTGAAGGGAAGCAGCAATTGAATTTCCTTTCAGTGGTGTGTGGAATGGGAAAAAGTTCAGGGCCACAGTGCTAGCCTCTATCTCACAGAGACACTGAACGCAGCCTTAATCCATTCCTCTGCCCTTCCCCTTCTTCCACACACTCTTGTCTCCAAATCCTCTCTACTCTCCACTCCTGGAATAAATTATTTCATTTCTTTTAGGTCCGCAGCATTTCTTATTCGTCTCCATGGTGCGCCTCAACTGCTGTCCCTACAGAGAGCCCTGATGAATGTGTTGGGCTCACACCCTCTGATCATCTGTGCTCTGAACGCCTTTAGATACACACTGGCTTCTGGCTGCCTCCAAAGCACATAAGGACTTGCTCTCCTTCCCAAACCTTCTCTCTCTCTATCTCTTCATCTCTTCATCTCTCTCTCTCTCTCTCTCTCTCTCTCTCTCTCTCCTCTCTCTCTCTCTCTCTCCTCTCTCTCTCCTCCCTCTCTCTCCTTGCTCAGACTCGCAAATACACACAGGAATAAAACGAGCTATAGAACGGATCGGGATCCTTTATCTTTTCCTTTGCATGCGCAAACTCTGCAGAGAGACAAACACGTTTTCATTCTCCTCTTCTGAGACCAACTGGTGCTGTTGTTCCTTGTTCAGATTAATGATGACATTTACGAACACTGAACAATTTCAAATAACATCTATAATTCATCCGGGAACATACGTTCAACAATGTGTGGCTTTCAGTCTATATTGCTGAGCTCATGAATATGGAGAAAAGCTGCAAATGAATTATTCTTTTTTATAATTGGAGTCTCAGGACTTGAGTACCCGAGCAAGAAGCCTGTGGAATGTGTGTGTGTGTGAATGTGCATAAGACTGTCAACGTCGGGCATGTGTGGTGCATTATGGGTGTGCATGCATCTGTGTGTCTGTTCGAAGGACCTCGTAAAAGCAGTTGCACTTTCTCTTTGGACAAGTTGTCAGGTTGTGTTGCCACTCTGATTAGCGTGGCCTGAAGAGCCATCTGAAGCCCCCTAACGATGTCAGCCAAGACCCCGTCTTCCTCACTGGCGTGCGTGCATTTCCCTGTGGGACACAGCTTGACAACAAGAGATTGGGATTCGATAAGGATAAGTGAGCGCTCTGTTTCATCCTAATCACAGGGGGATTCACTTCGAACTTCTAACACACCAAAAAGCACTGATACACACATAGAAAGCACATCCCCCCTGACGGGCGGTCCTCCAGTGGTATCAATTAAGAAACTGGTCCAATCAATGTCTTAGCACAAGCCTGATACTCAACTACAAGGAGATTAACACTAAGCTTACATCTTAACACAAAAGAACCAGCCACACAAGGATACATACCAAAGCCCCCCCTACCCACAACACATAAAATACACATTACACAACACACCACATAAAGATCTGAGCTCAGCATCCAGCCCTCTTTTTGGCTGCTTCTGGTGAGCCTTAAGACACTCCAGGAAAAGAGCAATATAATGGAATGTGTGCTTTCTCTTTCTCTCGCTGGTTTTTTCCTCTCCTCTTGTCTCTCCCTTTGCACGGCTAAAGTCTGACCTAAATACTTCAGGTTTTTGATGATTGGACCAAAACAGAGATCAGAGGCATCCGGGGGGCTTGTCATGATAGTGGTGTGAAAGAGAAGGGAGACTGTGGATCTGGACACACTCACACAGAGATGCAGGTTCTTAACACACTCCAAAAGTGTATGACAAGGAGCTCATAAACCAGCCAAACCTTATCCTCACAGACTGCTGAATTCATCATCTTAAATCTTACTCGAAGCCTTACCTTTCACCCTGCCGTGAGATGAAAAAGCTGCAGCGTTTCGGCTCTGTGCCCTCTACCAAGCCAGCGCTAATCTAAGCTTGGTGTGGGGAGTGGAGGGGGAGGGGGTCCATCATTCACACACTTGGAGGGGACACCAGAGAACCTTTAACCTTGGCTGGTGACAACACCTTGAGATTGAAGAGCAGGTAATGCAGGGATGGCAGCCGGCCCACCAGTTAATGATCTTCTTCTCCTTTTTTCCAGCTTAATACAGATCCATACCGTTCACTACTATTGCAGTACTGACATAAAGACACCTACAGAGAGAGAGAGATGCACACACATTGTCTTTCCACCAAACACTCACAGCCACATGAACAGTCAGGGCAGGAAACATAGAGGTCAAAGAACGCCTCACCAGTTTCCTAAGTGCACCCATTCATTTTTCATTTAATGATGTGACGGGATGTGATAGGTGTAAGCACCGTGATGAAGTCCCCTCCAATCCCATCACCAGCCGCTCCTTCCTTCCTGCAGGACACAAAATAAGGACGGGCAGCTCTGGCCAGGCGGAGAGTTTCAAAACGTTGCAATCAGGTTACAGCTCTGCTTCCTCAGCTGAATTTCAGTCAGCATCGAAAGATGAATTATGTAGTTCATTACAAAACTAATACATTCCGCTGTTAGTGAGAGCTTTATTGTTCACATTAATCATACTCTTTATAATGTACACATTTTACAAAGAGAGAAAATGTTTAAATTTTTGTTTAAAGGTGCAATTGAACAAATCATCCAATTATGAGTTGTTTGTGAGAAAATAAAATCATCCAGAATAGAGTTTGAACTCTGGCACATGCTCAAGATGTTAACTAAATAATCCAACGTGTTTACAGTGTTTGGGATTAAAACAAGCATCAGACGAAACAAGGTATGAATTTATGCCTGGTAATGGTCAGCCATAGGGTGCAGAAAATGATGGAAAACACAACAGGTCCCAAAAGCGAAGCCAAACTTTAAGAGCGCTCTCTGGGGACTAAATGCACTGAGACGTGGGTCAAACTAGACATGAGTAAAGTAAATAAAGTAATAGAGTTAATATTGCCATTTATGTCTGGAACCATCTTATACTGTAAAGACATTTTGAGTACAGACATTTGGTGCTTTGGTGGCCAAATATTTGAGACGCCAAAGGTGGCAACCTGCAAAATCTACCAGGTAGAGTTTGGCTCAGAATACTATACCCTTTTTACACTCAGCATCACACCTGGATGGATTTTAGCCATTTCATCTGGATGATCAGCGGAAAATTTTAATGTAATTAAATCACCTGGACCATATGTCGAGGCGGTCAGCCAGATGTTAATGCAATCCATAGTGTGTACACTTTCTTACAAAAAACTGTTTAATCCTGCAAAACTAGACATAACAGGGGCTCTGGCTGTTAGCTCAGGCTGCCCAAATGCTAACTGTACTAGCAACTTGAACTTCTTAAAATTTTTAAAACTAATTCATTGCTTTCTGTCAATTAAAGTCCACCATATGCAACCAATTTGCATTTTGAATTTTGATCAAGGAATCAAGATAGGGTGGAAGCTCAGTAATACCAGGTAGCCTTAGTCAGACGTTCTTATCCAGATAATATATCATAATACAGATCTCATGTTGATAAAAGCTATTATTTGAAATCTTTGTGGAGTTTTTCACAAACTCCATCTCTTTGCTTCCTATTGCCAATCTTATGTCATCTTAAGTTAGAATAAAAATATAAGGAAATACTGGCTCTACCTGGGACTTGGCTTTGAGAGAAAGTCAACTCCAAATTGTTCTGCATTAATTAATTAAGAAACCAAACTGTTGATCAGCTCCATAATCTGCCAGATCAGTCAACCGACAGCGTTACCATTAACCCAGCTCCCAAACAGCAAGTAAATAGTCAGTCAAGATAATCAATCAGCCACTCAACTGTTGAAAACACATCAAAGTCAACCACCAATCATCCTGTAAACTGATGTGATGCATGCGCTGTCAGAGCTCTGTGTGTGTGTGGAGTCCAGGGAGAGACGAGCAAAGCACACCTCAGCTCTCTGAAGTGGCTTCACTTCTCTAAACACTGATCTGATAAGATAGGAGCAAACCCCACCAGGAATTTGTTTTCAGAGCCAATGATAGCAGAGGCACGCAGAGAAGAGACCCACTTTGGCCCCCGTCTAAGAAAAGAAAGTAAATTCCGCCTGAGAGGAAGAAAACACACAGCTGGTTATTGGTTTTGGCTTCATCACTCTGACCCTGAAAAACAAAACATCTGCCTCTCTTATTTGATTGCAAGGTAACATTATGTGATTGGCACCACTCGCCCATCTTGCATACAAAAGCAGAGTGGTGGCCCACACGATGAGAAATTATGACTGCTTGGAACCCACTACTCATTGACTAAACACAGATTCAATTAAACCCAGCTGTAGGTCATGAGGTAATACAATATGAGCAAGTCAGGCACAGTGCTTAATGGAGGTTCTCATGGCTCTGGTAATATTTAATCCAGCGGCACACTCTGACCACCCCTTTGTGTCAGCCTTTCAGATCCCCCGGAGTGCTGTGACAACCTGAGTTTTAGGAGGGAACGTGCTTCAAATTTACTGAGTCAAGTTAACACACTGTTACTTAATGTTGTCAAATATAGAAAGATGATAGTGTTGCTGTTGAAAACAGTGAACACAACAGAGAAGAAAGAACAGATAAAGATCAGAGGGAGGGAGGGAGAAAAGGAGGGGGTGACACAGGTGAGGAGGTAGTAAAGTAAAGTGGGCGGGGAGTGGATACTATGGGAGGGAGAGTAGGAGGGAGAAAAAGGAGATAAGGAGGGAACAGACGGAGGAATTTGTGAGGAGCTGAAAGCAGCGGAGGGCAGCTGTGGGGAGAGGAAGGAGCAGCGAGCAGACGGCAAGAGGTTACACATGAAAAGTCAGAGGAGGGAATCAAACAAAGCAAACAGTGCAGGGAAGAGAAGGAACAGGTAGAGTTGGTTGGGTTTTCAAGCTTACCTCACAGCTAATTACTACTTTCCCACTGCGGTGAAAGAAAAGCAAACAGAAACTAAGTCAGATAAAACTGCAAACAGAGAGGGCAGGAGGAGAAGGCAGGAGAAGAGAAAGCAGAAGTAACAAGTAAGAGACAGACAGACAGAAGTCTAAAAAAAAACAGCTCCGGGGGATAAATTGAGGAAGAGCAACAAATAAAGTAAAGAGACAAGGAGAAGGAAAAAGCAAGAGCAAGGGGAGAGTAAGAAAACTGCAGATACTCATTGACAGAGAGGACTGGACTTAACTCCATGGATTACTGACATCAGCAAAACAAAGGAAGAGAAGCGTCAAAAAAGAAAGAGGTCACTGCGGTCCAGCAGTAGTGTAGCCTGCCTGAGCCTGCCTACAATGCAACCAAGACAGCTGAAGTAGACTGACACAAACACTGACACAGTTCACAAAGACAGAACCTCTGTAACAGCATCATGTTGATGAAGGAGTATCGCATCTGTATGCCACTGACTGTGGATGAGGTAAGTGTGTTTCTCTTTACAACACACACACACATTACAGCTTTGAACTGAAAGTTTTCGTTTCCACTGTGAAAGCTCTGGACTTGTAATCTTGAAAGTGTTAATGTGCTTATGAGAAAAGTGCAAACAGGGTGCACAGCCCTCCCATGGTGGCTCTGTGGGAGCTCCGGCACACAGAGCAGCAAGGAATGCTCTGCACCGACAAACTGGGGCCGATCTGATGGATCACACAACACCTGGCCAGCAGCGGCAGCATAATAAGACGTGTGTGCTGTTGTGTGTAAATTCCCCCCCTTCTGTCCCGCCTTCCCTCATTTGCGTTAGCAATCCTCCCAAAACTAGTCAGACTGGTTATCGCTTTTCAGGACCTAAGCTTAAACAAAGACATTTAGGCTGCAGGCTAGTAAACACAGGAGATCTAAGTGGAGAGAAAAGGTGGGTGGACGAGGGAGAAATGCACCAAAGTGCCCTTCAGAGGGAATGTCCTCATCACCTCCTGTACCATCCTCCCCCTTTCCTTCTTTTCTACCTGTTACCACAACAATGACAGTGACAAATAGCAGTCCAAAATAGGATTTACAGTATCAGTACTCAGCAGACAGAAACTTGAGCTCAGAGCAAATCCTCTTTCCCCTGAATGTAATGTAAGTTTAAGAGCAGCTTATTTAAGACACAATCAAATCAGGACTCTTACCTCAGTCCAGGCCATTAATAATGTCCTAACCCTGGCTTCCTCTTTTCAAGCAAGTAGTTTTGACTTTCAAGTGTGGAATACACAGTAGTACATCTGTAACACGATACAGCATGGTTGTGTGAGGGAATTGTACTCCTTGTATACTGCTGTGGGAAAAACTGTCAGGTGAAGGCTGCAGTTCTGGTCTTTGAGTGGCCAACATGTGTCATATGTAAACTCTTGGAGGAAGACATAACTGTTAAGAAAAAATTAAAGGCACATTTCAGAAACTGCTAAATGTGCTTAACCCATCATTCTACAAATAATGTGACAAAGCCTTTAAAGTTTGACCCCTCAGGAGCTTCATAAATGTTTGAGAGCTTTGGGACAGTTAATCAAAAGCACATAACGTCCCATTTCAACGAATGTTTCCAAGATTTTGTCTAGGTTCTTTCTTGAACAGAAAATGGATGGTTAATAGTTTTAAGACATAAATAAATTGAGCCAGCAGGTTATCACAGTATTGAGTGTAAATTCTTACCTGGGGTGGGCTGACCCTGCGAAAACCAGGTCATCCTCAACCCTGTAGTCACAGTCCTGGTTGGGATCTTAGTGAATCTCCTCCGTTCTCTATCCCATGTCATCAAACCAGACTATGTTAACTCCGATGCTACATGTTTACCTGAAAAGCAGCTCAAGCTCTGCTGTCCACTCACAAAACTTAAGATCTTAATCTGTGGCCTCTGCATTCTTAGCTGAGTTTCTCATGCACAAGGTTTGAGGAAAACTCCACAGCATCTGAATGCTAGAGCTCTCCAGTGGTCGGGGCATTTGCTGAGCTAACTAGCAAATGCCAGCTTACTAACAGCATGTACCATGGGATACCACTTTGTGAACAACTGCGTGAGCAAATAGTCCAACAGTTTAACAACAATGTTTCTCAATATACCATTGCAACTAATTTAGGGATTTCACCATCTACAGTCCATAATACCATCAAGAGATTCAGAGAATCTGGAGAAATCTCTACTCATAAGCAGCAACGTGGAAAACCAACATTGAATCCCTATGACCTTTGAACCCTAAGGTGGCACTGCATTAAAAACCAACATCATTGGTAAAGGATATTACCATGTGGGCTCAGGGGCACTTCATAAAACCATTGTCAGTTAACACAGTTCATCACTACATCTACAAGTTCAAGTTCAAACTCTACCATGCAAAGCCAAAGACATATATTCACAACACCCAGAAACACTGATGTCTTCTCTGGGCCTGAGCTCATCTGAGATGGACTGATGCAAAGTGGAAAAGTGTGCTGTGGTCTGACAAGTCCACATTTCGAATTGTTTTTGGAAATCATGGACATTGTGTCCTCTCGGCCAAAGAGGAAAAGGACAATCTACATTGTTACCAGCACAAAGCCAGCATCTGTGATGGTACGTGTGTGTTAGTGGCCATGGCATGGCTAACTTGACCATCTGTGAAGGCTCCATTAATGCTGAAAGGTACATACAGGTTTCGGAGCAACATATGCTGCCATCCAAGCCACATCTTTTCAGGGACGTCCCTGCTTATATCAGCAAGACGATGCCAAGATACATCCTGCACGCGTTACAACAGCCTGGCTTCGTGGCGACTGAGACCTCCGACTGTTGAGCAACTGAAGTTGTACATCAAGCAAGAATGGGAAAAAATTTCTCCTCCAAAGCTTCAACAATTAGTGTCCTCAGTTCACAAACAATGTATTGAGTGTTGCTAAAAAGAAAAGTGAAGTAACACAGTGGTAAACATGATCCTGTCTCAGCTTTTTTTTGGAATGTGCTGCAGGCATCAAACTCAAAATGAGTGAATATTTGCAAAAAAAAAGTTTGTCAGTTTGAGCAATAAATATCTTTTCTTTGTAGTATATTCAATTGAATGTAGGTTAAACAGGATTTGCAAATCATTGTATTCTTTTTTTAATTTACATTTTAAATAACACCCCAACTACATTGGAACTGGGGTTGAATTAAATCCACATGACAATCATCTCCCTTATGTATCAATGTTTCATACAGAAGGTTTACAAAGATATGTTTTACCCCTGAATTGGATACTAACAGTGCATGCATCATTTCTCTTGCCCATCTCGTAATATGATAAAAAAAACAAGCTGTTAAAATATCCAAAGCAATGTCTCTAAAACTATGCAGTCCTTTTTTTCTCTTGGCGGGTCTGAAAGCCATGAAACTAATTTAATCTAACTTTATCCATGAGGGGGGCCATGGAGCCTGAAGCTGTTGGAACTTTTTTTAGGCACTGCTCTTCCTTGAAGTGCTTGATCTGTGATGATTTTAATTTAGGGCTGAGGCTAAAGATCATGTTTGTTTGAGCTAAGAACAAAATCAATTCCAAATATGCAGGGGTTTTTTTACAGTGCAGGAACCATTTTTGTTTTGTTGTCAGTGGACAGATCTAGTGTTACATAACTGATTCAGGACTTCACTCTTAGTACTTTATCACTGGTAAAAACAACAGTGGCTTTGAGCTGCTCTGCCTTTTAATCATAAATGCCGTCATTTTCTCTTGCCATCACTTTGACTCTATCTGCAGTCTCCACCTCACAATGATGAGCTATATTTATGCCTCTCAGGAATTTATGACAAGCTTACTGCTTGTAAACCCATCTTTGCCTTTTATTAAAAACAGGAAGAGGAAATGCATGCCAAATGTGTGGAGAATGAGTTTCTATATACATCAATCACCACAGCCATTCAGCGTACGCTTGAAGAACATTGATTTAAAGAGAGATAAGTCTTTTCTACTTCCTGGTAAGATTAGTTGTTTAGAAGTGAGAGGGATTCACAACCTGTGAGTGAGTGACTCACTGTTTATAGTCTATTAAGCACCCATCGCTTTGATTAATTAAGGCCCATGAATACCCAATAAGTAAATATTGAATGTTGACATTCTACAGTAATTGGAACAAGAAGGAGGAGTGTCACACTGATGTCAGCAGAGTACAGTGAAGGATGGCAAATTGAAATCTGCCCTCCTCTTCCTCTCTTCCTCCTACTCTTTCTCCGTTTCTGCTTTTAATTAAAACAATGCTTTAATGGCACGCCAATGTAGGCCAACAAAATGGATTACATTGTGGTGGCCACAGCAGAACAGTTCAGTCGTTGGCACTGTCATTTTTATTACTTTTCCAAATAACTTGAAAAACCAAGTTCACCAAGTGATTTGCAATTAAAGCGGATGGAATAAGAGCGCACAGACACACTGTTCAAGAGAAGTCAGAGAATAGCAGCTCGAGCAAATAATGAAGTGTTATTGTGTACAGCATCTGATTTGCTCATTGTTTGAAAGAAAAAAAAGGATTCTGTCAGGCTGAGCTCATCCACATGCCCAAAGGCCTCGTCCTCTTTAGAAATTTTTTATCCCGCCTCATCAGCATCTAGCACAGAGTAGGGCTGCAGCAGAAAAACAAATCCCCCCTAATTTAGGCACCACGCATTCCCACACACTGGCTAAGTTAGAATATGACGTCTGATGTGGTCACTTGAGGTTAATCTTGGCACACAGCAAACCGCTATTATGGGCGAATATAGTAAGTTTGGACTCAAGCAGCACTGACTACAGCTGAACAAGCTGCCAGCAGATTTCTCTGTCCCCACTCTTTCATGATACCTCTGCTCAGTGGCTACAGAGCACAGTTGTAATCATCCCCTCAATGGAGTGTGCAGTGTATTGATAAGACCTGACTGGATTTTTACCTACTGAAGTGCCTTAAATTCCTTCTTTGCTTGCAGCCAAATTTTCTGTTATGTCTTTTAATTAAAAAACTTCTTACGTTTAGAGTTGAGTCATTTTGCTTACGTACCCTTCTATCGCAAATTTGCATCAACAAGCTTAAAAAGGAAAGCATACATTGAGCTGTGTCTTTCAGTATCTATTCAGATCAGGAAAAACTACCAAAGCAGTCTCACAGAAGAAAGACAGAAACCTCTTGTAGAGCAGCTCAGGAGAATTCCCACTTCCTAAACAGACTTGTGTAGAAGCACAGAAAGTTCTGTTAAGATAAGGCTGCTTTTTCTGAACATTTTGTGTCGTAGTCAAAAGAACACTTAGTTCATGGACTAGTGCTGAATGTTTACATTTGTAGGCTTGCATTGGCCAGCATTAGTTTCTTTTACCAACTGTGTTTCCACTCCCCTGTGTTTGGGTTGGATTTTTTGTCTTGGGAAAATGAAATCTGACTTTGAATTAGATGTTTTAAAGCTGTTTCAGCTCCTGACTTCCTGTCTCACTAGCACTGCTCTGTGTAAATTGATGCGTCAATACTCAGGCCTCCGGTAAATATAGGAGTCTGTCGTATCAGCTGTGGAGTGTTCTGACCTGCATGGGGTGACGGAGCAGAGATTGATCGGATTTTTTGGAATATGGCAGGAATTGCCAGCAAGTGCAACTGTGGCTGCATCCACCTCTTTTCTGAAATCTGTGTTCAAAGATGAAAACAAGTGCCTGCCATCAAACAAAACTGTCCTGTATAGATGATCATACCCCAACTTTATGGTTCAAACTTTTACTCATGAAAGAAATAAGTTTGCTTTGTGATGTGTTTTCCAACCAGGATTTCTCTCTCTTTCTCTCTCTCTTTGTCCAATCCCCATCCCACAAAAACCCTGATCCCAAACCCTCCCTTGGGCTCCAGTACAGGATTGGGCAGCTGTATATGATCAGTAAGCACAGCTGTGAGCAGAGTGGTGGAGGAGAAGGGGTGGAGGTGGTGAGGAATGAGAAAGACGTTCATCCCCAGCACGGACCAGGACAGGTGACCGAGAAGAGAATCTACCTCAGCAGGTTGTATAATGTAGTCATTCCTAATGATGTACTTAGACTTATCATTGAGGCTGTTTGCCTCATCTTCATGTTTTCAGCTCTGTCTTTATGATAACTGATGAGGTCTGATCTTTGGTCGCTCACATACAGCGTTACCTCCTATAGATACTAGTGGCCGATCTGATAGACAGGCAATAAAAAGTCATTCCAAAGTCCAAACACACACAGTCTGAAACATGATGCAGCTTGTGTTGAGTGTGAGGTTACAGGAGAACTGTTATTTTCCCATGAGCTCATCTTACGGTAAATCCTGTGAGTGTTATGGTTGACATTCAGCAGAGACTAACACAAACAGCATAGGTGGTTAGCTGTAGGTTCAGTTATTCCTCTTGTTGGGAACTCAATGACATATTTTTGCAGTGTGATCACATCACGACTGATATATCTGATGATTTATTTGATTATTCCAAACTTTTATGACTGAGGGATCATGTACAGTAAGACAAAAGCTACTCCAACTAGAATCCTGACAGTGTGAGGCAAGATTCTGATGCGAAGCAAGAGTATTGATATTCTCACAAGTTTAACATTAAATTTAACATTTTCAGTCACAGTAAGGTCAGAGCATTAGCACATTTCCATCAACAATTGGAACCAATCAAAACTCACCCCTGTACATTGAGAAATGACTTATTTAGATTAAAATCTTTTTAGGCTGTAAACATGTTTACTTTGCTGCAACAATCTCCCTTTCTGAATAGGTGTGTACATGGTTTCCTGTACTGCCATAGCCAGTTTCAAGTGGATACTCAAGGGACTATAGTTTTTTGTTGTTTTTTTTTTAATTTCATTGCTGCTTCATTTCTCGTTGCTGGGGTTACTGCTTGGAGCAAAGACTTCAAGAATATAGATAAACAGGCTTAAATTAATTAATACTAGAAGCTGTTGGGCTAATAATTCTGTTACTTTATCTCTTATTTCTCTTAATATCAAATTATCTATTTAATGACCAACAGTATTACAAAATAATAAAATACAACAAACTCTCATTACCAATGAAGACCAAAAGCTCTGCCTGAGAACTGCAAAATGCAGAAAGGAAACTCTGAGACTAAATTTAATTTAACAACTGCTTAAGATCCTTTGTGAATCTTAAAGCTAAAAACTTTGTTGCTACCCTGTGGTACACTAATAAACACTCCCAAACGTTAATACTGACTTGCGACTATATAAAATGTTGTAATAACCTATGATTTAAGTATTTATAGTCTTCCTTTACAATCCTAAATGGAGAGTATTAAAACGTTTAATCAGAATTATTTTTGTATTGGTTTAACATTTTCTTTTAAACATGATTTAACCAACTGTGAGAATTTCTTTTATTACAGTAAACTATAACACCCTTCCTTTACAGTAAAGTAAAGGAAGGGTGTAAGAAATGAGATGCTGAAGTAGTTGTTCAACCTCAGGAATGTAAAGATATGTGGACTTCAGTTCCCATGCTATCGTGTTGAAATGACGTGTGTGTTTTATCTGCTCTGTGCACAGTGTGACAGTCTGTTCATCAATGAATTGCGATTATAGTGAAAGTCTAGACATATATATATATAAAAAAGAAATTCTAAATTGTAAATTTATTTCCTAACCCTAAGCTAACCTCAATCATTACCCTAACGTAACCTCAACTCTTATTCTAATCACCACTATAAACCCAAGTCTTAATCCTAAAATAAACTCTGAGAGAAGTAAAGAAATGTTCACACTGTGCAGGATTTTCCTAATCTTTCAGAGCTTGTGGGACATTTGGTCCTCATTAGAAAAGATATGCTGGAACACACACACATAAGTACAGTGAGTGCCAAATGTATTCTCCCTCCATCATGCTTTGACATGTGACCTAGAAGCTACAGTAACAATTTATCACCACAGGTGTAATTGGGAATGAGTCATAGAAATGAACACAGTGCTGAGAGTAGCCTACAGGTAATCTTGCTATAAATGGCACAAAAACCACTTAGGATCTCTCCGTCTCCCTCCATAATCTCCCCCTCGTCCTCCCCCTCTCTGACTGTGATCCTTCTCTTTTCTGATTTTGCTTTTCAGTAAACTGCCGTCCTGGGCGAAAGCGTTTGTCCCACGTTTTTTTTATGTGACAGAAAAGGCCTGGAACTTCTACCCGTACACCATCACAGGTGTGCAGCTAAGTGCTAATGTTTGTGTTAAACATCAGGTTACTTTCACCCTGATGCATTATACAAAACTTATTTACTTTTACCAGCTGGTTTTCCAAGAACTATCAAATATTTATGGTTGTGAATGCGTGTATTCCCCAGTGGTTAGTGTGTGTGTGTGTGTGTGTGTGTGTGTGTGTGTGTGTGTGTGTGTGTGTGTGTGTGTGTGTGTGTGTGTGTGTGTGTGTGTGTGTGTGTGGGAGAGTAATTACATGCTCATGCATGTTTGAGTAACTAATGCTGTTTTTTGTCTGCATTGCATGTGCCTGGTGCTGCAGAATACTCAGTAAGTATTCTCACACATCATTTACTGTACATGAAAGCAACAGAGCTCATCTTTCATCAGTATCAGTCGATCTTATGTGCAGCCTCCTTTCTTGCTCCATCTGTGCCCTCAACCTCTTTTCCTCTTTGTAACTCTGCAGGTATCATTCCTCCCCAAATTCAGCATTCGTATTGAGACGAGATTCGAGAACAACAACGGCAATAACAGCAATGTGAGTATGACGGGAAGGGAGTGTGAAGTGCAAAAGATGGAGTGATTAGACAAGAGGGGGAAGAGAGAAATTGCAATTTTCTCTGCAGCACAAAAAAATGTTCATCCAATTGATGTTCCCATTACAAGGAAAATAGGGAAAGCACAGAATGCAGTATTGGCAGATCTATTAACCACACTTGCTGCGGCCTTGAGCACAGCTGCCATGTCGCATTTTATCCAAGGTGAGCGTGCATAAATGCACAAACACATGTGCACACACAGAGCTTCACAAATACATGAAACTGTGTCTGGCCCCTGTGTCTTTGTGTAATCAGGGAAGGAGTGAAGCAACAAGACCCAACATGTTGAAATCTGAAAATCTGCCTGTGGAGAAAAATCCGGAGAATCTTGTTTCATGTCTTACAGCTACATGTTACATAAGTTCACTCCAAATAAACACACACGTTCAATGATATGCACTACAACATAACAGCCTTCAGGTGAAAAATAAAGGTACTCTGCTCTCTGAGGTATCTGTGCTTTATTTAGCTTAAAAAAATACAGTAGTTTTTACTCATTTCTTTTTATTCATTTCATAGCTGTAGTCATTATTTACTAACCCTTAACATACAAAATATTTTGCTTTAATATTTTGAAGCTCTGTTTTCAAGCTTCAAAATATTATCATTTTAAGACAGGATAATCCCATCTCTTTTCCATCTTGTCCGCGATGTGTAGAGTGTAGAGGTGGGTGAAGCTGTCCCACCTCTGATCTCCCATTAAAGCTAGTAAAAGAGGGTTGGGTGTGTGTGTGTGTGTGTGTGTGTGTGTGTGTGTGTGTGTGTGTGTGTGTGTGTGTGTGTGTGTGTGTGCATGTGTGCATGTGTGTGTGTGTGTAGCTCAAATGGGTATTTCCAAGCTCTGCATCTTGGGAGTTCAATGTACAAGTAAAAAAGCGTCATTGAGTTTGGCAGTGTTCCTTAAAATTCATTTGATAACTTTTATTGCTTCAGTAATTATCAGTTGGTTAAGAGAATTAGGGCCACGATTAATATGAAAAAGAATAGAGTTGTATTATTAAGTGGAAAAAGCTGCAATTTTATGAGCAAAAGCTTAAAAAAAATTAGATAATTGCTGCATTAATTTTTGGATAAAAGTTTTAATTTCATGAATAAGTGGCAATTAGTAATATAGATGTTAATACACATAAAGAGAGATATTAGACTATCATCCAGCCAGCTGCATTAGAATGAAAAACCTGGATCAGCCTGTGGAGTTATATCATAGAATTATACTGAACAGGAGAGAAAAACAGGCATGTAAAAGGCTGCCTAAGAGTGATGTTCTTAAATAGATTCTGTTTCAACCTTTACAACCCAATCAGAATCCTGTCATCTGCATAACTGTGAAGCTGATACAGGCTTACCATAGCCTAAAACTATTTTTTTCCTCATTAATTTGTTACATTATTTTTAAAATCTTTTTTCCCTGGTTGGTTGACAAAATAAATACAAAATGTTGTTTTCACTTGTTTATACATTAGCTTTTAAAACTTGCTCCACTTCTATATAACTTGGCTGTGGAAGGCTCCGAACCCTTCTGTGTTAGAGACAAGCCTCTACTATTCTTCTAAAGTATATCAAGCATTTTTTTTAATTTCAAGACCATTTTTATTTGCTCATTTTAGAACTGTTATCATTACTACCTTAGACTGCTTATACAAAAAAAACACTGCCTGTATTTACATGAAATTAAAAAAAACGTAATCTTTTATTCTGAAACACTTTCAGGACTAAGTTGTGGAAAATGTAGCTGTAAGCGTCCTTGACAGGACCTTCCTCTGAAATGCTGCCATCAGGACCATGTGTAACTTCATCATACTGTACATATCATACTTCTTATTCCTTAAAGGACTGGACACCTGAAAGTAACACCACAAGTAATCCAGGAAAATAAAACACTAAATTTAAATAATTATACAATTTAATCTACTAAGCTTGGTAGAAATGCACATAATATAGAAATCAGTTGGAGTTAATTCACCTGTATTTTGCCCCAGGCTATGTTTGAGCCTGGCCTGGATTTGTCTGGTTAGAGACACAGCTTCTTCTTCACCCTCAGCTATTACTTCAGGAAGATCATTTTGACAAACTACCTTTAGTGGTAACAGAGAATTTTCACAGTGCAACATTCATACTCAAGCTAAAATGACTGACAAAATCTTCAACACTTTGGAGGCTGTCTTTGTCCTTCGAACAATAACACCAAACATGAAGAAAGACAAAAATGAAGGAAACATGTGAGCGTCATGCTCTGAACACAAACCGAAAAGGAACACAATGCATGCGGACTGAGCAGCAAATTTCATGAAAGGGAGCTGGACCTTGGGTAGACGCAGACAAGAACAGGACCATAGGAGCATGGCGAGCTGTTATCTAACAGAGGGTTTGTTTTATTTGTTAGTCTTCAACTGTGAAATGAACAACTTCAGCGCGGCTTTAGAACACATTTTAAACAAGGTCAGATAAAAGTGCACTCTCCCAGACTTCCCTCTGTTCTCTCTCAAAGAAAAGTGTATTCTGCTCTCATAACGCCTCTTTACCCCTCTCTTTAATATCCCCCATACGTCCTTGTTTTTTGTCTCTTCATCTCTCCCTCGTCTGCTCTCTCTGCCTGTACTCTCCTCTCTTTGCTCCACTGTGATTTGCTCCAAGGGCCTCAGGGTGGGATATAGTGAGGGGTGTTATGGTGTGTGACCTCAGTTTTCTACACGGTTACTCATCTACTCTCTCCACTGAGTGAGTGACTGTATGTGAGTGAGAGTATTTGTCAAGTGTGTATGTGTGTCTGTGCTCATTATACAGCATGACCTCCTCCATCTGTTTGACTGTAGGTGTTTGGGGACACTCCAACACCGGCAAAGAATGTGAGTTTCCTGGATATCCTGAGTGACCCCATCCCGGAAAAGCACTACAAAGAGTCAGAGGTATGTTCTGAAAAGCTGCAAAGGAAAAGACCACGTCAGAGCCTCTCAGATCTGGAATCTTAACTTCTGGACTGTCTCTGATGGAATGCTATCAATATCAAATGAGAGGAGCAGACTGGGAAGTGCCATCAACTTGATGTTACAGCTCATAAGCATGGTAGCAAATGTAAACAAAACTATTACCAGAGCCATGCGAGAAATTTTGAAAAAAAAGAAAGAAAGCTTGTG
Organism: Labroides dimidiatus; assembly: GCA_030710495.1. NCBI lineage: Eukaryota > Metazoa > Chordata > Actinopteri > Labriformes > Labridae > Labroides > Labroides dimidiatus. The sequence goes on from CM061148.1 coordinate 13,579,807, forward strand.
GCGTTATTTACCCATAATCTTTTCCACAGTTTTGTTGCTGCAAATCTTCTTAAGTCATGTTTAATCATGTGAACTTCTCTGAGATCTCATGTCTATGGAATCACTGTCGAACTCATTAGCCTTGCTACACATTAAAACTGTCAGCAGCAAGAAGAGCAAGCTTGATTCTGTTCAGACTTAAAATAATAACCTGCCAGTTCCTCTTAAGCTCTGGGGTTACAACTCAAGAGTTATGGTTTACCTTCCTGAAAAATGAAATGAAGCCGTGTGGAAGTGCAAAAAATTGCAGTTCCAGAAGTGTCCACTTAAGGCCAGACATCCGCCATATTCATGACCAATCCGACTTCACTCTGCTGCAGTTTGGCTCTGTCCTCCTTTGTCCTTCAATGCCCACCGGCTGCATTGTCAGGGCACAGCATGGAGCTGGAGTGTAGGACAGCTATGGCTGAGGATTCCCACACTTCCCGCTTCAATGACTACCCTTTCATGACGGCTTTATTAACCCCCCGATAACCTCTAAACCACTGACTTGAGGCCTGACTCCTCTCATTATGTTTCATGTTGAAGTTAAGTGAAATACAATCTGGTGTCACCACAGAGTGTTTTATTCTGAAAATAAACCTGATGTTAATATGTTATTTCGGTGCATGACTTCCTAACCTGCTCAATCTGCTCTGTAGTGCTCCCACATCCAGCAAAAAATTGAAGTGCAAAGCTCCAACCTGCAGGATCTAAAAAAGTAGTAATAATGCAACAGAGTGATATCACTGGAAGTTAACGTATTGAATAGGTTTGATACCAAGGGGCAACACCCAGTAGAGAGAAATAAAGCCTATGCAGAAGTGTCTGCAGATGTGTCTGACGGGCACCCTATAGCTGTTAGACAGGAAGCTCAAAGTCTGTGTCATATCCAACATGGCCCTGTCCAATGATTGGCTTTATTTGACTGTATCAGGAACAAACGGGCGACGTCGCAGAGACTACATCCGTATTTTAGACATTCTGTTTGAAATCTATCAGGTACAGTGCAGTAACAGAGAGGAGATGGACCAGACATGGATCCGGTGGAATTTCCCTGAAAGACTGGTTCCCAAACCCCAGAGACCCTTTTGACACTCATGGTAGACTATTTATTTCATTGCTCTGACATGCAGTAGGATGTGTAAAATAATTATATCCCATCCATTTTAGAATGCTTACAAAGAAAAGCCTTGCATAGATTAGCATAATCAAGGACATGGCTGAGGGGATTGACAGGTGGGAGCATTGTAGTTTTTTTAACAGATGAGAAGATGAGATGAAGCTCATTTCATCTTCACTTCTTGGCCTTCTTACAGGTTAAAAGTAACTTAGGCTGCCAAGTATTGGAAACAGTATCATTATGTCTCCAAACTAACTGGTGATGTCACAGAGACTATGGCCTTGCTTTATACAGTATTTTACAGCCTTAAGTTTCTCAAGCTGAACCTGTGCAACACTTATCTCCGCTAACTAAAGCTCAAAATGCTCAACAAAACAATTCCCAATCGGTGATGTCAAAGAGCAGAAACCCATGATACTTTTCCTACTTGCCTGACTGGCCTGTGTTTTGCTGCTGAGAAGCATAAATCAGTAATACACCCACACAACCTCTTTTTCAAATCCGCCTTTTCATTCCCTCCCTGCCAACATTTTACACTTCTCTACTCCCTTGAAGCCCTTGGAGAACGAGGTCAATTCACAGGCCAGACATGGAAAAAATGCAGAAAAGTGCACATGCAAACACACATTCATGTACACACACAAAAAAAACCCAACAAACTGTTAGAGTGAGCGACAAGGTGAGAACATAAAACCACAAACACATTCCAATCATCCTCTGGTCACAGATGAATAATGTGTGTTATCACACATTCCTCTTATGGGCTGTGTTGAGCAACGATCTGCTTGCACCTCTACACACGTATCACTGCACTTGCTCTCTCTCTCTCTCTCTCTCTCTCACACACACACACACACACACACACACACACACACACACACACACACAATTACACAGATACTCGAAACATCTATAGTTTCTCCCAGAAGAAGCCTCAAAGGGCCAGAGTTTTTGCAGAATCAGCAAATAACGAATAGGGCCACTGTTTACTCTGCAGGATCTGAGTCTCTGGCAGTCAAGCAAAACTGGACGAGGACCTCTGGAGAAAGGCTGGAGAGACGACCACACACCTGTTATGTGTTCCTATAAGAGGGTGCAGTGCAGCTTCGAGGTGTACGGCTTCCAGACCAGGACTGAGGAGTTCATTCACAGAGTGAGACAGAGCTTTTCTTCCAATCACGCCTTCTTTCTAATGCAGGGAATGCTGCATGAAGATATAATGTAAAGTATGTAATGTATTAATGTCAGGAACCCTTAAAGGTCTACTGCAAGGTGGAAAAAAATGAATTTAAAGCTAATTGAATATGATAAAGTGCTCTGCTTCATTTAAACACTTATTTCTTCAGGTTGCAGTCTTTAATTTGTTTTGGAAAAACTTGAGCGTGCTATGTGTTGCATTTCGACACAAATTAATCGTGTTTATTCCCAGACATTAGTTTAAGTACCAAAATCACTGCAAGGGAAGCTGTTGTATGGTGGCCCTGGGAGCTCACAGAACTGCAACTTAAGAAAGCACATACAAAAAGACAAAACACAAGCAAATTAAGAAAACATCTTCATCAATTTGACAACACATGACCAGCAATGTGCTGCAAAGACCACAACACAACACATTAGAAAAACACGCTGCAAATAGACCGCAACATGACAGGTGTTTCCAGAGGATACTTAAAAAGGGATGCACATGTATGGACACACTTGTTGTTGACGCAGATTTTGAGTCATCCTATTAAGGTTCTCTTTCTGTCAGTGGTGTTGGAAAATGAGATAATGTGAAAATGTGCATTGAATTCATTGTGATTGCATGATTCAGATATTAGCATATTGGCTAATGTATGTGCGTGTGCATCACTTTTAAGTATCCTCCAGAAACTCTTCCATTGTGTTGCTTTCTATTTACAGCACATTTTTTTGGTCTTTGCTGCATGTTTTCTAAATGCTTTGCAGGTGTGGTCAAATTAATGATGATGTTTTCTTAGCTTGCTTGTGTTTTGTATTTGTTTATGTGCTTTCTTAAGATGCAGTGCTGTCAGCTTTCAGGGCCACCGTACTGTTGCCTCAAATGACCTCTGCACTAAGTTTTATGGGATCCAACATTAGGTCAGACAGATTAAGCCATGTTTTGTTTTGAGCTATGGCACGTCAGTGGGCCTCTCTTATTCTGGCTCGGAAAAACAGGTTACATGAAGATGAGGATGGTGGAACAAGATAAAGGTGTGAAAAGGAAATCAGTTCGATGACATGTCGTCATTCAGCTGTGCAGCAAATTAATGTGGCATGAAGAAAAGCAAACCGGCAACACCCTTTTCCCAGCATTGCTACCGTTAACGACAGTGTTTACAGGAATGTAGCTTTCACTTTGACTAACACTAGCACGCATAACAAACAATGCTGGTATAACGTTCAGTTTCCCTTCACTGCTAGGCAATTCATTTAGATACCTTCAAACAGGTTTCAGTATCATTTTGACAACAACACACTGAGAAAAAATGGTGAACATGACGGACAATTCAAAGCATAATGTCTTGCATGTGTTTATTTTTCTTTCCCTTTTCCTGTCATATTTACGTTTTCTGCTTTCATTTCAGAACATCCAGGACATTCTTCTGGTCGGCCACAGGCAAGCTGTAGCATGGATAGACGAGTGGCATGGTGGGTTAGAAACCTTGCTCATACTGCAGAAACACACAGAACAATGCTGTTGTACTTAGTTGCACTCTAAAGTAGACTGTAGCCTCTGTTCACTCTGCAGAAGTGAACTCATATTCCATACTCTGTTCGTGTGTGTGTGTGCGCATTCTTTTCTCTCCCTATAGGCCTTAGCTTGGAGGAGGTGAGAGAGTACGAGCAGGCGATGCAAGAGAAGACCAACAGCAAAGTCAAATCCAGCCAGAACAACACAGGTGAGGTTGCAGCTCCTGACCTGCGCTGTACTGAAATACCACAGAGGACAGGGAGGGAGACAAGCCAGAGGGAGTGAGGGGGAGAGGAGCGAATACAGCTGGAAGCAAGAGCTGTGAAGGTATAAAGAGACAGGGAGAAAACAGGGAGTAAAGATGAAAAGGACCGTCGGTTTTGAAATGTATATTTGTACTAAGCTATAATTGTTCTTGTAGCTAATTTAAGCATAATAAGGAGCAGAGATGTTCAGAAGTACTGAGAGGCAAAAAGCACTTATTCCACTTTTTTTCAGTTCATTTGTGCAGTAATTAAAAATGAGAAGGTATGATGTATTTGTTTAGCTCTCTGTGTTTTCCACTGCTCTCCACAACCAGTGAATAACTAACAAATGCTATCAGGCTTGATCAGAGCCCGTTGCACAACTAGTGCCGTCATTGTGTCCTCCAAGTACCCAGATGGCTGGCGATACATCTGTGGAGGGAGAATGGGGAGAGAAGAGCAGTCAGGAGGCGTTTTACTACACAAGGAGCAGCGGGAGGGAGACGCAGAGGGTGTGAGCCCAGAAAAGGACGGGGAAAAAGACAGATGTGGGGTGTGTGTGGTGGAGGGGGCTTGCTCATGAAGTGATAATGCCACTGCGTTGCTCTGATAAACAGTGTAATGCAGCCACCTGCTGAACTCTCCCCATCACTATTCCTCGCAACATAAATAACCAACCATTGCAGCACTTAGCTGCAAATGTCAACCCTGGTGAGTGTGTGTATCAGGGCATATGTGTAGTGAGTGTGCTTTGTGTGCATGTGTATGTGTGTGTGGTCACCCTGCCCCCTACTGGCTGGTCTGGTGAACCTCAGCTGGATGTGAGAGTTATCAAAGGTAGAATTCCCAATATGGCCTGTAGCATCTAGCTGCCTGCTCTCTCGCTCTCTCTCTCTCCCTCGGTGCAATGATGAGAGATATCAAGCTGCAACAAATCTGCAGTCATTGCTCAACCTGCTGCAGCTCGATGCACTGCCATGACCCCCTACAGGCCAAGCGTTGCTAGTGCGCTAATCTCTGCACAGCTCTGCTTGCAGTTTTTTATTCATTTCATTCATCTGCTGTAATAAAAGCAAATGGATGTCATTTACTCCAGAGAGTCTAATAAAAAGTGGTCTGTGTGAGGTGAATACCAATAAGGGATTTAGATAATGTGCATCTAAGTGTGTGACACAGATCTTAAGTATACTCTTATTAATTGAAAACTCAAACACAGAGTCCCTCTGTTCCTCTTCTGCTTCGTGCCTCTTTGGCTTTTTTTCTCCCTCTTTTATCTTTAACTTGTTGGTTCTTTCATGTCATATTCCTCTCTTTTAATCCTTCCATTTTCATCTCAGTCTCATTACTTCAATTTCAGTTTGCATTTTGGGTCCATAATTTCTCTCGTCTTTTTCAGGCCAATCTGCTGCCCCTCGTCCTGTGTTCTCTCGCTCCATCTCTGTGACAGACGAGCGTTCCCTGAAGAAGATGGGAGTGACGACAGCAGCCATGTCTGACCCCGATGCCCCCCCTGGGCCGCAAAGTCCCATTCGCCTCAACTCCACCCCTGAATAACGCCTCAAACACAGACACGCACACATAGACATACACTGTACTACTCATACACACATCCACATCGTCAACATCCACCAGAGTCATGTAAGGCTTCTTCACAAACCAAATGCAAACATTGACAGAAATACCTTCCTGCGGTGGAAATTCTGAGGGAAACACACTTTTTGGAGCGGAAAAGAGGAGAACTGCAGCACACTTTCATTTTATGTCTGTTAAATATAGAGGGTATGCAAATAAGGTCACAGTAGGCAGTGTTACTGCAATCACCTCCACCAAGCAGCAGACGCACGTAGCACTGACAGCACTGAGTAGCATCCATCCTCAAAAAACTTCAATTAAGAGCTAAGGGGTGTACCAAAAGAGAAGATTAAAAGGTAAAAACTGGGTCTGCCGATTCTAAAATGAACATACCAAAACTAACCTTGTTGCAACCTATGTTTCAACAGCAGAATAAATCAAATCAATGATTTAACTTGACATTTATTTGACCAAATATGACAGTCCTCTTTTCATTCAGTAATCAGACCTGGTCTCAGCACCTGCCTGTTCAGCTGAAGTCATGTATATCATTGTAAACGTTTAAGAGGTGTACTGTGTGGAGCTGTCAAATTAGAAATTAATGGGAAGCACCAACACTTTTATGGACGGTAAAATATATTATTTTTCTAAACATTACTGTAATTCCCCGCAGGCTTTGCTTTATATACTCCCCTGGCTCATAAATCAGGTTCGTATAAATGTCAGAGAAACCCATTTCTGGCCACATGTCAAGACCGAACATCACTGTGTCTTTGCTAAACTGAAGGGAGGCTGTTGAGTCAAGCTGCCCTTAATTTGAACAGTTAAATGCCTCTTTAACTTCTGTTTACATCAACCACCAGCCAAAGGAAGTCATTCTGCAGGAAGTTTTGCCACACAATTTGACTGGGTGGCGTCTCTTGGTAGGAAACTGATTGTGTTACATACAGTACATACTCTCTATAAGGATATATTAGCATGTTAGCTTGGATTTTCATAATGTCTGGAGACAGCTCACTTTACAGTTTGAACTGGAACATTTTTTACTTTCTCATATTACTGTTGTTTCTAATATATAAGCTTATTTCCCAAAGATTCCATTAAGACTCCAACAGAAATGTTACTTTTTCTATGCACATGAAGTTTTGCACAACATTTTAAAGCCACACAAACACACAGACGTACTGTGCCTGTTCAAAGTCGATTTCAAGAGCTGCCCTTTGAAAATTCTTCCAGTGTCCTCAAAAGCCAGTAAACTCAGAGCAATTCTGCACTATCTCTCTCTCAACGCCACAGAGGAGCTCGCCGGCCACCAGCAGGGCTCTCGATTGTTTCTGAGCCCCCAGCCAGCAGCCTACAGACAGATGCATAAGGAGTTTAATAGAGTGGATCTAATGAGAAAGCAGAGGAGAACGATGGAGGCTGTCAATGCTATGGATCAGCTCCCATCTCCACCTCCGCCAATAGGTCAGACCTGGTGTATTGACAGAGGGCAGTGAGGCGTTGTATTGGTTCCTTGATCGCTTAGCTGAGAGCTGCAAATGGGTCAAGCTGGGGATAAACTCAAATTTAAGTCAATGATGTGAACATTTATAAGATTATTAGCTTAGTTTTTGTAAAACATGTAGAGGATGATGGGTTCTCTTCAGGGATGAACGACAGATAAAATGTGATTTCAAGTTCCCTGTTGGCTTATTTGTAAAAACATTGCATTTTAATGAAGTACATAAAAAATCAAATTGAAATTACTCTGTAAAGTCTTTTATAACAGATTTTTACCAATAAATGTAATTTCATCCAAGTGAGTCTTGATATCTCTCCAGATAAGCGAAAAAATGGACTCGGCGCACACATTATCAGCAATGTTTGATCAGTATTGACCTGCAAAGATGGGCCAGCTGCTGGCACATCACCGCACTCACATGTAATCTACTCACCAATTTCACACTTGTGTGCCTTGTGGCAACAGCTCCAGCAGCAGTGGACATAAAGAGAGGCAGACATTTGGTCCACATGTAGCTCTAAGCATTTCTTTTACCCTCTGCAACACAAAAAAGGAGAATAATGAATGTTTAACAGATGCCTCACCTCACCTGTGTTGTGCACTTGTGAGCTGGGCGTGTGTGCATGACTGTTAACTCTGTATCGCTTTATTGTTCAGGATTTCAGGGCAAAAGTCCAGGCTTTTCATGAAGAGATGCGCAGGTTCCATTGACTGACAGACATGGCAACTTGCTTCAAATGCTGCTCTAAAAAGCTCACATCATGGGGCTCATTACCACATCTTTTATCCCTACAAATCAAGAGCCAGTGTGACACTTTGTTGTTCGCTTCCCGACACAGGGCTTGCAGACATGCATACACATGCATACACACATATACACACACACACACACACACACACACACACACGCACACACACACACACACACAAACAGATAAATACATGCACGCAAATCTCTTTATCTCAATGCTTCTCCTTACAGTAGCAGCAGGAGGCTGATATAAAAGAGCAAGTGCTCAACACAGCCAGGAGTGCTCACAAGTGCTGCAGAGGGAGCACAAACTGCTGGCTGCACTGCATTAACATTACCTCCTTCTCTTTTACTTCTTTGTCTCTCCCATTAAATTTTCTCTCTCATTATTGCCGTCTCTGCTCCTACTTCTTTCTCTCCTCTCTCATTCTTGAAATCTGCCTTGATCTCCCTTTCTTTCACTCCTTTTTATCTGCATGTACTCATCTTCGTTCCTCAAGAGGGCCACTAAAGAAGATGTACTGTGTTCATTATATGGAAATGTTCCCCATGGTACATTATCATAGATCCTGACCCTGTAGCGCTGAATCATCTAGCTATTCCCAGTTTGCCCGTCAGACCCCACCAATAGACGGGAAAGTCTCCAGAGTTGCTGCAAGAAAGCAAGCTGCAGCGCTGTCCCCTGGACTGAACTTCTCTGTACACATGCTTCCATGTGAAACCTCGAGTTGACCACCAATGTGCATACAAGAGAGAGAAAGAGAGAAGAATGCAGGGGAGAGGAATAAGGGGAAGGTGAAAAAAAGAATTCTAAAGAATCAAATTTATAGCCATAGAGCTTAAAGAGGCAGGAAATAGAGCCTGATTCAGTTTATTCAGCTAAAGAAAAGCTCAATAGTGTCTTCGTATGTGTGCATGCATGTGTGTCCGTGTGTGTCTCTACAAAACCCTTCCTCCACTTTAATGGCATTTTGCCTAACCATACTGATGTACAAGCTTCTCCGTGAGATCAATACACACTCTCCATTCACTAGACAGACAGTAATGCAACTGCCTCATTTGTTTGACTGTGTGTGTGTGTGTGTGTGTGTGTGTGTGTGTGTGTGTGTGTGTGTGTGTGTGTGTGTGTGTGTGTGTGTGTGTGTGTGTCTACGTGTGAATGTCAATGAGTCTCAAACGGGTCCCCACTTTGCTTTGCGGTATCTTTAAACCAGCCAATAAAGTATAGTGACCATTAAGCCACATAGTTTAGCGTGTCACTAAATTAATGGCTCACTCCATACGCCACCATCACTGCTTTATGAGGATTCAATGTGTATGTGTGTGTGTGTGTGTGTGTGTGTGTGTGTGTGTGTGTGTGTGTGTGTGTGTGTGTGCTGACCTCTCCAGCAGATTTGAATGCAAATGTTCAGGCTTCATATTTTTATCATATCAACCTGTACGTTTAGCTTTACACAATTTACAACTTTAAAGTTCTTCAGTTCAAAGTTTAAAGGAGATGGACAATCGGTGATGTCACAAATCGAGCATGTTTTGAACAAGCTGTTCAGAGCAGCCTTCAGTCTCTTTAAACTAAACACTTCTTTATTATTATTATTATTGTTATCATCACTTTTATTACTATTATTATTATAATACTATTTATTTATTTTTTTATTATTCTTATTATTTAAAAACTCGGCCCACATTCAGTATTGTCATCCAGCATTTTCACTTAATACTAGCTTTCTGATCAATTATCCAGCCATGATAAATACTTCAACCTGATTGGTCAAATATCAATAACAACGGTTATGACTTTCAAAAGCAAAAGTAAAGTCAGGGATAACTTGATCATACATGGCACATTAAATCAAATCAATCAGCAGAGAGCAGTCAAGCTCATTTCACCTCTGCCTGTTGCCACTGAGGCAAAAATTTAAGTGACTGTTGGGGAAGGATGTTAGTTTGTGGGCCTAGATATGAGAGCACCACAAGAAACTACTGACTCAAACCATCTATGATGGGGAGAAACTGAGTGAGATCTATAGGTCTGGATGCTCATGCTGGATTCATTGTGAACCTCTGCAATTATACTTGTCTAAAAATATTACTGAGGGTGTGTTATGGATACACATGTGTAGCGGCACTGATTTTAATATAATGCGCGGTAAATTAAGTCTTGTTGGGAGCACAAATTTGTGTGTTAAGCTCGAAGCTTCCCAGAAATAATTAGAGCCCTGATTACCCAGTGTTTTGCTGCACATTATGCAGGTTGCTGTGTTTCCAAACATTTTCATCAGCTCAGCAAACAACTAGAGTCCTGTGAAACAAGGATTGGAAAATGTGTTGCATAAACCGGCATATACCCATCCTTAACAACAGGCAGTCTGTCATATTTTGAGGCCAGGTGATGTAAGAAAAGACATGTTTCAAAAGAAGAGCTGAAATTGTTTTATGAGCCATTTCATCGTCTGCAGCTGTTAAACTGCCATCAAGCTTTATGGCCCAGTTTCCCATACAGGGATTAAGCCCTAATTCTAGACTAAATCCCTTTGATAAATTCAGGATTTACTGAAATAGCTTTCCTAGCTATGGAAAAGTCTCAGACTTTTCCTAGGCTTGAGTTAAATAATCCCCTGTCTTGAAGGAACACTAGAGCTAATCCAGGTCTAAATAAAGACTTAAATTAAACCCAACCAGAGGCAGGTTTAACTTCAGAGTAAAGACAGAATGCTTCACTGTGCATGGTGGAAATAGATCAAAGGCTGACCCTTCAAAATTCAGAGTGAAATATTTTATGGTTTGTGACACAATAGATTTAGATTTAAATGGGAATTTTCTTCACTCAGGAATAAATTCAGATGTGTGTACATCTGATTTGGGTACATTTCATTTCACATAGACGGTTGGTTTATGACATTAGTACTTCCTTTGCAACCCAAAATGAATTCTGATCATAAAAAGCATCTAAAGCGCCATATGCGTGCCGAACTTGAAAAGGAGATGCACATTCCATTGACTTGACATTGACATCGATTTGAGAGAGGTCATACTCCTGTCTGCTATCCAGAAGAAACTCGCAGAGATTGCCAGTTAAAATGTGCATCTCCTACAAACAACACTTCAAATACTTCTTAGAATCAGAACTCATTTTGAGTTACAAAGGAAGTACTAATGTTAAAAAGAACACTTCTATGTGGAATGAAATGTACACACATCAAATTTATATCGGAGTGAAGAAAATTTAAATTTATTATGTAATAAATCAGGAAATATTTCATCCTGAATTTTGCTGAGTCACCCCTTATGTTTCTATGTTGGTCGACTCCAACGATCCAAACTGTTGATATGTGAATTTCACAAATCTCAGCCTTATTCCCTTGAGAGAAACTGACTCATAACCTCATTCATAAAACCGACGAATTCTGGAGACTGATGAAGCCTTTGGATTCTTTCCTTTAAGAGACTCTGAAGCAGCCGCTCTGCAAGACACTGCATTACTTTAACTGCAAACATGTCTGTGCAACTCCTTCATTTATTTTCTGCTTAATTTGCAGTGTTACTATTTTTGTGTGAATAATTGTCTAAATTTATGTGAACATTTTTATTTTTCTCTGATATATCTGATATATTTAATATCCTTGTATACATTATTTGTAGCCTTTGTTAGTTTGGGATGAGGTGTTTTTATGTTTTTTTGTTTGTCTGTTTGTTTTTGTTTACTTTCAGTACTGTTCTTATGGTTTGTTTCCTCTCAAAATTGAAAAAAAAAAAAAATTAAATAACTGTTGGTAACATTTTTATTTGAGTTATATTCATTCACAATTGCAGTCAATGCACTTCATTTTTTGGATTTCTACAGATGAATCATGATGTTTGTCCTTGTCCTAATAGGGGGGTACTTTGAAACAATTTTCTTTAAAAGCATCTTATTTCTTTTTTCTCCATGCTAGATCATGAATCAAACTCTTGTTCCATACACACACACACACACACACACACACACACATTGAATCCTCATAAAGCACGCACAGACACAGAGCTGAATTTACATTAGAAATATTCCACCCCAGGTTTCAGAGCAGCCTCGCCTTTGCACCATGTCACATGACCTGACTGGTCCTTGCTTACCTTAGTCAGAGACTAAGTCTGGAACTTAATCTGAAGTAAAATAACATTTTAGAAAGCAATTTGATTGGTGTGGATTAAATTAAACCTGATAAGTGTAGTCCTGGTTTTATTTAAACCCTGAATGGGAAACTGGGCCTATGAGTTTAATGTAAGATTATCTGAACCAAAATATTATCTGACCCATTTTAGTCCAAGCCTACAAATGGTAACTATCCAAATGGAAATAGCATACTTTTTCAAGATGCCACACTGGGTTAATAGGGGGCTAGTTTTTTCCTCAAATTAAAGGATGTAGATGCGACAGAGAGCATCAGGTTTGGCCTTAAATCAACTGTGGAAACTAACTGTCTTTTGAAATCCTGCATATGCAGAAACCATTACTTTGGGATCCTTCATATCAATGTAGATTCTCATTCATCCAGGTCATGATTATTCTAAAGATTAAAACAGTAGGGAGTTTGGGTAGACCTCTCATCCAAGAAGCTTCATCAATTCCTGATGTTTTTCTGAGTCTTCAGAGCATTTTCTTTGAAATGATTCAAAATGTGTCCCTGCTAGTCTGTAACATTTTAAGTCACACCCTATATTAAATGGGTTTTTAATAACATGGCAAAAAAAGACTAAAAAATGACTGAAACTAGATAGAATCAAAAAGCACTTGAATAAACCTACAAAGTATTCTTCAAGTTTTTACAAAAACATCTCTTAAAGTAATGTAGCGGTTGTTATCACATGTGCATGTGTGTGAACATTCATCTATCATTCCATCCAAGGGAAAAAATTACTGCTAACACTGAACCCTGTGAAAGGTCTCTTTAATTTATTATATTAAGAGAATATTGCACAGAGAAACATAGGACCCTGGGAAAATGGTTGCAGCCCCCTGCAGTCCCCAGTTAGCTGCTAGACAATGACAAATGTTCCCTCTTCTAAAGAGTGGAGGGACAGGCACACTCCAGCATGTACAGAGGGACTTAATACTCAAGAGAAAAAATAAGGGGAAAAAAAATAAAAAGCAGTAACCTATTAAATCTTATTTAAAAAATATCACAATAATGTGTAAAACTACTCTCCTTAAAAGAGCACAGCTTTGTCTCACCAGGATTGAATATAAAGCCTAACATAATGAGAAAAGTTTAATCTTCCTTTCTGCTGTTTTGACATTTTTTCATTATCTGGCTTATACAAGTATATTGTTGACAAAATGATTAAGAGGTTAAAAAGCAAGTTTTTGCATTATTCTGTCAGCAAGTAAAATGTAAAACATGTTGAAACTTAATGAGTACAACCCCCATTCAGTTTTCTCTCTGCTCGGCAACCTGTGATGCACTCTAGTGGGGATGCAGATTCAATATAGGAATATAGAAATAAAGGAATAAATCGTGTTTTTAAAATTCCTTATGGCTTGAAAAAGGGGGAAAAAAATGTTATGTGACAAGGAGAACATAAGGCAATGCATCACCATCAATCACAATGCAGTAAAGATGCTTAAAACAAAATGCAAAGGGACCATTTTTAAAAAGCCATACACATCTTTCTTTGTTTTGACTATAGCTTTTATTCAAAGGATATTTTTTTGTATTTAAAGAGCCCCTGCATAGTAAGACATAATGATCCCACTGGTTAAAGTTATCTTTTATATGTATGCTGTAAAACACTGTAAACTGTAAATACAATAGATCTGTTTTTGTACTGAGATTATTTTTCCCAAAAACAAAATAAAAACACTTGTGGCAGGTAAACATTACCCAAAACTTGTTTTTCTGTGTGTCACATCTTTTGAGTGTTTTCAATTTTAATGCAAGCAAAGTGTAAGCGAAAAGGACAATAACAGAAATTAATGTGTGGTCAGATGAAAATGATAAGAAAGGTTAGGAGGTGATAGTGGCACTAAAATGATGGTATCTATAGTCTACAGCTCATCAACTCCAACTCATTTTTAACACTGTGCTCTGGCTAATGCTATTAGAAGAATGCTATCTTAGCACATCTGTTCACACCTTTGCCTGCTGGATCCCGCATCTCTGAGTTTGTTTGCAGTAAACGCTTGTGATGGGATCTTACTTTCAAGATTCACATGCAAATTTAAATGGAGAACCTTGTTTTCAGCTGTTAAAAATGACAATCTGTGAAGTACAGAAGAGCGGGAGAACTGGGATCAAGAGAGCAAGTGGTGCAGGGAAGGGAAGCATTACGGACAGCAGTGATATCTTGTAACCAGGGATGTTAAAATTAACATGATAATCAAGAGTTAACATAACTTCCTTCCCTAACGTAAAATCCTTTTAATGCTGCTAACTATTTTAACATGGGATTAATCGCATTATGTGACTCTAACCCTCCATCTGCTTTCCATGTGAAATAGAAAGTGTATATTGTAAGACTATTTCCTTTGGATGTGAAGGATACAGGGCATGATATTTAAATCATGGAAATTAAACTGACCAGTGTTTGAATTGTACCTGCTGTATTGATGCATGAGGTCCAGAGTTAAGTGCTAAGCTAAATATACAAACAGTGTTTTTAAGTTAACCTGCACAAGCGTAAAGTACAATACTACATTTTGTTTGTGTTACTAGGTAATGTTACATTCAGGTAAGTATTCCCATCTGTTGTTTCTTGCTTGGCTTGGTTTGCTCTTCTATCCTGGCCAATGTCTGTCAATATTTTGAATCAAGGTTGATAAATAACAAGAGACACACATTTGCATAAAACATATCCACTCTCATGTTGATAAGAGTATTAAAACTTAAAAATATACCTAAAAGGCATATCTATAAAAGATAGCAGTGTTTGGTAATTTGTGGTTAATCGCAAGTTAACAATGAAAAAAAACATGTGTTTAATGGCGATTATAGAAGTTCACCGTTTGACAGCCCCGTTGGTTGTAAATGGCTTGATGATACAGCCAGATGTTCTTTCACAGTTTTGCAGCTATTAATGAACTAAAAAGACAACAAAACTTCTGTCTCATTACTGATTACAGGTCGCCTCTCCTGCCCATATTGTAAAAGCATGTAAACATGCATTATATCAGGCTGTGAATGGAGATACAGATCATATCAGATGCTGCTTATGCAGTAATGGACAGCATGAAAAACAGAGACAGATGGGCTTTATAGCTGCTCGTCTCTTCTAATAGAAATGAAACACCTATAATAGACATAAACTAAGCCTTGTATGAATATAGATTATGTCTAAATGTGCTATGAATAACACAAGCAGATGATAAGACTCATGAGCAGTATATCAGCTGTGAGGTAATGAAATAGAAGTTTCAGAATGTAGATCTGTGTGTGATCACTCGAGACAGCTTCTTCCTCCTCCTCTCTCTGAGTTGGCATTGACTGGAAAACACAAACCACCTTGGTAGCTCCACTCTCGCCTCCTTACCTCTCTAATTGTGTCATATTTTGACCCTAATTGAGTTTAACTTATTAATTATTGTCCTCTTCAATTACACTGAGGATGTCACTAAAGCAGGGAATGTTTTGGGGCAGCCATAGGGGAG
The DNA here is from genome assembly GCA_030710495.1 of Labroides dimidiatus. Taxonomy (NCBI): domain Eukaryota; kingdom Metazoa; phylum Chordata; class Actinopteri; order Labriformes; family Labridae; genus Labroides; species Labroides dimidiatus. The sequence continues at coordinate 13,595,339 of CM061148.1, forward strand.
CAGCTCATACTTGTTCAATAATGTAAACAAGTCCTGATGACACAGATACCTGTAATAAAGTGTCTGTTTGATTCTACACTTTTTTGTCATACAAGTTTGAATGCTATCAGCTAAAGTAGCCATATAGCTAAAGCTCTACTTGACTAAAACTTAGAGTTAATTATTTAGACTACTTGTCACTACACGTTTTCAAAACAATACATGACAATTTTCAAACAGGAATCCGAATTATTTTACGTCTCTCTTTTATTTTAACCAACAGTGCTTGTTGTAGTGATCCCCTCTTTGATAGGATGCTTTTAATAGTTACCAAAGTCTGGCTTTAGCATTGTTTAAAGAAAACTTTGAATTATTTTGCAGTTATTTCAATAAACTCCTGAAGAAAGAGCATTTGCCATTGTGCTTTTTTCTTTTTCAAAATGTGCTTCAGTCAGGGCTGCACGGTGATGCAGCCTCACAGCAAGGTCAACAGTTTGAATCATGGTTCCCCCCGTGGGTCTTCCTGTGTGGAGTTTGCATGTTCTCCCCATGCATGCGTTGGTTCTCTCTGGGTAGTCTGGCTTCTTCCCACAGTCCAAAAACACGCTCATCAGGTAAAGGACCCGTTTGCGTTTCCGCCTCTCGTTTACACAGAAACAGCATTTGAGCCAACCTAACACACACATTTTTGGAAATGGCCTCCAGAGTGGATTTTTGACTTTGACATCACCATTACCATGTAAACAGCAAGCCAGAGTTTTCAGTAGAAACGCTGACGTCATGCTCAACTTTGCGAGTGCGTACTCCACTTTCATTGTGGGAACTCTTAAATGCCATGCCTGAACTGGACAACAACAGCTCAATAGCAGACTACTGTGTTGTGCTTGTGCTGCTGAATCTGCTGACTGCTTTTCAGCAAAATGTGCATCTGCTGCACCACTTCTGCACTCATCGAAAAAACACATTCAATATATACACCAGGTCTTTGCCCCTGATGATCAGCCTACTTCTTCTTCAGCAGAGGGCTACTAAAAGACTCTACAGTTATATCGCTACCTACAAGTCTGACATGCATACTACATCTATTTCAGTCCTTCAGCATTTTTGTTCAAACAGTTTTTTTTTTCACAGTTTTTTGTGTTTTCAGTTGAAACCCTGTGAAACGTTGTTGCTACTTGGTGATTTTAAATTGCCCGTAGGTGTGAGTGTGTACATGAAAGGTTGTCTGTCTCTGTGTGTCAGCTCTGTGATTGACTGGCAACAAGTCCAGGGTGTACCCCGCCTCTTGCCCTAAGACAGCTGTGATAGGCTCCAGCTAGTCGCCACCCTGAACAGGATAGGCAGTATAGAAGATGAACGAATGAATGTACTTCAGGCAGTGGTCCACTTTCAGCCAGGATAATAGTCATAGAAAATAGTGGATAAAAGTAGAATTCTAAGCGTGCAATTGCGTGTGTGCATCAGAGAGAGTAGTGGTTTTACCATCATACAACCCTTAAAGGTCACTTGTGAGCAAATTAAAGGGTGTCTTAGTGTTATTAACCTAATTATAGCCTATTGAATGCATATGTAAAATCCATTGTGTCAGCTATCGGGTTCTGATATGGCTTGTGAGTCTGCATGTGTCTCTGTGATTGAATTCCCACAAGTGTAAGTCTTGCCTAAGACTAAACGGTGAGGCCACAATGCTTGTGTTTCCTCATTATGGTGTCAGCAATACAGTTTTTAGCCCACTCAACCACATAAATGACTTAAAATCCAGCGTGTATTAAGCCTCACCGCTGGGAACCCAATTTGTAACCTCTGCCTGCTAATACGTTAACTGGACTTTATCTGGGGACAGACAGAGTGTAAAATTCATACAGTATCTGGGAAAACTAATTGAACCAATTAAGGAAGTGAATATGGATTACTGAGGGACTGTGAACACGCACATCTCCCTCTGGAATAGAGTTGGAGACCAGCGCTTTCACGCCGTAATGATTGTCATTGCAAATGGATGGTGGTGCAGGGTCTCTGTGCTGAGCAGCAGCACAGCCAGAGTCCACTGGCTTTGCATTCACACTGATGTGTTTTCATTTTTTTTTTAGCAGCTGATCCCAGGGCTGCTATTCTGGGCAGTAATTAATTACATGCGGGTAAAGGAAAAGTCAAGGATAATTGTTGAAAGTCTTCTTTACCTTGAACGTACTCACACACCATACACAAACAAAAAGGCAGAGCGTATTTTTCCACACATTCAGACAATGGCCAGAGGAAATAAAAGCAAAGAAGTATCAACAAAAAGATCTGCAGAAACCTGCAACAAAATAAAAGCCTGTGGCTCGTCATGCTTTAAATATTTTAATCAGCAAGACGGTAAAGCCTCCTGATTTTTATGGTCCCACCATGACTATAATTACATAACAGACATTGCAGGCAGTCTGCCTGTTTGCTAATGGAGGGGGACAGATAAGAACAGAGAGTGGAATACATTAGAATACAAAGGTTTTTATTGATCTACAAAAGTAGCATTACATTTCTCCTCCAGGATGTTCACACAAACACCGGCTTTTTTATTGTGAGCTCCAAAGAACAGCTGTAAACAAATGACTGGAGACACTTTGTAGGCTAGAAGAATAATGTCCCCCGCTAATGTATAGAAGACAGGATTACTGTAAAACAACACACACTACAGCCTTAAGGATGAAGTGCCATATTTCAGTGAAACAAAAGATGCCTTACAGGCTACAAGCAAAGTACACTACTGGAAAATGACTGCATAGGGGATAATGCAAGGCTTCAAAATTACCTTAGTTGATTGGCAGCCAGTTTCAACTCACACTGAGGTTAAAATACAACACTTAAAATAATTGCATCAACTGTACTTGCCTTAGAGCAGAAAAGAGCAAAGTCTGAAAGAACATTAATGGCAACCACTACAGGAACAGGAATAGCACCGGGCTACTGCAGTTTGATTCTTGGTAACTCAACATATGAACCATACAATGCAGCCTCCCAAAGTTGGACTTGAAATTTAAGGGAAAGACAACACTTGTTTCCTGCCAGTCGGACATTATTTTGAATTGACTGCAGATATAACAAATCCTTACACAAAACTGTTCCCAATAGAAATAGTAAATTATGTTAGCTACATGTTCTGCAGTTTGCAAGGTTTGTGTCCAGAATTAACTAAATATTAATATTTTTTAGCATGATGTTTGATGTGATGCAAAGTCTGTTGTCATACAACTTCAGAGCATATGATCGATGTCGCACAATATTATGAAACCATTTAACAACTTCACTTATAAAAAAAAACAAAGCAATTTTAATGCAAGGACAGTCATTTGAGGAGTTCCACAGGATTCAGTGCTTGGGCTGATTCTTTTTAATCTCTATATGCTTCCTCCAAGTCAGTGCTTTCCAAACTGTGGGCTCCAAGAGGTCCCAAGAAATTAAAATATATGACCATACCAAGCAGTTTAGCAGCTTTCATTATTAATGTAGCACCACAATACTCTCACTGTCTAAGATGTGGGAAAATACTTTGATGATAAATATATATATATATAAATTTTGACACTTAGGTACCCCATAAGAAAAACCTAAAAATGTAGATTCAGATTTTCTTACTTGGCCACCACTTGCATGTGAAAGTATAAATGGCTAAAACAACTTTAGGACAAAGCAATAAGATATATCTGAACATCTGAATATTCAAAGTTAACTTTGTATCAATGTGGGCCCATACGCACTATGCCTCTCTATCTCTCTCTCACACACGCACACGCGCGCACGCACATGCGCGCACACAAACACACAAATACAGCGTTGCAGATTGTGGTGGTGATAGGTACTGTCCAGTGTTAGTAAACATCCGTTTTCATAACAGAAACAAATCAGTCACATACCTTTAGGCTTCGAGAATCGTTTCATCGTGAAGCAGAGGTGCAGGGAAGAAAATTAGCCGAAGCAGAAATCCGACAGGTAACACTCACAGTCTACCTGGATCAGTCCCCTCATCCTTAAGCAAAGATCCAGACCATATCCAGACAGTAAATGTCAAAGTCTCGCTGTGGTAGTCCTGTCATCACAGAGAAGTAATTCAGATAACACTTGCGGTTCACATGGAAATTATAAATCCTTGTGAGGGAAAGAAAAAAAGTGCAGAAAAGAGAAAAGTAAGTCCACAGATTTCTTGTGCTGGAGTTCACTTCTTGAACAAACATCCATGCGCTCAGATGCATCACCAAATCTCGCGTGAGGAAGGCCAAGCGATATTCGGCCTACGTGTTGCGACACTTCACTACATTTTTTGACACATTTATCACTTGATGATTAAAAAAAATAGAATTATAGCCTTTACCATTCAGCTTATAATAATTTAGGTTATTTTCATCAATTTATCAACTTAACTTTTAATTTTCTTTTTTTTAATTGTATATGACGTATTTAACCCTTTCATCACCATTGTGCTACACCATTTTCTGTGGAGTGTGTTGGTTGCTGTGAAAGCATCAACACTGGGCAGATGGTTTCAGAGTTTTACTTCACATCATAAACTAATTTACGTAGTCAATGCCAGTGCATTTAACATTAAGGGCCCTTGATTTCCTTTAATATGAACATAACTCTGCTGACATGCCACAGTTTCATATGTTTCTGTTGTACTTGATGTCCATCCTTCTGTAATAAAAGCGACCTGCTCTGCAGTTGTCATTTCAAGTTCATCTCCCATGTAAGTTAATTTTTAAACCATGGTACACATATTTCAGTGTAGAGCTATCTCATTAGGACTGATAGTTTGGCTCTGGAATAGGGAGTGGTCCCAAAAATCATAATTCCTGACAAGACCTGTAAGGTCTAATGTCTACAGTTGAATAATGGAATGGCAGACACTTTTTTTTGCCACATTTGGGATTGTGATTCAATTTCTGTGTGGAAAAAGCATACAGTCTGTCTTACTGAGGTTCAGTGTCACGTTTTGTTGTTTACGTTGATCCATTTATTCTCAAAGGTCTAGATATTCCCATGCAGCAGATCTACTCCTGAAGGAATGAATATCTTCTCCATCTTCTAAATCTTGATTGCTGCCAGCATTGTGTGAATGTTCACAGGGATGATATCCAGGTGCAAGCGGAGCAGAAACTTTGAAGAGGGTAAATAACAGAAATTGTATGAAAATTGTATGTATGAAAATTCATTATGTATTCAAGCCCATCGATTTGAGTAGGTCATCATTCAACCAATTTATGTACCAATCCTGATCACTGGGTTGTCACAACCCAAATGAATAATCAGATGGTAACTTTAGTTACTCACACCTGTATGCCATGCTCCTTACAGAGCAATAAAGAGCAAGTGAGAAACAAAAAGAGAGAGACAGAGATCATAAAATACAAGATATGAATGCAAAGTATCTGGCTTTCAGGTGGCTGCTCTGCTGTTCAATGGTATTCAAAAATAAAGTGATCGATAAAAACATTATAATTTACCAAAATTTTTAGTCTGACCACTCTCTATGAGGATGATTTTTTTAAAGTAACAGCCGGCTGTTAACAAACTGACAAGACATGCTCACGTGTGCGACATGGTGACCTTTCTCTGGACAGTGACAGACGTTAAATACCAATGTGCATACTAATGAAAGATCTGCTATTGATCTTAGATCAGTGTAAAGTATACACTGCAATACTACACTTCCCTGCATGTTCTGGGCTGTGGAAGTGATGTTGTTGTTGAGCCAGGTCACTGATAGTGCGCAAAAGAAAATTAAAAAGGAGCAAGTTGAGTTTACTTGTTTTGATCTGTAATTTTCTTGGTTGTTCCTTGGCTAATAAATTCCTTGGCAGGGCTGTAGCCCCATCAGGCCTTACCCTGGCACTGCCTCTGAGTCTTATATTTTGACAAGACTGCCATCTGAACAGAATGTGCGATATCATGCACTGCATCGGTGTGGAGATTTGAGTGTGACTTACAGGACATGTTGACAGGTTGCTTCTCACTGACTGTACAGTGGGAAACAGGTAGATACATGTCAACACATGATTGTTGCTCAGTGACAGTTCAGGATGACAGTGAGATGTCAGTGGACTGGAACAAAAGGATCCTTTAATTTCTCTTGGCTCACCTGTCATTGTGTTCCCTCTGCAATCTGCACTTTTGTAGCTCCTTGTTTGGATGCTTTCTGGGCTTGTAAACGAAGAGTTAAGTTCTTCTGAATTGGGAGATGTGAGGTGCATTTTATTTCTATTCACTTTAACTTTCTCAGCTGGCAGATGTTAATAAATATGTTAAGAGTCTAGATTATTTTCTCTGAGGCTGTTTAGCATTCATTCAGTGAGTTAAGAGTTTTACCTCGTGTTTTAAAAACATCTTGAAGACTGACTTCTGGTCTGCTGTTTCAATGCATTTTATTTTTTGTGCTGTGACAGCCCCATTTCAACTTGTATTACTCTATATCTGTATGGACATCTGGATGTCGGACATTATTTGAGAAAAAACAATGTACTCCCATAAGAAACTGAGAATCCTTAGACAATATGGTAATAGCTTAAAAGTCTTAATTCCATATAAACGCCCACATGCTTTTTAATCTTCTGCTGCTCACATAACATCTATTACAACTTTTTATAGCTCAAGGCCAAAATTGTCTCTATTTTTTTTTCAGTCTCTCTCCCCTTCACTCATGCTCATTTCTAACTTTGCCCTACACTCTGTTTTATTTTCAAATCAAAGCAATTAAAAGAATCGTCACCAAGGTGATTTTGGATGAGGGGACTGTCGTTACGGCATCATGCAGAAAGTACAATGAGAGCAGAGACACAAATCAAAGAGACCCGGCTGCATGGCTTACTTTTATTTCGAGTTCCAGTCAGATCTATAGCTAGTGCCTTAGGGAAAATCCACCATTGAATACTCTTACAGTGTTATAAGTCAGCAGTCTGTGGTGCTCAGTGGATTATAGGGGTTCGTTTGTCATGTAGTGTTGACATTTTTACTCTACAATGGATTTTCCCTGTGCAGTTGCTAAACAGTGGTGCAAAGTCACACATCCAGCTAGCTCCTTTTTTTCCCTGTTACAAAGCTTTTGTTGGCAAATTCACACATCAGAGGTTTTCGTGTTTGACCACATTGAAAAGTGTGTTTGAATATTAATTAATGGGTTGCAAGACCTCCAACAGAAACAGCTATGCTAGCAGTTCTCTGGGCTTTGATATGGCATAGCTTCACTTTAAGCATGTTCACGTTTACTAATAAGAGGGGGAAAAAAAGATTAGTGACCTTCTTGGGGTTTTTTTTGAGACAATTTATTCAAAATCAGAAGAGTAAACTTTTTAGATAACAAACAAAAAATTAAAGTAAAGTTTGTCCACTGGGATAAACTTTTTTTTGTTTTTGTTTGCTTATTTTTTTTATTTGTCTGTTTGTTTGTTTGTTTGTTCTGTTTTGTTTTGTTTTGTTTGTTTTGTCTTTTCCTTTGTCAACAGCTCTGTATCAAGGCCTTGGTTTATACCAGTTTGTATATGTTAGCAGCTAGCGAGCATATTTGGTAAAATGATTCACACTTGTGATAAAGAGAAGTTTAGAGAGCACTGAACTAAATGTGTCCAGTGTGTCTGTCAGTCCGGGCTCAGTTAGGGACCATAAGTGCAGTACAGTGTCTCAAATAAAGAATCTGTACATGTTGACAGATTGAAAGTTGCTTTTGAATGCTAGCTATAACCCTGATACCATTTTTTGATTGGCTAAATGAATGAGTTTATAGTGACAAAGTGCTGACTAAGTGTTGTGACTGAAATGTGATGATATTTTAGTGACTACTAAGCTATAAATAGCATAAGGGGCTCAAATGTGAAGATAAAAACAAACATCCGATCTGAAATAGTGTCCAAAACACTGAATCATATTGTTTTAGTAGAACTTTCTCTTCTTGGTAAAAGCATCCCTCTAACCAATCAAAAAAACAGATCACCATTGACATCATCAATACCATGACGGTGGTATGAATAATATATATATAAAAAAAAAAAGCCCCACCAAACAACAGAAATGACTCAGAAATGCTGAGTGCATCTGCAAAAGCTGCCTGGAGGAACTTGTTTTCTTCTGTGATTTTTCTTCCTTTAAGCCACATTTGTTAAAAACAAGTCATTGTAAATAACAAATGGTGCTATTTAATTCATTAACTGAAATTTCTGTGAATTCCCTGAAGTTACTGGGGTGGAATGATGCTTAAGCGCGCCTGTGAGCCTCTGTAATTGTGGGCCGCTGCTGTGTGCTGTCGTGTCTACCTGCCTCACAGGCCTATTATAGAGACATCAGGGGAGTAACAGAGGCCGACAGAGACAAACAGGTCACCCTTACCTAGGCTGCAGGATAAACGATTTCCCCTCCACCACAGCCCTACCTCCCTTGTTTTTATTCCTTTCTGCCTTCATCCCTCTATCTACCCCTCACTCAGCCTTCCTCTCCTCTTTTCTACCTGTCAGTTTATTCCTTTTCCCACCTTGCTCCTCACCCCAAATGGATTTCTGTGCCCCATCTTCCACCTCATGTGTGTGCGTGTGTTGGTGGTGGTGGGGGGTCTTTGTATTTGGTTAGAGGGAGGTGGGTGATGAGAAGAGGACAATGTGTACAGCAAGCATGTCCTTGTTGTAACACCATAACAGCTCCAAGCCCCAGACCACAGCGCAGCAGACACACTCGAGCGTGTCTTCTGAGGGCTTCTTTTCACTCTCTTTCACTGCAGCACTGTTGTATGCTCATCATGTCCCCTTTAAAAAATCTCAGTTAGCTTGCTTGGCATGTAATAGAGTATATATCCAATATTCCAGTCTTGAAGTGTGGTGTTGCAGCTGAGTGTAACACAGCTTTTTCACACCTGACACCTCAGTCAGGTGGAAAAGGAAGGATGATTTTTTTTTTTCTGCGCCTGTTCCTCTTTAACCATCATAAAAAGGGACAAATGATGTCAGACCTTGTTGCCATTGCTTCAAAGATGCACATGTCCTTTTAAAAAGCCCTCAAGCTCTGGCATTTAACATTAACACAAGACAGGTGCCGTCATGCATTCAGCTCTGTGTCATAAGCTAGTCCTTGCGTATTTATGCATGACTCTTATCGGCTGATGTACGATCACATGTATGCTGTATGTGTGAACGCAAGTGTGCGTGCATGAGTGTGTGTGTGGGGCCCTGTACTGCCGTGGCATAAATCATCGGAGCTGAGCAGGGGGCTGGTGCTGCTCCCTCCATCTGTCTCTGTCTGCAGGGGTGAGGTATTTTACACTGATGATAGGGTGAACGGAAGGAGGCGAGAAAAAGTGAGCCATGCTCGAGTCATGTGGGACGGACAGAGAAATAAATGCTGTGATAGGAAAGGGCATCAGCAGCATGTGAATACTGTGAGAGACTTGAGCCTTTGATTGGCCAGTTTCTCCCTGCCTGATATCAGTTTACATGAAATAGACTGCAGTGTAGAGAAGAATTGCTGCACCTTTAACTTTTCTGCATGCTGTCCTCTCTCTCCTGCGCCTTTCTTAGTGGATGAATGAATGCTTCTGGAAGCTTAAAGTAAATATCTGAACCTCTGAAACTCAATATTTCCAGTCAGATGAGCACATTAGGGCCATTTATGGACCGTATTTCTGGTTCTATTGACGGATAAACATGAAGCATGATTTCTGAGCATGGAAACTGGCTTTACCTGTGATAGCAAGTGGCCATCCATTGACTAACCAACCCTACATCATCCTGCTCACCAGTTAGAATCATGGACAAAGAGACCTGTTCCTAAGCAAACATATCCAGTACTTCAGACACTCAAGCTAATGCACAGAGCGTGTCCCGCTGAAGTGTCCTTGACTTATACAATGAAACTTAAAATGCATTAAGAGAGTGCTCCTCGTCAAATACAGTCATACAGTCTGTAGCTCTTGTAGGTAGAAGCCAATCAGACAGAGAGGACATGTAAGACACTTTGTTTCAGCCAGACATCATGCTGCTCTGACAGCAACAGCAGCTCCACTCAAAACTTAAACTCATTTAGCTGCCTCTGCTTCCAGCTGTACCTGCAAGAAACCAAGAGAGCTGAGCGGAAAAACAATTCAGAAGCAGGAATAAGTTTTGAGCCCTCCATTTATGACCCATGTTGCATCTCGAATCCCTCCTATCAATTTGGATCCCAGAGTTTCAAAGAGACTGGATGACAAAGACAGACATGAGGCAGGAGTGTTGGCATATATGAGTCTTCTATTGAAGGAGAAAGGTGTCATGCTTGGTTGGTTTGGTTGTTAAGGTAGAGGGAGCAGAATCTCTCCTGACAGACAACCAGTAGCTTTCCCACAGAGCAAGATTTGGTTCTGGGTGTTGAGATTAGCTCAAGCATGGAAATCTCTCCCTGGATGCTTTCTGGAGGGCTTAAAGAGAAAGACATAGTGGACAAGTAGAGGACCATGCCACAGGCTTTTAGCACAAACATAAAAATGCTGCATAGCAACACGGTTACGTTATTACTGTGGTGCATCATCAAGACTGTTGTTTAAAAATAGTTTAATATTAAGGTCAGTATGTTCTCCTTATGAGAGTTTAATTTGAAGTCTGTTGTTGTCGTCTGGAGCCGTATTGGAAATACAAACCTCATCCTGTCAAGGTAGTGTGAGGTGTCTTCCCTTCCTGACACCCCTACCCTCTCATATTTGTTGGTCTCTGGTGTATTGGTCAATCATGTGCTTGTAAGTTTAGGTGTTTTTTTCCGAATCTCACACTGTGCTCCCCCTTCAGGAGCGCAGTCTGGTATGGTTACCTTTTGTGTAATCTTTCCACATCTGCACGCTGGCTGCCCCACAGTGCTCCTGTTCCTGTCCCCCATGTATATGTGACTTTGTGTGTGTGTGTGTGTGTGTGTGTGTGTGGGGGGGGGGGTTGGGTTTTTTTGTTTGTTTGTTTGTTTTTGTTTGTTTTTTGTTTTCATTTTTTGTTTTTTTGTTTCTTGGATGGGATGTAACTGAAATGCAATTTCCCTCGGGATAAATAAAGTATTTCTTATTCTGATTCTGATTTCTGTACAGAAGTAGGCTTTGAGCCTCTTCACTAACAGCTTGGCGCTTGTCCCCCAGTCAGGTGAGCTGTGCCTCTGAATGGACAAACTCGTTATTTTGATATCTTCTTAAATCCTTAACTGTGGGAAATTAACCCCCATAAAACATACCCTTTAAATACGCTTCAGACATGATTTCATTAAACGGAAATCAAAATCCATCTCCCTTTGCTTGCCTATTCACCACATGAAAAATAGAGCAATACCAAATTTATGCAGTCCTGGGGTTTCTGCTTTTGCTTTGGTGTACATTCAATAAATGGGCTTCACAAGAGGGCATGCCGAATGTTGATCTTTATATGAGATGAATGAAACGGTACTGAAGAAGAAAGCAAGAGCTGACTGAGAGCAAGACTACAACGCATTGCCCTGTTTAGACCGGTCTTTACATGGATGTCAAAGCATTTAATCACATTTTTGTTCTTAAATAATTTGAAAGATATAATTCACACATTCTACATGAGCAGAATTTCAAATTAAACACAAAAACAGTTAAAATGAGCTGAAATCTCATTTGTCCCTTGGTAAAGTCTATCCTGTAACAGCTACTTGAACTGCTTTGTTGTCCGTCATTATATGACTTGTTTATTTTTGCTGTTTGAAGGAGTTTAAAACTGAGCTAATTCCCTGTTTCTGTGTTCTATTCATACACCAAAATTTTCCATATCACCTCTATAATCAGCAGTACTGTCCTCCCAGCACTGCTGATAGAAGAACTGGAAAACCTTGAACACACATGTGTGCTACTATTTACATGTATACCTTAGACATGTGACCCAAGCATGTGAAGAGGTCAATATAATCTGTGAGTGCCCATGTTGGAATTCAGAGTGTATGGAATAAGGATGCATGGGGTGGTTAATCCCTACAGTACTTCTACAGTGTGTATGACCTTGGAGGGATGGGAGCCCTTATATCCTCATTAACATGGATGAAGCATGTTGGAGCCACAGGGTGAACACACCTAACAGCACACGTCGGTTTGGCTGCAAACTAATGAAGAAGGTAACACTTGTACACAATCCCACATACACACTCAAACAAGCAGCCATGCGTGCATAATACCCCGTAGCATCTATTTTTCATTGCTACAATGCAGCCAGCTGGAAGCAAGGTTGGGCTGTGTTAGCCTGCAGCTGTACAGAGGCTGGGTGCTGGAGGTGGGCTGTCATTGACACTCGGCCTCAAACATGAGTCGTTACAAAGAAGTACAGAAGAGACCCAGCAGGGAGCAGAGAGGGATCAGCGAGGGGTGAACTCTATCCTGCTCTGGAACTCAGCTTTTCCCTCTACACACACAAATACACACACATAGATACACACAGGTCTGCTTGTGGCACAGGCTTTGTTTTATCTGATTTGGCTGTAATCTTGCTTCTACAAGACGATTACTGTCAAGGGGATGTAGCTACAGCACAGAAGCAGGCGGTTTAACAAAGTCCAAAGTTGGTATCAGACCTGCTTATGTCATGTTCTGAACCAAACAAGGCTTAAGCCCAGTCTACAGTTAGAACGAGGTGACAGCTGCTGGCTCTTACTAAATGTATGCACATTAGGATTTCTAAAATTATTTACCAGTCGTACTGTTGTCAAACAGGGCAGCAGTAAAGAGGAGATAACAGGGTGAACAATACTGTGAATCATTTGCCACTTAAATTCTCATGAAAAATTGAACAGGTTCTTATGTTAAATGGAAACTGTGTACAATTCATTCAAGATTCAATCTAGACCACTTATACCAGCTCCCCTCACACTCACTCTCACACACACACACGCACGCGCGCGCGCGCGCACACACACACACACACACACACACACACACACACACACACACACACACACACACTCACACTCCTGCGTCCAGGGTGAAATTGGTTCTGAACTCTCCCTAACATGGTCTCTGATGTTACTGTACAGAGATTTTGTTGAATATTTCCCCTTTATTACAAAGATAAAAACCTGCTTTATAAAATTTCTGTTTCAATTTGGACCAAATTGACACTCATGGTCAGGCTTCTAAAATTAACATCATTGTTATGCAGAGTAACTTTGACAAGAAGAAGCTCAACATGGAAATGAAGATAGAGTCACCTTTGAGGATGTGCTGCACTGAAGTGTAAATTTATGCAACTGTTCTGTCACTTTTCTCCTCATCATCTCAGTTCAAATGAACCTGAAATGTCCCAACCTGCTTGTTTTCTTGATTGGAAACAAGAATTCAGCCCTTTTTGTTCTAGTTTTGTGGGCTCACTCATTGTATAAAAATTGATGAATCCAAAAATCCGATGCCAGTTTCATCTCGCTGGAAGATTCCAGTTTCTTATGTGAGAGTCTTCCGTATGGCTGCACATTGGTGAGGGAAGGGATTTAACAGTTTATAGATACATAAAATATGAAAATATGAACAGATAAAGGACTCTTAACAGAGCAGCATTCATACATTTGCAGTAAAAGCTCCTTCTTTGCTGGCCTCTCATCAGGCAGATACCATCTACTGTTCACTCAACCCTGCCAACATGTAGCTATTGGGTAATGGTTGCCTACCAATGGTAACAGAACAAACAAAACCATGATCCATGTGTGATCCCATTTGAATTTTAATTGCATTTGGTGTAAAATTCATGACATCCGTATAACTATAAGTGTTGATTGAAATTTGTTGTTTCCTGGTTGTTCTGGTGTCTGCAATGAAAACCTGCTGCGTGGCCAGCTTTTGATGAGGGGGAGGAGGGGTCTTCTAAACAGGACCATACACAAAGTTTAACTTTGTGCAACCCCCCCCCCCCCCCCCCCCCCCCCCAAAAAAATCTTTTTTTAATCAGTCAATGACAGCCTTGTCATTGGACCAGTGTCTTTACAAGAATGATTTTGTGATGTGCCTGAAGTTCAAAACGAAGAATATAGTTGTTCCATTCTTCACAGACTTTTTATTGTAGTAGATGGAAAATGCTGTCAGTGTTTATCCCACACCAGGCCTACAGTGTGCTAGTAAAATTTTAAGATATGGATACTTACTAACCACCCCCTGGGTTGTTTTGTTCTTTTTGTTGGTACAAGGAATTGTACGCACTGCTCAGTGGACTCATTTGAGGCTGATGATATACAGTAATGGAGCAGCAGAGGCAAAAAATAATCAAATAAAAAAGAAAAAAAAATGATGCATTAAATCGTCAGATGTTTTCCTGTATAAATTATTCTGATTAATTCTCTGTGTTGTGTTTGTCAGTAATGTGGCATATGTACTGTACAGAGAAACACTGTTCATTGGATTTAAGGTGCTGTATGGAGTTGTTTTGTTTGGCTCTATATGAAGTACAGTGCTGTAGTATTTATTAAGCCTCCATGAAATCTCAGGGACTGGGAATAGAAGTTGGAAACTTCAAACATTTTTTGAGGTAACACTTCACCCAGAAAGAATACAGTTCAAAAAAGATGAGAGAGAGTTGGCCAAGCTTTCATCCCACAGAGCCATCATCAAAACCACTGACTGTCAAGAATTTTGGTTTGTGTGTGGAAGTTTCTGCTTTTGTGTCAAAGGTCACTTTAAGCACCAGCACGTTATAAACATGTCTGTCCGCCTGCTTTGTGACTGCACAGGGCCAGACATGCCACGGTGGGTAAGGCTTGATTATCAGGCTGTTCCTCCTGCCATCTTTTTTCTTTTTAACTAAAGAAAGGCAAAACATCTGTGGTACAGAAAGACTGCTCAGTCAAGCCTTGTTTTGTGGCTAATTAGTCCAATTAGCCTTCCCCATCTCATGCAGTTTTAAACAAAGACAAGCAGCAGCTCTGCTCGGCTTAAACCGCCTCATAGTTTGATGTGTGGCAGCGCTGGAAAGCTGCTGAAGCCACTAGTTTCAGACACAGACACAGGCTTCTTTAAATAGTTTCAGGGCATCCTTACTTCACAGGAAAGAACTAGACCCTGACACATCTTTTGAATTATCCTGTGTATGTCCCTTTAGCGGGTTTTTTCCCAGAAACATGGCTGTGTGCTGTACGAGTCAGACTGCAGTGTGAAACTAAAATTCCCACAGCAGTAATTTCATGATTAGCAAAGCTTAAAGGCACGTTCCATTTCGGTTGCGTGTGCTGTGTGATAACGGATTTCATGAGATGGTGTAAATGAACCAGTTAGATACAGTTTGACAGAGAACTACAAGGAAAGTGGTTATTCTGAACATTAGAAGAATAATTAACTATTCCTCTATAAAGCCTCCTTGAAGAAGCAGAATATCAAGATGAATCAGCCTGGTTTTATTCTGCACCTTTTGTCAAAACAAATTATAATATTTAAAAAAATTAATGAATTTGTAAGTTACAGACTCATGTACATTAAGATAATCCTCACATGAATACATTGTTCTACCTTCAAAAAGGAAATATAAAAAGAAGAGAGAACATTTGAATAGTTCAAATGTTCTCAGCTTTGAATTTTTATACGAATTTGTGGATCATTCTTACATGTATGAATAGCCATAATAATAATAATGCAGTAAATGTGTTACTTTTTTGCATTTTATGAAATGCTTGTGACATTTTTTTCATTTCATTAAATGCTAATGAAATATTTTATCTTTTTTTTTTTTTTTTTTTTTTTTGCATTTTAAATTTTTCTCGTCATCTTTTTTTTCTATTTTTTTTTAAAAATGTGTATTTATTATAATACTGCCAAGTTTTGTCTTTTATTTTTGGCTTTCAGTGAAATGATTTTGCAGCTGACCCTCAGGGCCGCCATATTTTGGTGATGCCCTCCTTTTGTTGATGCCTTGTTCTGTCGCGTGTTTGGCCATCTACATGTGTACAAAACTGTGCTTGCCTGAAATCTGTAAATTTACGGTAAAACTACCCTTTGACCTTGAGGAACATATCTTATCTTCTTTTCCTCTATGCTTGTTTTTCCCCTTTGTTTTATGTCCAAAGCGTGTGATCGGGATAAAGATCTCACTGTCTGATTTTATTTCTCACACTTGAGTGTGGTACTCTTGCTTGTTAGACCTGAAGAAACACACTCCAGCTCTTTGATCCTCTGGCAGCTTGTAGCTTTATTTTGACAGTAAAATGTTTCAGATGTAGCCATCTGGCGACCACAGAATGAATGAAAGGCGGCAGAAATGAATCAAATTTATCTGGTTCTTTGATCATACAAGAAGAAGCAACAGCAAACATTTTTCAAACAGTCCATCGTTTTAAATCTGTTTTTTTTTCTCTCTGTCTTTTTTCTGTTGTTCTTATGTCAGCATGTTGACCAGGCAGTGAAGCACTGACTGGGTCAACACTTTAAATTCTTGCTCTTTTTTAGTGATGTTGGAACATTTGGCCCAGCTCATAATAATAGTCTGCTCATTCAGTCCTGGAACAACTCTTCAAAGTAACTTTTTTTTTTTCTCAACACTGAACATTATGCGTTCACATCAAATACTAAACAGTGCAGATGGTCTTCAGAAATATCTGAGTCAACATCCAACTACTCCAATTATCTCCTCATTTGCTCCATACAGAGCAGCTCCCAAGTGTCTTTCTGAGCTCTGATTATTGTCAATTTTTCTGAATCTAAATGGGGGAAACAGGAAACCAGTTCTCCAACTGGAGCGGGCTTGTATCATTTATGTACAAGAACCAGCTAAGAGAGCCGAGTCGTTCACAACCAGCACATGCCTGGTCAGCACTCCAATGAGCTCACCAAATCATGAGTCTGTCCTTAGAACAGATCGGCTTTCTTCCTCGTTTTTCGTTTTTTCTTATGAAATAAAATTTTTCATAAGCTCTGAGTTCATGCAGAGAAGAGATGACACACCGAGATTATTTCGTCCCTTCTGCACTTTTTTTTTTTTTTTGTTTGTTTTCAATTAATAATTACACAAGTTACATAAATCTGTTTAATTTTTTATATGGGACTTTGATTGACTGAAGAAATTATGTGATAGTCCAAAGCTGTACATTAAGGACAACATGATTTTATTCATATGTAAAGGCGTCACAATCTCTGGCTGGCTGAAAGAAAATGAACTATCCACTGAGCTTTTGCTTTCTTTCTTGCACAGTGATCATCCAGCTCACAGATTAAACTTCCTCAAACAAGTTTCTACCTGGTTATAAATCAAAATAACCATGAAAAGCAAACGGGAGCATTCAGAGAGACTGTTTCTACATGCTCTTTTTCAGTTCCTGTTATCTTTGCTGTTGGGTTGATATCAGGTGATTTCTTTAAGGCACACTGTTGAGGAAGCTATTGTTTACAATATGTACTTCTTAACCTAGCTTGCTGAGATGCGTGTTTGATTAGTAATGATATTTAACCCTTCAAGTAATGTCAGAAAAAAATTAAACTGGCACATTTTAGATGTTCCAAAGTGATTCATTTCCTAGTCATAAAATCAGACATCAATACAGGCTGAAAACCCAAATGTCCGCTTAAATGTTAACCTAAAGATTAAAAATACACATATCTTTGCCTTTAAAGGCTAACCGTCAGATGTTGCTGGTTAGAGTGAGTATTAATCAAGGGATAAATTAAGCTTTGGACTGACAGCACAAGGTCAAGGTCTCATGCTTCATTGAGATTCTTACACCCATGCAGCGAACATGGTAAAAAGATTATTCAGTGGATTTTACACCTCATGCCTTGGTTGTGCTGCTGCCAAGTGTGTCTTCTCTGCCTCATACTGTAAATGTGATTCAAGCTCACTGTTGGCTAACTGACACGCAGGCTACAGTAGCTGCTGAGAAATTAACATCCCCCTGCCTTCTCTCACATGGTTTATAATTGCAGAGCAGACGTCTCAGAGGAGCGCTGCGGAAATTGAACCATAGCGACCTTGTGCCAATGATCAAAGGCTACCTCAACCAGCCTTCCAACACCACACCCCAGCCACAACCCAAGAGACAAAAAACCAGAAGAGGGGGAGGGTATCCACACAAACCATCTCCCATCTCAGCACGAGCTACCTGCTTTACATTTGAAACACACCTTTCTCCCTTTAATTCCCATGAAATCGCAAAGGAAACGGTTAGAGCAAGTAGGGGACAAGGAGGAAGTGATGTGGAACGGCTAGAGGGGCCATTACACAGAATCCTTCATTACACCCTGGTCACAGCTTCAGAGTATTACCCTTGTGAAAACACGCTCTCACTCCTGGTTAAGTCAGAGAGGAGATTGTCTCACTTCATTTCTTGTCTTTGTACCTGGTCCCTGGACAGGTATTTAAGGGTTAAACTTATCAGCATATGCAGCTTTGGCTCGCTGAGGAACCTACAGACAGACTTGTTAACATCTTGTTGAGATCTAAGAGAGATCAAACTGAAATTTTTCATTGTCTTTACATCCTTGTCTTTGATTGAAACTGAGATAGATCTTCACAACACATCCTGGTATGTGATCAATCAATTAATTAATCATCCGACTGTTTTTTTCTTTTTTCTTTTTTTCGGCAGCCCATTTAGGACAACAGTGCCTCAATAACTACAGCACAGGACCGTGATGTCATCAAGCCTCTAAAGAAAAAAAAAATAAAAGACAGCTGGCTCAAGGCGTATTCTTGCATTGCAGAGCTATTTTAGTTGTTTGGCACAACATCAGAGAAGAAAAACATCCTGACTCATCCATCAGATACATATGGACCCATTAAGTTTCCCCATTCATTAAGAGATGCAGTTTACAGGGAGGGCAGTGTGCAGAAACACTGACTAATGCAAAAACTCATGGATTATAAAACGCAGAATACATCAGAATCACAATACGCAAGAAAAATAAGAATTTAATAGCAAACATATTAACACATTTTGACATTTTATTAACATCACTGCAGATGGCTTATCTATGCCCGTCCATCACTTTAGTAGCCTGAGGACCAGACACTTCCGCAAGCACATCTTTTTTTTATTTGCTCTGGTGGATACAACCTCCTGTTCAGATAGATTTCAGGTTGATCTGGCTTTTAAAAAGGCTCTTTTATGTTTTCATTGCATTTGAAAAAGTGCACGGTGAAACAATGTACGAATCAGGACACATAGCCACCCACACATTTAGACTGAGGTTAAACAAAACATCTACCAGAGGGCTAACAAATCCCCGTACCACTTACTTACCTGTACATCTAAACATGTTGCTTCTGTTTTTATTAATGTTTAGTTTGATCATTTGAATATAATGAAGTATAATTTAATTGTATGTAATTTGTATGGCCTTATGATGACCACTGACTGGATGGATGAAGATTTATCATTAAGCCATGTAGATATGCCATAGGCGCAGGGTTTCTTTTTTTCAGAAGACTATGACAACAAATTAATTTTAATACACTTTGTGATCACATTTGATCATTTAGGATCATCTACTTGAAAAACAAAAAAACATTATCCTTTTTCTTTCTTCACTTGACAGTTTTTAGTCCCTTCACATTCCAAAATCCCAGCAATGACATACAGTATTTGCTCACTTCATATGAAATAAACACAAAAAGAAACAACATAAAAATCTATTAAGACTTTAATTTTCATTTTGTTTTTAAATACATTTCCAACCGTGGTTGATATTTTTTTCCATGAATAAGTTACATAATAAATAAAATACAAGCAAACATTTCATTTTCAAGGCATTTATAGCAGCAGAAGTGGCCTTCAGAGTCTGAAACACCATATGTGTTTGCAGACTAGGTCAGTCAAACCCAGTTTAATACTAAAGCATTAAGCCTGAGGATCAGTCCAACTAGTCATTCTGTCTCAGATGTGTTTCAGGAAACTCTGCACCAGTGTTTGGAAATCAAATAAGAAACACTGGTGTCGGCCCTAAAGCATTGGAAGTCACAGGAGGTAGCATCTTACTCTCCTGCCAATCAGTTTTCTTTTTTTGTACATGCAGCAGGCCATGTTTAATGAGTGCTATGATTATCATAGCCATCCACATGTCACTGCATATTTCATAGTCTTTGTGGTGAAAGCTGCACAAGAACTGCATCAATATAAAGCTGTGTGTTGAATGTTTGCCTGCTCAGAAATCCCTTTCTAACAAGTTACCCAGATGGTCTTTCTTCAGAAAAAAAGAAGACAAATTGTCAGAACAAGGAGCTTGCTGGCAGCAACACTAAAGAGCGTGAATACATACATAAAAAAAACCTCACATTGACCTCAGATCTTCTGGTTTATGTGCCCTCTTTGCAACTTGTATTGCACACAGCACATAACCTTCATGTTTGGAGTCTGAGGAGGAAACAAACCCTTATTTTTTTCAAAATAAAGTGGTCTCACAGAAGGAATTTCAGCTTGTTGCTGAATTACATAAATCTTTCAGAAATGAATGAGCCAATCAGACCTCTCAAAAATGATTGATGAGACCTGCAGCTCATTGAGGTTAGAAAATAAATCCATGTAGATGAGATCGTGTATCTAAATTACATTAATCTTGTAGAGGAGGTTAATGGCAGCTAACCTCTGTCAGATTTTTTTCGTTAAGGTCATTATGTTAAGTGGGATTTAGTATGGACATAACTCACTGAAACTGTATTATGCAAACAAATAATGTACCCATTTTGCATGACTAGTAAATCATGCAGAACATAAAGGCAAGATCACTGTCACCATTAAGAAAATGTGCAGCTTCAGCTGACGAGCTCACCTCTGGTCATGTGACAGGTTAACAGATTACATGTGCTAAATCTACAGTGCATAGAAATGGTCATTTTGAGACTCTGAAATTTCAAATGACACATTTGTGGAATCAATTAAAACTACGTGAAAAGGTGTGCCTGTGTGGATTTTGGGGTCTACATTGTGCTACATCTGGGTTTTCTAGAAGCAGAGTAAGTGCCGAGCAGCAGGCCAGACACCGTCGGGGGTTAATCGGGGAACAAAATGACCACCTGTTTTTGTAAAGCAATGAGGAAACTCTCACTTGTCTGATTGGGGCATTTGTATGGAGACTATTTTTGGGCTGGTTGCCTGATTGCTCTCTTGGAGAACAGCGACTTGAACAAGGTAATGTGGTTGTTCTAATGATTACACTGGATAACGACACTGGAGTTGCTGCCTGCTGGCATTGAGACTACAATGTAATGTCTGGTCTGAAATGTGGACACAGAAATCCACAGCTTCTTTGCTGTCTTTCACACATGTCCTCTCATAGATCAATCACACCCCCCCCACACACACACATACAGGCACGCTTCATTATAAGCAAACTAGCAACTACAAGTGCGTCTGGCATTAACGCTAATTAATATACATGGGAGCATTTGGCTGTTGACACATGCAAACAAAAGCAGCCTTGTGTGCACGGTCAAACTATCAGACATTCAGAAGACACTCACTTGACGCATGTACACACAAGCTTAAGCACACATGGCTTGCTTGTAGCTTCTGCCAGCTCTCTCTCTTTCTCTCTCTGCATGCCGACTGTGTGTCTGGCACCGAGGTTAAGGTCTGGAGCCACACACAAGCTGTGTGCTCTGCCTGGCTTTTACACACTCCAAATGGGCTTTATGAATGGCTAGGACTCAATGACTGAGTCAACACCGGGGGCCACACTTGACCCAATCCGACAACGACTCTTGGAGATAAGTCAGAAACAGCATTCTCGTGGCACAGCCAGGAAGCATGTTTAAATTAATGTGCCATCAGGTTTTCTTTTGTTTATCACTGCAAACATTGTGCAGTGAAGTGTGTCAGCCCACAGATGTGTTGCCTGTTTACCATTTTTGGCTGAGCCCAGTTCTTTTAAACAGCCCTCAGTGGTGTGTTTGTTTGCGTATGTGTGTGTATTTGTTTGTGCTCTCAATGCCCCATCAAAGCCAGCAATGAATCCAGCTCTCGACATTGCGTGGAGCCAGTGACTGACAGTCTTTCAGTGGTTTACAGTCTTGTGCCCTCTTAATCTATTTCACATACAGAGTTACAAACACCATTGTACACACGAGTCCTCACCACTGCTCTATCATTAGATCTAACACCCGGCTGACATTCAGATCTGAATCCAGACTCAAGTCTGGCTCAACAAACGGAGCCGTGGGTGGAGTCAGAGGACGAAAACCAGACGTCATAGTTTCAAGCCAGTCAGCAGCATCGAACAGTGTTGGAGCTCGTCGTTTTCTGGACTTCCCAAGGGATGAGAGGGGGGAGGTACAGATGGGGGGTGGGGGAGGAGCTGGGATCACCTGGTTTGGGTTTATTACGGCTGGAGATGGAGGGAGCTCCAGGAGGAGCGAAGAGCAAAGAGGAGAGGGCAGGAAGCTGTCGTCTTTAGTGTGATGTTGGGAAGCCTGGGACTGATCAGTCTGAAGAAGAGGAGGGGAAGGAGGGGAGGGACCAGGGACTATCTGGGCCGGAGATTTATAATCAGAGACACCATCAGAGCCTGGAAGAGAGACAGGGATTAGACACTGAAATGTTTATGTGTCGTTTATGTGCTATTCTTAATTATTTATGGGACACACTCACCAACACAAGTAATTGGCTCATCTAGGATGTCATCTATGGACTGCCGAGGGTCCATCTTTGGAAGAGAAGAGAGAGAAGTCTGTTAAATTCCCACATTGTGTTCATGAATCATTGGATTATGTTCTAACGTGTTCAGGAGAAATTAACTTTGTTGATCCCCCCTTGAACTCTACAGACTCTTACCTGTGCTTTCTGAATGGCCTCCAGTAGTTCCTCCTCCAAGCTGCGAACACTGGGCGAAGTTTGAACAGGGCTCGCTGTAATCTGTACTGGCAGCTCAAAATCCTGTCCAATCAAATCACACGGCTGGCAGCAAAACACCTATTTAGAAAGCAAAGGTAAATTAGTTGACAGGTGTTGTGCTCATGTCTGAACAGTCTGAGATTACAGGTGATGTTGCGCAGCTTTGCAAAGAGATTATATAAGATATGTGTGTGTTTACCTGTGTATACAACACCTCTGTCTGTGCATCTGTTTCTCTCTTGCTTCTGGTGCATCCAGGATCCTGTTGCAGGAAAGGATGAAGAGATCCACAAGACTGGAGGAATAAAGAGAAAGAAAGGATTATTGTTCTGGCTGTTGTCATCTTGTTACTTTTCTCCAGAAAATGGTCTCAGACTAAAGGACCCTGTCTAGGTTTTCTCACCTCATTGCTGGTGTTAGTGGAGCGGTCCCTGGGCCTGCTCCTTAACCTCTCCCTCATCTCTAGCTCCACACTCAGCTCCTGCTGCTGTTGCTGCTCCTTCTCATTCTCAGTTCTCCATGAAGTCCCACACTGCAGAGGCGAAGAGGATGACATGGGTAGACTGGGACTTGGAGTTCCTGAGGCTGTGCTGGCAGGAGCTAGGAAGCCAACGTTGGTAAGATTACAGTTTTCACCTGCTGAGAAATCATTCTGCACTGTGTTCAGAATCCCATTTGGAACTCCAGTCGAAGCGTCACTGAGAATCCCGTTAGGAATCGCCCTGTCTGGGATGTACATCTGTTGATTTGGGCTCCTATTGGGCGAGTCTGGTCCAGAGCTGGAGCTTGAGCTGGGGCTCTGGCTGGGTGATAGCGGGAGGTAGGGGTTGAGGGGCTCCAGGCTAGTGCCCAGCTGGCAGAGGGGAGCTGGTGTGGGGCAAGAGTGGGGGAGCTGGAAGGGGCGAAGACGTTGCAGGAGAGTAGGCTTGGTGCCTGAGACGGGAAGGCCACGTTTTCGAAGGTGTTGCCTTAATTCCGACACCTAAGAAAAGAAAGCAAGAGAAGTAAAGATTAACTGTGAAGATGTGTTTTAAAGATTTCGGTGTAATATCTGCCTTTCAGTGCTTTTCTTACTGTTAGATCAACAAGATTTGCAGGGAGAGGTTCAGGTTTGGCTTTTGGGTCGGTGACTGTAGGGGTTTGGTTTGTTGTGGCTGGAACAGGTTGAGGATTCAAGGGCATGGCTCCAGAAGACTTTGCTAGATCATTGTGATCTACACTGGAAATGACACAGGCATTAACCTACCAGACCTACTCAGCAGCTTTAATGTGGGCTCCACTGGGGATAACTATCATTGTTAAAACATCTGTCTGTTTGCATACCTGGGCACAACCATGAGCTGCTGATGTGGCTGGAGCTGTTGCTTCTGTTGTTGTTGCTGTTGCTGCTGCTGGTTCTGTAGGATTTGCAGCTGGAGAATAACCTGCTGCTGCTTCAGGAGATTGGAATAGGCTGGGTCTAAAGTCGGGGTAGGGCTCTTCTGTTTGGTCCCTGGAGAAGAAATCAGACTAACTTCAATCTTTTTAGAACAAACAGTCAGCCTGGGCTGCACAAATACAAGAAAATTATAAACAATGTGAAGAAGCCAGGCGTCGTAATGTGTTTTTACCTCCCGTCCCAGACCCTCCTCTCTGATTTGGAGGAATGTACTGATGATACGTTAGTGTCCTCATTTTGGGTTTGGTGTCCCGCGGTTTCCGTGGGCGAGGGAGATGTGTAAAGTTGAGGGAGGGAGGCAGGGAGGAAGAGATGGGGGGGCTGGGAGGCTGAGCTGTCTGTATAAACACATATTTTTCTCTCGTTACTTGAATCTGTAACCACGCTGAGGTGCTGGTGCACAATTCCAGGCATATGGAAGGCAGGCACAAACCATCAAGTCTGTTCACGTCGTTTGACGGCATTTGCCCCGTGTCAAGGTTAAACTGTTACATGAAATTGTACAAATGCCTCACAAATCTCCAGATGACAGCAAGCACTGGTTGGCTGACACAGCCATGAAGCTTGTGTGTGAATGTGTTAACCTACAGGGCAAATACTGGGCTCCCCCAGAAGTGTAAATTGACAGTAATGAATGCAGGGAAGCTTCGAGCAGAGCACCATGTGACAAAACAGAGGAGTGACCGTCCTGTTAGGTTAATGCTCTTTTATCTTTTATGGCATGTACCTGACGAGAAAGACCTGCCACCAAAGCAGTCATATAAATGTACTAATCTAAACGTTTCTGTGGATAAAATCTTGTGTTACTCTAAGCTGGTAAAATATGTAAAAAGAAAAAGTCTCCATAAATGCTGATGAGCCACAAAATGAAACATAAGTTAGCACAGCAGGGTGGTATTAGCACTCTGTGACCCTGTATTACCTTTGGCAGCAGCGGCGTGGTCTGAGAGGTCACATACATCCCATTTGGTCTCCCGGTGGTTGCCATGGAGTTTGATTCACTCTGTGTTATACTCAGCGGCTGTCTGATGCCCTCGGTTGCCGGGAGCAACGCCAAACCAGACTGAAAGCAGAATATCAGATTATCAGAGTTGGCAGAGGAGGCTATTTATAAACTCTTCAGTCTGTTAATATTCACTTTAATGTGTTAATCAGAGGTTATTGGTGAGAATTTATTTATCAGACGTCCTTGTTGCTGCCAGCACAGTTGGATACAAGACTATAACACAGAACCTTAGGGTTTTCCTCTTTTCTCTCTTTGTTTCTGCTTCATTCTCCAAGATAGAGGAGCCAGAACAGGTTTTCAGTGACTCAAAGCTAGAATTAACCGTTTGAATTGGAGGTAAATGTATATTATTACAAACTGCTTCAAATTATATGTTTGCATTCATAGCTCCTACAATTTCATAGAAATGTCTTTACGTTATATCCTTGGTTTTTAAAAACAGTCCCATCACTCAACACCTGAGAGCTGGTTCAGCGATTCAACCTGAGCTGCACTGTTCACACAGCTGTCATGCATCATTCACCTCAATCCCCTCGAAAAATGTCTCCTTCCAATTCAGGAGCCTATTTAAATTGCCCTAGGACCACCGCAGCATCCATCTGCAAGCTCAAGCTAGAGGTTTAAGATGTGCAAGGAAGTGATGAGGCTGGAGCCCAGACACCAACTGTAATTATGTTTTGTTGCTATAATGAGTGTTTCACATAAGATGTTGAGTTAAAATGGATAATTGATTTTTATTTTGTAGCGTCAGGACACATCGGGGCCAAAACTAAAAAAACATGTTCTTTTTTTAATCTAATCTTTGACAGACACTACACTTAATATCTACCAACACAATGAGAGACCAGATAGAAAGCCAAGTACAGCAGAGCAACAACAAAGTGGTTATGAACTAGAGACAAAGAGAGAAATCAAAGGTTTACAAAATAAATACCTGACTCTAGATCACATTTCTTGGGAAATTTCAATTTTTATTTTGTTTTCTACTTTTTTCTATTTTTTAACTAATAAAATATTGACACATTTTTTTCCATTTTATTTTATTTAACCTTTATTGAACCAGATAGAAACCCACTGAGAGCTAGATCTCAGATTTTACAGGGGTGATCTAGTCAAGAGGTCAGCAGCTTACATCATATAAAAATTATAGTAAAATAAGATGGTAAAACAATAATGGGAAATAAAACATATGATGCCCCTGGTTTGCTGGATTTGTATTCAAATAAAGGAGGGGAGAAAAGAGATCAGAAATGTACAGACAGGAAAGAGAAGAGGCTTAAACCTCAGTTTGGTTTCCTTACCTGAGTTTGACCAGGGCTTTGGTTAAGGGGCGGAGCCACAGCAGAGAAATCACTCAATAGCTGGTCACCTGAGAGCCCCTGTAGTGAAGAAAAGGCTTTTGACTGATGGAGGCCATGCGGCTTAGTAGGAGAGGAGGAAGAGCAGGAGGAGATGTCATCTTCGAAGACATCAGATGGCAGAGGGAAGGAGGCCGAGCCTGAGGAAATGAAAAGTGAAAGGAGGTGAGGTCAAAGGAGGAGCAGCCCGAGATTGGATGGTGGGAAACAAAAAGAGCTGCGTGTGACTGTCTGTGTGCAAGGATGTGTGTTGACTCACAGTTCTCCAGAGGCAGTGTGTGTTTTTCGTGTGGTTGCTGAATAGGCCCAGGCAGACGTTGGATCCTGTCAGTGAGGTCCTGTGCCTGGCGAGCCTTCTTGTGCCTCTGGGCGCCACACACAGTCTTCTCTGTGGGTGGGGATGAGGGAGGGACGGTGCAGATAAGTAAGAAACAGGGAGACAGATGGGAGATCAGCAGACAGAGAGGAGAAGGAAATTGGAGAGAGAGAAGCAACAGGATTCAGGACATATGTGATGTGAGCGTGCACGCCACAGGCAATCAGTCCCAAGTCAAACCAGCGGCGGCATCAAAAAAGAGTAAACAGACGGCTCGCAGGGAGACGTATTCCCTTGGATATTTAACACTAACACACACCTCACAGAGCATTTTTAAAAGGGCAGGGAAGAGTTGTCTGGGGAATCAGACAGTTTGAGAAGACAGATACCATAACAACAATCTTTTCAAATTAAAAGCAGGGTTAGAGGTTGTTGAGAGGAAAAACAGAGATAAAAAGAGAAAGATAGATTAGAGAGAAAGATGTCAGCTACGGCAGAAAATGATGACTGATCCTCGGATGGGCAGGTTTATCATGCACTGTCAATCACTGATATGTTTGCAGACTACTTAAAATGCGGAGTTAGAGTGTACAACAAGGTCACATTTCTGTTTTACTGACAGCAGCTGAAACACTAAGCCCAATGCTGGATCTTCAAGCTTCATTTCCTCGCACAACTACTACACAAGAGGGAGCAGAGAGCAGCACAGATCAGATAAAACGCAGGCATAAAGAAGGTGAGAGAGGCAGAGAAATATGTTGCAATTTGTTTTGCTGGGAGCATTCAGGGTAAAGCAGGAAAGAGACAGAAGCATATCTGAAGGCAAGGCATTACCTGGTGTAGTTTCAGTGTTCGGACCACTAGGGGGCAGCTTCTGAGCAGCACCGTCATCAGTTAGACGCTGCAGCAGGAAACAGCAGGTCAAACTCACAGTCAGGGTCATTTCAATGCAGTTTAAAAGGTGGAAAATCAAACAAAAGCATCCTTCCAACACCAATACAGCCATATAAAACCTACCAAAGAACAGTGACAAGGCCTTTGAAATACACTTTGTTCCCTATCTGCTTGTCACTCATCAAATATTTAGGAAACACTGACCTATGTTGAACAGTTATCCCGCCTCTGTTTGGTTATTTAACTAGATGATACTTACCAGAGCTTCACTCTGGTCTTTTTCTGTTTTTTGAGCAGGACAGTTTGACTTCAGCCCTATGAAGACAAACAAGATGATATAAGATTACAAGACAATGAAGCACTTGGTTTGTTTTCAAACCAAGACCTTTTCATTGTTTCTCTTCTTTTCTCAGTCAGGGGGCAGGTTAGAGAATCCGTGTATAAACAAAGTCTGTCAGCCTTTAACTTGTCACAGTGTGCCACACTTCTTTCATTCATCCTTCATTCATCTTCTATACTGCTTATCATGTTCAGGGTCGTGGGTGGATGGAGCCTATCCCAGCCGTTTTATGGCGAGAGGTGGGGTACACTTTGGACTGGTCGCCAGCCAACAACAGAGCTGGCACACAGACAGACAATCTTTCACGTACACACTCACAACTACGGGCAATTTAAAAACACCAGTTAACCTGATGAGCATATGTTTTGACTGTGGGAGGAAGCTGGAGTACCCAGAGAGAACCCACACATGCACAGGGAGAACATGCAAACTCCACACAGAAAGGCTCAAAGGGCAAACTGAGATTCAAACTGGTGACGTTGCTGTGAGGCTGCAGCACCAACCTTTGCAATAGTTGAGCTCCTGGGTGAAATGTTCATAAACATGCACAGTATTTTGATGGTTTGCAAGTCACTCAAAGCCTAGGTTTAATTTGAATCTTTAAAACTGTTTGTTAATTGAATTATAAAAAATATGTGCACATTTTAAATTTCTGACAGCAAAAAAAAAAAAGTTGGAAAGGGGTGTTTGTGTTGCATCACCATTTTTTAACACTTTGATACCATGTGGTTTGGCACTGTCTTACTGAAATATAAAATAAAAAAGGCACTACTTGATGGCATTTATTGCCTAAAATTCTGTATACATTCAGCATTACTAGTGCCTCCTCAGATGTGAAAACTACCCATACCATGACTTCTTACGCATTTGGTTTATGCGTATAATAGCACGCCTAAACCACCGGGAACACCGACTGTTAAACTGTGTGCTGAAGACAGGCCAGGTGGTCCTTCTCCTCTATAGAGCAGAAGATTCATCATTCATGATTTGCTAAAAAAAACCCGTCATAGTTGGATTTGTCAGACCACAGGATAGTTTTCCACTGTCTCATCTAAAAGGGGCCTTGAGCAGAAATGTCTTTATATTATGTTTTTTCACAATGACAGTGTTTTGTTGTTTTGTTGTTCCTGACTTATTTGAAATGTGTTGCTGACATCAAATTTAAAATAAGCACACATTATTTTCAGTTTCAACATTTGATATGTTGTCATTGCACTATTTTTCAATTAAGATGCAAATGACCTGCTGGCAATCAAAATATCTTTTTGTTCACGTTTTACTCAGGGTCTTTCTTTTTTTGGAGGTTGTGTGTCATTTAAATAACTTGGTTATCATCAACTTATTGATAATAAAGTTGAGTATAATTATATTACATGCTTTCTTTGTTGTTACCATGGTTTGATTAGGACAGGAAGTAATCTACGGGATACACTGTAATATTAAGACACCATAATACATATAACAACAAAACCCAATTATAAGTCATCATTTTAAATCTAATGGCAGAATAATCTCTTAAATATTAAATCTACAGCTGTATCTACTACAGATGGATCAATAGTTCATCATCTGTCAGTAAAAAGGTGATACGAAGATCATTATTATGAAATCCAGCCCGCTCTCAGAGTGAAGGGAATCAATCACAATGTAAATGAAACACATAGACTAACCAGGGTCTGCATTGATCTCACTCTGCCTTCGATTCTGGATCCTCAGCTGCAGCACTGAAAGACAAGAGCAGAGAGTCGACTGTGTTAGAAAATGATGAAATATCACAAGTTTCAGTGATAAAACAGGAGCTTGAATTCTCACTGAAGGAGGAATTGATCTGAGCCAAGGAGTGACACTGACGTATAAAGGGTAAGAGCTGAGCAATACAGGACAGCCTGATACCTGCAAAATGATCCTGTAACTCATATCACCTCATAACTCTTTGCTGCTCATAGATTATATATCTCCTCCCATGCCTGAGCGAATACTTACACACTACATGCATGCACACGTACATGAACATTAAGTTCAACACAAACATGTGAAGAAAGGAAAGGCTGGACCTGTTACACTGTGTGCCCTCCTCCCTCCCATGATGCATTTTGGTAAGTTTTGAGAAGGGACCAGGGGAGGAGAGGAAGGGGCAACTGCGAAAGAGAGGACTGAAGGCTGTAACTATTTATCTCTCAGTGTGTCTATTTCTGTGGTCCCATCCCCCCTTCAGCTGTCCCGCTCTCTCCACAGGCCACCTCACGTCATCCTCATTTGTGCTGCTAACTATACTTTTCCTGCTCTGCTGCCTGTTTGACCACACAAAACAAAACTTTAACATTGTCAAACCCTGGATTTAAAGCAGATTAGCACACTGAGCCCTGTCACTGTGGAAACTCTGAGAATGAGTATAAATCACTCTGATGCATCAGCTGGGTGTCGGTTTGGGCGTTAGCAATCTACTAGTAGATCGTTTTGTTGAAACTGGAGGTCCAGTAGAAGTCTGAAGCCCTGCCTTAAATCATATTACATCCATTACATAACATGGTGGTCCCCAACCTTGAGGTCAACCCGTCATCAAATCTGAGAGGTGTCTTTAAAGGATTAACAGGACTGAACAAAGTAAACATAAAAAAACAAGTGCAAATTTTCTTAACGCTGACCTTATAACACTGAGCATGAGCTCACTTTGATGGCTTAATTTTATGTCAGGGGTCAACAACAAGCTACACAGGTGTTAAAAACTCAAGAACAAACACCAAACAGCGCGCTTTGCACAAAGGATGAACATACTTTTGACATGGAAGCCTGCTGAAACGCTCCTCGAGCTCTGTTGTGTACATACATGATTTCAAACAGAGCAGCTGCCCTGAAGAATCACGTTTTCCAGCAGGTGTTTGTGCACCTCAGGGGGCTGTCTCCTTGTCATTTCCTCGCCTCTCTATTTTACCAGCCGTTTACGACAGCTGCGTGGGAACACTGCAGCAGCCGCTCCGACTTGTAGGGAGGCTTACATTATGCAGCCCTGCCCAAGGTTCCTCCATGCTCTTTGTAGCAGCTTGCTGGTTGTCTCCTGGAAGTTGTTTTTAAACTCTCTGAAGTCAGTCAGAGTCTATACGAGCTACTCTTTGACTATGTTGGCCCGAGCTTTTCAGATACTTTCAAGACTGTTGAAGTATATCATCTGTGTATTCAGCTGCAATATTTTCCTTTTTCAAAAAGTTAGCTTTACCGATTCTAACTCTGACTTATTTAGACACGAACAATTATCTGAAGTCATTTTCTATACATTTAACCCACTTATGATGTGAAAATATGATAAAATGGCCTGAATGCACTCCATTTTTTCTGTTTTAGAATGTATAGCAATGAGAATTACTTCGCTGCTCCACCCACTGGATGCAAATCCCAGGGGTTGTAGCTTGTAATGGTATGGTAAGATGTAGTTATTTTAAAGCTACTGTAAGAAACTTGTACTGTGTATCAAGTTTGGCACCACCTGTGGACAAGGTAGTGCATCTGATTTCTTCTTTATTAAATTCTTAAATTAATCTCTCACTGCAGCAGCTTCAAGCATTAAAAACAATTATGTATGTTTTTGCCCGTCTTGATGCTGATGGTCTCTCTCACTTTTGTTGTTCACTAGAAAGCAGTGAAATTAATTTTAGGCTGTTTCATAAAGATCTAAAAACTCCTCACAGGAGCCCTCAGAAATCAGTAAATTTCCACAGTAAATTTACTTAAGTTTTCATTTTCTGCTTGGTTATTTTATATCAGGCTATTGTTAGCCCACAAGTAGTTGTTTACTTCTTTTGCTACTGTTAATATTTGATTTGATCACATTTCTCTTTATTCCACCTCTTCTGCTCATCTTGTTGAGGCAGATTGCTGCTCTGGTTCTGTCTGAGGTTTGAACCTGTTAATGTTAAGTTTTTGTAGCTGTTGCCAAATGAAGTGCTACCTCATTGTGGGCTTATGTTGGGTCTAGACCTGCAGTTCATTTTAAATTTCTTTTGTTGGGATTTCATGCTACAAAAATAAATAAATTAACCTTAACCTAGAGGTCATCCATCTTTTTTTCCAACATGTATATCAACAAACCAGTGTCACACAGTCAAATGCAAAGATCTTTAGCCCCAGGCTCAACTGTCTTCACATACATTCAAAACATCTCCATCTGTGGGGTCGCAATCACTAAATCCATTCATTGTGACCAATACATATTGATTACATGACAGACAAGCTGACCAAGCAACCAATAACCTTCACACCAACACCTCACCTTTACATATTGATGCTAATGTTGCCAATTATTGTGAAGATGTAAAGCCACTGTTGTGGGAAAGTAAATCCTTCTCTCTTTAATTGGTGCGACTCGAGACCTGCAGGAGTCTCACCTGAGCGGAACTTGTTCCGGATGAGGAGCGACCTTTCTGAGGCTAGCAGCGTCATGGTGGAGGGGAGGATGGAGGAGCCGATACAGAGAGACAAGAGAGAAAAGAGCAAGAGAGAGAAAGAGAGGAATTTCCTGGTATCACTCTGCCAGGAGGAATGGGCCCCTCTCCTTCCGTCTCTCACTGTTGGGAGCAGTTGAGGAGGAAACAGGGGAGAGAAAGGGACAGATGCTTGTTAATCCACTGATAGACACAAACCGATATTGACAGAGACACACAAAGCACAGCAGAGATAGATTGAGGGGGAAATAGAGATGCAGGGACCTACAGGCAGACTGCAGAGAACTGCTCTGGCCTCCCAGCAGACACCCTGTCATAATCACACAGAGAGTCACAAAGAACCACCCACAGACGCACAAGAAATGACACAGAGAATTAAACAGATGAGCATGCTCCGAGAGAAGGAGAAGAAGACGAAGAAGAGGAAAAGGAAGGGGAGAGAGAGGCTTGCATGAGTGAGACAGATCCCCCTGGAAAGAGTCAGTCAAAGCCAGGGGACAGGGACATTCTGCTGGACAAAGATGAACTCACGCAGCATCGCACAAAACATGTGACAGCAGGACCACAAAATGTGTCACGCAAAAAAGACAAAAAGGCGCCAACAATAAGAGCTGGGAATCTACATAAGCTGCATTAGAACACACACATAAACACACACATACACAACATATTAACAATATTGATTTAACTAGCCAGCCACAGAACACCCAAAGGAAGCCTGTTTGAAGAGATCGGACAAACACACACACACGGGCTTTGTAAAAGCTGACGTGTTGCATATTTAATCAGATCAGTCCAAATCCCATAAATGCACACACCTCCCTTGTTTACAATACAAAGAGTCTAAAAGAAGGCCTCTAGCTTGTGAATACAATCAAATGGAAGAAGTTGATTGAGATTTCTGCTCCTGCTCAGATGTTATTTTGCAGCAGGGCACAAGAAAGCAGTGAAAACACAGAGAGAGAGAATAAAAGCCAGAGAATGAAAGAGAATACTTACAAGTAGAGAGAGAATCGAGTCCCTCGGGGGAAATTGGAGTGGATTTAAGATTAAATAGAGAGAGGTGCGAGATGGAGGAAGACAGGGGAAAGAGAGAACTTCGTGGTGCGTTTAATGACGATTTCTTTCTTTCATGTTCTTTTCATATCCTTTTTCTTCCCCTGTTCGCTCCTTCGCCTCACTTTCTTGTTTCTATTCTCTTCTTCTTTTTTTTTTCTTTTTGCTCCCAAAGGTGAGCTGCA
>CM061148.1:14834101-15146601 GCA_030710495.1 Labroides dimidiatus
GCACATCCGCCATGGATTTTTTTCTGTTGAGTCTGATTGTTTTTAGTTTACTGTAAAAGTTGCCACATTTGTTGCTCACGGCAGTTCCTGGTGAAAGAGTTGCTTAGCTTTCTGTGTTGCAGGAGTCTAGATATCCGGAGCAAAGCAATTATCATCAATTTTACCTAGTTTGTGGTTTGTGTGTGTGTGTGTGTGTTTATGTGAGTGTGTGTGTGTAAGTCAATTTTTTTTTTTTTTTTTTAACCAAAGCCATTTGAATTTCCATAAAGTACTTCTACATTTCTCTGAGGGGCAAACCTCAGGATTACTTAGAAATTTGAAACACTTCTCTCCTCTTTGGTGCAGTAGATTAATGGTTGAAGCTGTCTTGTTTGATTCAGGATTGTAGGTTTAGCAGAGCCGTGTCTGAAAAAAGAGAAACCCACGTCCTTTAATTTGTCCCTTCTGTTTCCCTGCACGCTGATGACAGTCATCAGAGGAGCAGGGATGAGCTGCTTTGACTTTCTCTCAGCTCAGACTGACTCTGTTGAGAGGCCTCGGCCTGTTGCCGTCACAAGCAGCTTGTGAAGTCTCATGGGGTCATTGTCTTCACAGGGAGAAGCGGGTGAGAGCATCCTTTTGTGTGTTTATTTTCACGCAGATTAGATTAACTGTGGAAACTCCAGACTATGTGCTTGAAATGTGGTCCCACTTCAAAAGGGCAGGGAAAATAATTCAGGCATAGAAAAAGCTGTGTAGTGTGTGTGTGCGCGCTTGTGTGTGTGCGTGCCTGTGATCTTCGCTGACTGAGTAACTCCGGCAGCCGTGGAGTTGAGAGCCCCATTGAAAGCAGCGCTCCTCGGTGGTCCGTCTGTTCTCACTGGGGAATCCCTGCAGATTGCAGCTTCTTACCTTAATGGAAAAAGCAACAGCAGCCCCCCTCAGTTTTACAATTTCTACCTTCAGGGCCACAGATAAGACTTGAGTCCTCTCTGGTACACTGCATACACACAGAATTAAACTTTGCATGAGAGCGGACTGTGACAAAAATGTATTAAACTGTGGTAAAAGTTTAACCACAGCAAATACAGTTTCACAGCTTTTCACAGTAGTCTCTCGTGGATGGAATCCAGTGAAACTAAGGCAGCGCATGTTCATTAATTCTTCATGCAAGCACAGATGCTTTCACTGATGCAGTCGTTGCAAAAATTAAGTACACAATTTCATGGACTTCCACTTTTGAAGCATGCTGAAATGACTGCGACGTGTATCCACTCGATTTTAAAAATAATGAAATAATATTCAGAGCAGAATTTGTGAAATTTGTCCTTTTTTAATCTTGAAACAATCTTTTAAATGAAATGGCACTATCAATTGTAAGGTGTTTTATCAAAATGTTGACTGGTAAGTGTAGATAATTATTCTCAGGCAACAAAAAATGTGAAATAAGTTTTAAAATAGCTGTTTTTTTTAATTAATTTTTTTTGCTGCCAACTAAAATTGTTTTTAGATTGATACATATAAAACCAAACGCATCCATGGTTTTCATAGTATCTTTCATACTGTACATAAAGCAGATAAAGGCTTAGTCATTCCCCTGCTGAGTGGATCATTGTTCACACTCGTCTCTAGTGGGGGAAAAACCAAATATTTTATCGTACTTTGGTCACCAGTGGGTGGCTTGCCAGGCATTTACAGTTCCAAGTCTGATTTGAATTAGGCCTCCATGCAGCTTTTACAGTTACAACAACCAGACTCACACCAGGCACTGTAAAACATCAGAAATCCAAGCTGGGGGTAAAAATAAAACAGACAGAGCCACTGTCACCAAATATTTATCAGAGTATAGATTTAAGGCTGGGAGAGGTTAGCAAGGGTTAGCAGAGAAGACCAACAAGAGCGACCAGGAAGCCTTTGTGCTGTGAGTTATTACACTCCAGGCACAGTCACAGTCTGCTAATGCCAAACATCCTCCTGGTTCTATCCTGCTGGATCACACCATCATTTGGGATCTGCGGCTGTTGCTCAGATATCATCAGACTCTTCTGTTAGCGACGCGGTAAAACTGGCTGTTGTTTTTGGATAGAGGTAAGCCTTGTCTCAGGGCCGTTCCTCCTGCAGTATCAGCATGAAGCAGATCAGTGTTTTTGGGACTGGAATGGTGTGGGGTTTATTTTTTTGTCTTCGTTAGACCCATTTAATTGGCACCTGATGGACTGAATATGAGTTATGTTAGTTAAACAGGACAGAAATCTAAGCAAAGACCATTCCATAAGGGGAAAACTGAAAAGAAAAATCAAAAGCAAACTTTTTTTGATTGGACAACAACTACGTTCCTACTAGGATTAAAAATCTCCACACATTTAAATTCTCAAATCTGGCTTTTCACAAACGAAAGTAGTCCTGCTCTACAGGTTCACACACGCTGCCTGTGTGTCTTTGCAGACTCCAGGGACAAAGAGAGACATCAGAGGCTTGTTTAGTTGTTACTTTTCCCCCTTGCAGGAGGTGAGTTGTTAGACATCTGTTTGCTCTTGTCAGCCCTCAGGCAGGGCGGCCCAATCTCCCATTAAATGTGTGCATGTTTAAGATGCTGGGCTTCAGCGCCTGGAGAGGGGGAGTTAGTGAAA
Organism: Labroides dimidiatus; assembly: GCA_030710495.1. Lineage (NCBI taxonomy): Eukaryota > Metazoa > Chordata > Actinopteri > Labriformes > Labridae > Labroides > Labroides dimidiatus. Next base: position 14,836,711 of record CM061148.1, read on the forward strand.
TACTGACCTTCATAAACACACCTGCAGGGCTTAGCTCACTTCAAAGGACCTCCCTCTCACCCAAACAGACACTCGCATGCTGGGCAGCCTTGGATGACTGACACCCTGGCCTGGGGCTGGAGCCGTCTCCTTTATATCCCCCAACCCTGTTTCTGATGACACACACATACTGTATTCACACACACACTGTCATTCACACTGATTTGAAATAGTGGGCGAGTGGAAGCTCTTGTTTTTTTTTTTAGTTCTTTCTTCCTCTTTTGCTGAGTGTTTTCCTTCACTCCTCTGTGTCTTATTCTTTCCAACGGTCTAAAGCCATCTGATTAAATCCAGCCACTCTTGTCAGGCACTAACCCTGCTGCACAAGCCGTCAGGAATGTCCGACCTATCCCCCATGTCAGCAGCAAAGCTGGGCTCTCCATTACCCACTTACAGATAAGACTGAGAGTACTTTAAGGTTGAAAACAGAGCAGATAGAAAGATAATAAAGGGCCATTTTCAGTTCAGCCCATTCTCTGCTTCTTTAATTTAGAGGGGTGGGATGTGTGGTGTAAAGCAGAAAACTTGTAGACATTCCTCTTTGACATTTTTATTCCCTTACCTTCTCTAAATGTGGTACCATATCTTGGCTAATTTAAACACTTTTCTTTGTCTGATACTATTTCTGGTGTCATCTATTCATTCAAGGTTACTTTTGGAGATGCCTGCGCCAGTGGCAAGTTCACCGACTCAGGGCAGTGTTGCAGTCTGTGTCCTGCAGGCTTTGGAGTGGAGGTAGAGTGTGGGAAAGAGGATACCAAGTGCACGCCATGCCCACAGGGTAAGTAATTACCATCTAAAGTTACTCCAGCAATGCAGAATATGGTTCACCTGACTTATCAGTATCTGTCGCCTGATCAAAAGGCTTAAAGGTTATTCAGATTGACACTGAACTGCTGCTTCTGCTACTGATGTGAGAGAATAAAAAACCAACACTGATTGTTCTAAAATCTGTTTCCCAGGAACATTTTCATCATCTGAAGACCTCGGTTCTTGCATTCCCTGTGCGAGGTGCCCGCTGAGCATCCCCACACTCGCCTCTTGTTCTGCCACTGAGGACACCCAATGTGAATGTGCCAATGGCTACTTCTTTTTAAGCACCTACGGCTTGTGCGCACCCTGTTCCAAGTGCACTCATGGTCAGGGTGTTGTCCAGGAGTGTGGCCCCAAAGGAGACAGGCAGTGTCAGATTTGTGGCCCTGGAACATATTCAGAGGAGCACATTAGCACCAAACCCTGTCAGACCTGCACCCAGTGCTCGGAGAATGAGGTGGAGATCAGAGCCTGCATGCCCAACTCTGACACGCTCTGCATGGGTGAGTTGTACAGAAGAATGTTCTTTATGGATAATAAGAAAACACATGAAGCACATCTGGAGGTATTCCTCAACTTATGGCTGCACTTTTTTTTAAAATCAAGGGTATTCCTTGTTATATAGTTGATAAAAGATGTTGCAGAGTGTGTAACCCTCTGCTAGGGCCTGCGATTCTGTTACTAAATCAATTAAAACCAAAATATCTGTGATGATTTTCTCAAACTGCACACAATAATCCTGCTCCTGGCACTTCAAACACTCCATCTTAAAAGTGATGTGAAGAAGTCCTCTGCAAACAAGATTTCTGTGGAAAATCACAGTCCTTACTGTGCGTCTGTTAGGAGGAACCAAAGGGCTTGAGATGCCAATACAGAACATAAAAGTTGGAAAGGAATCAAAGACAGACGTATGCAGTCTTTTATTGGAAAATCCCTTCAGTAAGGGAAACATAGAATAGTGCGAGCCTCATCTGTTAAAGGTCTTAATGCAGGGAAAAGCAGCTTATAGTAAAAGATAAAAGAATGAGCTAACAGGAGGCAGGCGGCAAGAGGGAGAGTCTATGTGAACACAAAGACATGTGGTCAACACCTGCATCCACACCCCATCTGAACACTCTGTAACACTAAGCTGGGAAACATGAGCATCAGTGAAAAAAAAGAAAAAAAAAGAGTCAGCTTTAGTGTTGTAATCCAGCTGCTATGAGCCTGACAGGTCTTTAGGTTAACTGCCCCCAAGAACCTGGAGGCCGAGCCGGGCTGTTGACCCTTACATCCAGCTCCACTCGCACTCCAGGAGTAAGGTCGTCTGTACACACTCTTGGTCCATATGTCGTAACCCTTTGACCCCAGAGAGGTCAGCACTGTACCTTGTAGTGTTTGATCCTAAAATAGGCAGACTGCAGGAGGCAAAATGAGGCTGGAAACAGGGGCAATGAAATGTTTGAAAACCCCAGGGGAGCAGGATGACTGAGGGTATCATTGCAGCAGGCGTGCAGGCCTCTGTGGATTTATTTCTGGCTATAATTTATGAAGCTCACTTGTGTTTCTGATGTGCAGATGCAATGACTCCTGACATGTTTATCCCTTTGTTTGATAACTATAGATAAGAAGCTCCACATTCTGTCTCGTCCTGCTCTGGACGGGGCGGGTGGGACTCGGGTGACTCCTAGCTGGCCCGGTGTGGAGGAGGGAACGGGTGAGGGGGAAGCCAGTCCTGCTCCTGGAACACCAAAGTTTACTCCACAGGACGAAGCAGGCAGCAACAACATCCTGGCCTACGTGTCTGTTCCAGCTGCTGTGGTGCTGGGCCTGCTCCTTTATGTGGCGTACAAATGGTGACTTTCCACAAATCCCATTTTTCCTTTTATGGATATAATAAAGATATTAAGATTTGCCCTGTGGTTAGCTAAACTGACATTGTTTTCCTCTGCTCATGTAAGCTGGAGGACGTGCAAACAGAAGAAGGCTCTCTCAAAGGCTCGTGCGGCTGAGTTGGGAGCGTCCCCAGAGGGAGAGAAGCTCCAAAGCGACAGCGGCGTTTTTTTGGACTCTCACAGCCTGCAAGACAACCAGCCCAGCAAAGGTGTGGTTTATTTAGACTAAAAGACATACATTTTATACTCTGTTTGAATTCATTTATTTATTTTAATCTTTATTTAAACTAGTTTGTCTCACAGAGATCAAGGATCTCTTTTGTGAGGGTCACCTGGCCAAGAATCGCAGGAACACTGAGTTACATCTTTAAAGCAATGCTGGCACAAAGACATAAAGATATCAAATAAACAGTCTGGAAGCTGTCAAACATGAACTAAACAATTTACAACTTCAGATATTGTGTTCATTAAAATTTCAAATGTTTTTAGAACTATTTGAAATAAAGGCTTGTATCAGAAAAGAGTAATTGACTTTATGACTGAGGACTAATAGTCTTGGCCTCTCTAAGAGTTTCCCTGCAAGTCTTTGACCACAAGCAGCGTTAAATTTTGTGCATCCATGTAACACACAGACACACATTTTTATGCTTTCCGTCTCCCAGGTTTCAAGCAAAGTGTTTTTTTTGACAGTCTGTGCAATGAGCCAAAAGTGTAGTAAAGAAAAAGACTTTTATTGTATTTCCATGGGTGTGAGATTTGGAAATAAACACCCGCTTAAGACTGAAAGAAAAAAAATACTTAAAGCTCCTGTTTTGTTCTACAAAAACATTTTTTTTTCATTTCTGGTCAATAAACTTTTAATTATTTTTCTTAAGATAAAGATATTTCACATAGATAAATCACATCATCATTTATTTGTTTGTTTGTTTGATGTTTGTACAAGTCCTGGAATACTTGAGTAATTTTATTGGTTTCAACAGGCACTAAGAGGGACAGCAAGCAGGACACCCGTCTGTACATCAACCTCCCCCCTCACAGGCAGGAAGAGGTGGAGCGCCTCCTGCAGGAGGGAGGGGGCCGTGGGTGGAGGCAGCTGGGTGCAGTGCTGGGTTACGAGCCTGAACAGCTGGACTTGTTTGGGCGTGGAGAGGCCCCCACTCACACACTTCTCTCTAACTGGGCCCAGAAAGAAGGCTCCACTCTAGGACTGCTGTGTTCTGCACTGGCCCGCATTGAGAGGCCTGATGTGGTCACTAGTCTTAACTGCCCCACACAGGGTGTTTCTGTGGTCTGACAGCACCTATCACACACTCATGACTCTTAAGAGACTCAAGAGAAGAACTTACATCAAGATGACAAGGCACTCTGAAATCAACCCCTCTTCCACTGTTGGAAGCTGCCAGTGATGCTTCTGATTGCTTTGTTGGACACTTATGATTCAGCTTTTACTAAGTGAACAAAATTTTCTTCTGCTCAAGTTACACATCATTATTATTTTTTTAATGGACTCATCTGCATGAAAGAACCACCTGGCGTGTTAGGCCTCAGTGCCTTGCTCAGTGAACCCTGCAGAAACTGGACTGGTTGGATGTGGCCCACTGTGACTCCACACTACAAAAAAGGACAGAGCTGTCTACATGCATGCAAATCCTGATTATTACAGTGACTTTACCTGATGTGTGCCAAGAAATAGGAGAATAATGTCTAACTATCCTAAAACCACTGTTTACATTATCAGGCAGTAATCAGAGATACTTGCCCCACCTCCCAGAAAAAAGAAGTTGAGGTTACACATGCTAATCTAAACAAAAACGAGCCATTATGATCATTAAGTTACTAGTCTGGCTAGCCATATTTTATGGATCACAGTTTCAGCAACCACTTCCACTTGTGGTATTGCAGCTGATTTTTGCCAAAATGAGTTGGTTTCCTCTAATAGCATTGCTCTCATACATGATATGACTTTCCCTGCTGTGTACATGTATTTCCATGCACGTGCATGCCTAGAAAACAAGGAAACGCCACGATACCAGCTTAAGGATTTACAGATTGATCAAAGAGAAACTGAAGGTTGGATTTTCTTGTCAATCTAAGAGCTGCGTGCAGTTGATATTCTCTTAATAGCTGCGTTGTTCACATTTTTTTCTCCTTTTATTTCTGCTACAGGCACAAATGTGGTATTCTTTCACATGGAGAATATATTATGCCCCAGTGATGCTGAAATCCAATCTGAAGATATCAAACTGAAGCATTTTGAAAAAAAAGAAGAAATTCTTAGCTTCTCTGTGAAATCATCTATGACTGTAAATCTCAGTGTAACTGTTATTTTTGAAGTCATGGCTGACTGAATGAGATAAATCACGAAGTCTAGAGTATGAATTATAACAAGTAGAAGTAGTCTCCTTCCTTTATATTCACAATACACACCTGAACTTCCGTCACCTTGATTTCTCATCAAGATGAAAATTTTAAGACAAAAAATCCAAAGACAGTTTGCATCAAAGCTTGTTTCTGAGTTACCATCTTGTCTTTGTATTTATTTCATCACTTTTTTAATTCCAAAGCTAGATAAAGTCTGTTAAAACCATTACTTTCTAGGTAGGGTGCGCAAGTTACTCTTTGATGGCCTCAGACTGATTTATATTTTTTCAATGCCTGCATTTTTTTGGGATTTGTGTATATATTTCCTCATTGTATGCTTTTGTGTGTTTTTAAGAGCTTTATTCATTTAATAAATAACTTTGATAATTAAGGTTTTTGTGGACAATTCTGCTGCACACGCATTTAAGTGTTTATACTGTAGATCAAGCAAGTAATATGATGGGAATTAATGTTTACAATATTTAATCACAAAATAGTGAAAAATGTGTCCAAGTTAGCATGCTAACAGCTGTGCTTGCAACTTAAATGCTCATCAAAAAGGTCACGATGAAGAGGTAAAAAGGCTTGAGGATGAACTGAATATCAATAGTATTTTTTTCTTTAGTCTTAGAGGTAACAGGTTATTTCATCATTACATTAAATAGTTTGGATATCAAAGTATGTCTTGTATATTTCATGCTGGTTCAGTTATGGGATATGTTTTATGTGCCTGGGTATTCGTAAAATCCTTTTAGGTCACATATATTATGGAACCTTTTTTTTAAAGTTATAAATTCTAAAATGCCTTTAAATTCATTGCAACCCAAAAAAAAGTTTCATCACATCTTTCCTAAGATTCGTGTCAACATCAAAATTGCTCTCCGTCATCTGTAGCTACCAGCACAGTCTTACAGACATGTCTAACACATGATACCTGAACCCCCTTAATGGATTACACAGTGCCCTTATTCACCCTCTTTGAAACCTACTACCCCTTATCAGGAGATTTAGTGTTTAAGAACATTTCCTATCCAAAACCCTGAGGGAAATCTGTTAAGAGGTATTTAATAATTTGTGGATAAATGAAAATAACAGCCTCTTCCAAAATATTTTAGAGAAAAGTTTCCTATTTCTCTCTGAGGCATAATCTGATTCCTGCTCCCCTTCGTCTCTGTCCTGAACTCAAATCTGTTAATGATCTCTTTGCATTTAGTCCTAAGTGGTAGCAGGCATCTCAGAAGGCCTGAGGCAGTGTTACATGCCGTCACATACTCCAGACGGGACTGCTTAACTGCGGTCTGGAGCACACAGGCATGGGGCTGCGGAATGTGCACACACTGTGAGGGGGGTTGGGACGGACGAGAGAGAAGGGGAGCACTGCAGCGCCTCTACACTTATCACTGCTGTTTGTATATTTAGAGAACAATGAGGGTCTTTAATGAAGGCAGTCGATCACTCTGATTACATTTACTTGCATTAAACTCAGCTCCGTGTTGTGACTTAAGTACTGTGGTGGCATTCATCCAAAGTACGGCTCTTATTAGAGGAGGAAGAAGTCTATCTAAAATGGGACTGGGCGTGCACTCTGCAGTTAATCATGTTGCATTTTGTAAGATCTGTTTGTGCCTGTTAGTCAGACACCCAAGCAAACTAACACCAATTGGATGGCAGGGGAGGATACATCCGTTGTGGACTTGCTTGACCTCCTCTGGTGCATAATCATCAGCCATACTTCTATTATGACTGTTACAATCATTAATTAAGCTCAGAAATGTCACCTCTTTTATTAGCATTAGCATCACAACTCTCAGTCTGTCTGAGAACTGTGCAACTGTCAGTCTAAGTGCTTTCTCATGGTGGATTTATTTAGGTATTCTTATATAACAAAGAGTCAAACTCTTCATGTTACTTAATGCTCTATAAATAAAAAACATACCCGATTGATTAATTTTACAAAAAAGTTTATTATCTTTAAAATGTTTGTACACTCGGTATGACAATGTGCTTACACAATACTTACAGTAGAGTAGGGTGAAACTTACTTTGTACATAGAAAAATAATAATAAACAAAAACAAACAAAAAAAGAAACATATTATAATCTCCCCCACCACAAAAATAAAATAGAGGGCTGTGAGTCAGCTGCAACTTAAGTTTGACTGTGATGTGGGAGCTGCATCAGGAGTGCTGAGCTGGTGAGGATGGGTAGGCTCACTGTGCTCCCTGACCCGACTCTCCTGCATACAGCTTCGGTGATTTTACACACTATTTACACTTTCAATCATGTAATGATAGTCCTTTAACAAAGTGTCTGCTTATTTAAACATTCCCAAAACTATTATTCAATATATTCACATAAAGCAATGTACATATGTTGGAACATTTGTTTACTGCAATTTGATAGGCTGCAACAAACCGTGACCTAATGCTAATGAGACCACCTTGACAACCGAAGAAATCCTGGAAATTAATGTGTAGCAAGGTCAGCCTAAGTGTCTCTACAGTCTCACTAGAACATAGAACTGATAAAAGAACAACTCACAAGATGTTTAGAAACTGTTAAAACTGCAATGCTCAACATTATCTCAGTAAGAAGAGGAAACGGGGTGGACTGAGTCAGGGGAGGGGCTGAACAGGAAACGGGGGAAAAACGGATACAAAGCTAAACAGCACATCAAACAAAGCATTCAAACCCTGCTCCCGTTATTATACACAAACTGAGAAAAGATGGAAATGTCATTCTCTTACACCATTGCCAATCTGCTGGTTATTGGCTGATCCCTACGTGAGTTATGAGTGAAAGCTCCTCCCAGTGAGGGCATATTAGTTGAAGCAGGAGACATGGAAAAAGTAGGAGTTTCCATAAAGGATACCACGCTGACCTCAGCCTACATCATGCATTCGTAAAACAACAGAGGCTCCAAAGTCTTGTGGTTGAGAAGGCAGGGTTTGAGGAGTGGAAGCTTGGACCTCCACAGCCCAGTTAAAAGCAGCACCAGAGACAGAGTCCGTGACAGGGGGGTGAAGCGTGCACAAGAAAAGGAGAGAAAGGACAGGACTGTTCTGTCCGCAGGCCTGTAAAAATAAGAAAAACGGCTCTGATAAATATGAAAATCGAGAGCTGATTCTGATTTGGGGGGAGGAGGGATTAAAAAGTGGAATAAAGTTGATAATCTCAGGAACATTTAAGAGCCATCAATGGGAAAAGAAAGGCTTAAAATCAAACAGTCAGTGAAGACATGAGTCTCTGTAGCACCCCTCAGTGTCATCGTTCCAAATCACTGCACCCATCAAACCTTGAGGTTAGGGTTCGCTCAGGGCCACTTGAGTCTCTGACAGTCTCTAGAGACGGATCCTTCTCCATCCACGGGGCCCGCAGAGCCTCTTGGGTGGGAGCAGTGTAAGTTTTAGTCATTATCATGTAAGAGAAACGTGACCATGGTTCAGGCTGACCAGTGCGTACAACAAGGGGTGAACGTAGCGGCAGATCTGTGCTTCTCGTGTTGACGCAGAGCAGGTTGTGGTCTTCTGATGTTAGTACACCTCTGTGTCCTCCTTTGGTCTGTACACGGAGCCAAATCGCTGCATGTACTTCTTGATGTACTCCTTCGTCTTGTGCTTCACATTTTCGTTACACTCCAGGTCCTCTGGATTCTTGCACGCTTTTAGCTCCTTGTTCATGACTCCATGAGTTAGCTAGAAGAAAGAGAAGAGACGAGTAAAGGAAAAGATGTCACTGTCAATAGATGAGAGAAAATCTCATTTTAAAGTCTATATCTGAAAAATAAGAGCGGCTGAATGGTCAGTTATCTTGAGAGACTTTGTCCTTCTTAGTTTGAGACAATACGAGAACATCTGAAATAGTCTTGCTGTTAATTATGCCTTCATGTCCTCACTGTTCTGGTATGTCCAAGTGGTGCTCGGTCCAAACCACTCCCTACAACAACAAGTCAGTGACCCACCAGCACAGCAGACAAACAGAATGCTGCCCTTTGAAGAAACTCTGACTGAAAAGCACTTAAAGACAGAAACAACTGAAACAAATAGAGGAAAAAGTTCAGTTTACATGTCAAATGCATTCCTGACCCCTGTACAAGACAAAACAACTGGGCCGGAGAAAGGAATCATGGGAGCTCAGCTATTTGGTTGGCAAACTTCAAATACTTTTCCTTTTAAGATGAAAGCTGACCAATGCTTTCATTGTGCTCTGACCACACAGAGGTGGGAGGAATGGATCAAAGCCTCCAGCTTTAATGGAGGTTCAAACTTCACGTATAAAAGATCTCTGTGTTTAATCTTACCTTTCTCGCCAGGTGTTTGAAGTCTTCTGTGTTACTAATACGTCCAAGTTTGCAGTCTGGCTTACGATAAGGATTTAGACACGTCACGATGAACTGGGACATCTGAGCAACACACACAGGCACACAGAAAGGAAAATCATACGGAGACCAATGAGCACTTGCACAAAAGCACTGCAGTAGAGGTTGCTGCAATACATGTTGACTCTTAAAACTTACATCTTTGCGAAATGTCTCTTTACTCTTTTTGGCCAATTCACTTGAAGTGTCTGCTTCAGCGGTCTTAGTCGAGAACTGTGAGAAAGAAACAGATGAAAAAGGAAATGATTAACACACGTTTTTAAGAGTGGATCACAGTTCAACCATCTCTTTCTGACAAACGGTCATCTCTCTTGTCTCGTTCATGTGCACACCACCTGTGCATCAGCTCAGTCAAACATGGCAACTGGCTGCAAAACAGTAGTTATCAAGGTCAGAGGGGCATCAAACAGCACCTGCTCACCAGCTACTTGACACAAAGCAGGGATATCCTGGCAGGATGCTGCCTCTTTGGCACAGCCTTCAACAACAAAGGCAGGCAGATGACAGCTGAGTGACCACAGAGCGTTGAAGATCAAGAGCAAGCACGAAAGATTTACTGAAATACATACAACACCAGCAACTGAGAAGAAGTGATCTCAGATGCTTCATGAGTGGAGGGAATGTGCTGTTGTGTCAAATCCTAGATGTGAACACCACCGCGGAATAAATACACGAAGGGAAATGGTCCATGACCACGTTGCTGTTCTTGGTGGGAAATGTTGCACAGAAAACACGCACTCTTCCACTCCATGCTTTTTCATCTTTTCAAAAGAGACAACAGAGACACTTGTGTTACTGCACCATAATAAAAGACACCACAATTAAATGAATGCTGGGTCTCCCAGATGGCTCCCATTATCCTAAAAGTCAGGGTTAAAATAAAGAGGGGGAAAACAAATGAGGCAGAGGAACAAGAGATGAGCAGAGCCATCCCTCTCCTTCAGCCTTGAGGCAGAGAGACGGACAGCTGAGAAGGGGGTGGGGTGAATGGATTCTCTCTTTAATTCTTTGATTCCATGTAGATGAAGCCATTTTACGAGGACGAGGAGAAGGAGGAGGAGTCGTCATTGGTGAGGTCATAATACTCTGAATATGTCCTGCTGAGGTTTTTTTTTGTTTTTTCCCTCCCCTTCACTGAGACAGCTGAAAGTAATCACTGCTGCAGCATCTTCAAATTACCTCCAGGAACAAACACTGTAATCATGTTTTGCATCCGAGCAAAAACTTTCTGGGAACGAGATGAAACGAAGAGGATGCTTTCTGCTCTTCATTTCTAAACTGAAGGAACGTCAATTTCTCGTTTACAACTCTACATATACAGCACTTTAAAAAAAAAAAGCTAAAAGCTCACCTTGGAGGGATTCTCATCATAGGTGGGTGTTCCCAGGTCCATCTCAGACTCGTGATCCACACTAGTGTTGTCGCTGCTTCCTTCCCAGGTTGGAGGGTCCCACTGTGTTTGTCTAATGTACAGAGGACAGTAATCTTAGATGGGGATACATGCAGGGGGGTTTCTAGAGGCCAAAACACACAGCAGTACCAACCTTGTCACAATGTGGTAGTAGTAAATCTTGCCCTCAGGGTCCCGAGCTACTTTCCAGTTAGGAGGTAGGACAATAGTTTTGGGTTTTGGGGGAGAGGGAGGAGGCAGGTCTATCACATTGTTGGGAACAATCATTTCCTGCAGTGAAGAAGAAATAGAAAACAAGTATTAGCAGAAAATCCAAGTGGCTTTAGTACCAAGAATTCTTCCTTGTTTTTTTTCTAGCAGAGTATTTCAAAGTCACACATGACTGCATTTTTTTAGGCACACATGGAGACCATCAAGCCATTTCCTTTGTTTGTTCTTAATTCAAACACGTCTTAAAAAGACACTTTGTCACCAGACCAACATGTTGCAGCTTTAAGAGTTGGGCAAATTAGATGCACAACACCCTCTTGTGGCCACACTAAGAAAGAGTTCTCAAAACCAAAAAAGCACAAAACACATCCTCTTACAAAAAAGAAGAAATATCTGTTTCACTTTTTCATTCAAAAAACGCCATTCTTAGCCTTTATAATATCTTGTGTCTTAGGAACAGAGCAGTGTGTGTTCGTTACCTGTTGTACGGTTTGGGATGTAACGATGGTGGTGACTGTGCCTCCCTGCTGCACCACCACTCCCTGCTGATGACCAGGATACACAGGCTGGCTGTGCAGGTAGCTGGCTGTGGGTTCAGTGTACGCCTTCAGAAACAAAAATACAATCGCATCAGTTGGTTACTCACGACGCCACGAAACCCGCTAAAGAATTATCATAAACACTTGATTGACCACATCTGCAACATATCAAGTCAGTTTGACGAGAATCTTTTTCGTACCTGTATAACAGGAGTGTTGGTCTGAGGGTATGCGGTGGGGATACTGTAGATGGTTTGGCATGGCTGACCCTGGTAATAGATGGCTGTCTGTGTCTGAGCTGGTGCTGGGGCTGTGGCATACTGCTGTGCAGGCTGCGTCTGCACGGTCACTGCCTGCTGAGTGGTGGGATCCCAGAGAGTGGTGTAGCTCTGCTGGCCCTGCACCTGAGTAGCTGTCTGAGCCGGCACAGAGAGGACAGCTACACCTGCGTCCTGGGCTCCTATGGCCGGCTGAGCGTACTGCTGAGGGTCTCCAGTGGTGAGGTTGGTGGTAGCGATGTGCTGAGAGAGGTTGGATACTGGAGTGGTCTGGGAAGTGGAGGATGGAGAGGTAAGTCCGATATCTGTGATGAGACGCTGGGGAGGCGTCTGTTCATATGTCATGGTGGGCTCAACAGCTGGGGTAGGAAGAAGGACCTTTCCTGCGTTGGGGTTGGAGGGATCCACAAAGGTCTGTATGGGATATCCAGGAGGGTAGGTGATGAAGCCAGGGCTGGAGGCATAGGCAAGAGTAGGGTCATAAGCCAGAGTCTGAAGCTGATGCTGTTGCTGTTGTTGAAGCTGTTGCTGTTTCTGGGCTTCACGCTGAGCAACCTCCTGCTCAAACAGCTTTCTGCGCTCCTCTGTGGACAGCTTGTTGCGCTCCTTGCCACCAACTCCTCTCGGTGTCTTGTTGCTGTTTGATGAGTCAAACCTTCAAGAAACCCAGACACACACAAATTGATCGTCTCATCTTTGTACTTTTAACACACTCACCAAAATGTTCTGTGTCACAAGCCTTCTTACCGTTCCTCGGCGCGTCGGCTCCTCTCGTAGGATAAGGGTGGTGGTGAAGAGGAGCGTCTTCTTCGTCTTTCAGTGCTGCGTGGAGTTTTGTCAGAGCCTCGGTCGCGGTCTCTGTCCCGATCCCGTTCTCGGTCTCTCTCCCTGTCCCAATCTCTATCTCTGTCGTAATCTCTGTCTCTGTCCCGTTCCCGCTCCTTCTCCCTTTCCCGTTCCCGTTCTCGACTTCCTGAAGTTCTGCGTGGAGTCAAAGCTGTATCTCGATCTCGGCTGCGATCTGTGAGAAAATCTGATGAGTTACATTCATACCAAAAAGAATCAACGCTTACAGCCATTCATCACTGAACTTACCATTTGCTTCCTTTTCCACCTCCTTTTTCTTTGGTATTCTGTAGACCTCCTGAAAGGACAAGAACAACCTATGAGCTGAAGAATAACTGGAAAACAAAACAAAACAAGAATTATTTCAAATTTCATAAAACCCACCTTCAGATCTTTCCAGGTGTCCAGAAGCCGGGCAGCCATGCCACTAATGTCCAGAGCACTGAGTTGGGTCTCCTGACTCCTGTCACTCTCCACATCTGAGATACCTTCCTCCTCATCCTGAGAAGGTGTTCCCATCACTGAGGGGTCCACAGGTGGCGCTACAACTTCAGAGGGTATGCTGACTTCTGTTGTTTCAATGCCTTGAGCAGGATCGCTGGTGGATTCACCAGGTTTTGCCTCACTGTCAAGAGGAGGAGGAGGAGGAGGAGGGGGAGGAGGTGGAGGAGGAGCCTCTTGTGTGTCTTCTTGGGCTTCTTTACCCTCTGAGGACTGCTCAGGAGGAGGATCATCTGTTTTCACAGACTCACTCTCCAACTCCTGAACTTTTACCAGGGGTTGTTCTCCTCCTAGTTCAGCATTTTCAGACATTACCTGACTACTCTGCTCCTCCCCACTCTCCTGCTTCTCACTTGGTTCTTGTTGTTCTACAAGTTCATTTGTCTGACCCTCACTGTTGTCCTGTTTTACATCAGCTCCGTTCTCCAAATCCACTTCCATTTTTTCTTCAGACTCATCACTTTGAGCTTTGTGCTGGCTGCTTGAATTTATATCCGTCTCTTCTTGTTTCTCCTCTTTCACTGGCTCCTCAATCAATGCTTTTGTTGGATCTGTAGCCTCAAGCTCTGGGTCTGCCTTCAACTGCTTGCCCTCATGTGAGGATTCATCTTCATCCTCATCATCGTCCTCTTCATCTTCCTCCTTTCCGTCAGATGCTTTGCTAGCGTCAGACAGCGCGCTATCCAGACTGTTTTCACTGATGATTTTAAGGCGACGGTACACTGCGGGTTTTGAAGAGTCACCTTCCAGTTCTGGTCCTAGTTTGTTGGAGGAACCATCGGGAGTGTTAAGAGGGGTTTGAGCACGAGAAGTGTTCTCACTGGAGTAGCCATCCATCTCTACTGGCTGAGGGAGACTTTTTGCCTGGGCCCATCGCTGGATGAAGGTCAAGACTCTGCTCTCCTCCAACATGTTCTTAGTAGAGATAGGCAGTACAGCCAACGTCTTCATAATCTGTGGAGTACAGTAAATTACGAGTGAACAAACTATAATTAGACGAACAGATTTCTAACTTTCCAGTAACTAAAGAGGGATGAAAAAGCATTATGGGCGTTGAAATGCAAAGCTTATGACTTTTATCACCTCTGACTGCAGTTTGATGTTATTGGCACTGTTCCCTTTAGCTTCAGAAATCTCTACCATGAAGATCCACAGCAAAGAGAGTCCATGATGGTCCAGGAATTGCTTCAGGCAGGATGGGTACTGAGTATTCTGTGTAACACAAAAAGTTCACATCACATACTGCAAATGATAAAAGCATAAATGACTGATACAAATTAAGCAACAAAAAAAAGAAAAAAAAAAGAAACTCTTACTTTGATGAGATTGAGGCAGATGAGTTTCTGCTCCATGGTTTCAACTCGAACCATGAGTCTGCAGAGAGACACCACCTGTTTCTCATCATACAGGCCTTCTCCGTTCTCTAGTAACGCCTCCAGCTCCTCGTCAACCTGAGAGAGGACAAAGTGAGGACATCATTAAACAAAAACTGGCTTGCAAAACTGGTGCAGAGATGTTACTGCATGTATAAATATGTAGAAAAAAAGATAACTGATGCAGATTTGTGTCATTGTGACTCATGTGGAGGTGTAACCATGTTAACTTCACTCACTGTTGGGTGCAAACAAATGACAAGACAAACTTTGGCTTTAAGAACTGACCGTGGTGAGAGCGCTCTTTCGACTGCGGTCTTTCTTCATCTTCCCTCCAGCTGCCCGAACACTAACTCTGTTCTCTCCTCCCAGGAAGCCTCTACAGCTGGGTGCCCCACAGAAACATTTCTGTGCTTCTTTGCTGAAGAAAAAGATAAACAAAGGGGATGTCATCCTAGATAAGCCATCATAACCACTCATTAAAGACCCATCTATGTGAATATGCAGATATTAGTGTTTTAAGCACAATCAGCACAAAATAAAAGGGGTTTGCAGGGAAAGAGTACCCATATCTCTGGAACTGGTAATCGAATGTCAGCTCAGTTCCCGCACTGACAGCTCTGGTGGTGAAGAACCCAACTCTAAGCTGGCCGTTGACAGTCCACTGAAATGGGATAAAAGTCATTGTTATTGTGTATGCTTGCAGTAAATCAACCTAATATAGCGCTCATGAAATTTTCACAGTACCTTTTGGGTTTCACAGTTGGGCTCGCAGCTATGGTTCATAAACCGAGAGCAGTTTCCCTTCAGAGTTGCATCAATGATCTAAGAAGACAAAACCCATTGTCAACAACATCTACCTCTATCTTAGATGAATCATTACAACCAGACTGCAGTTTAAATATTAGCAGTAACTACAGCTGGTAATGTAACTACTTACCTCGTTATTTTTCAGAGACATGAAGTAGTAGTGGATGTTCTTATTGCGAGCGTATTCTTTCACCCTGGTTTTGAACTCTTTGTGGTCTAATACCTCCCCACAATACTCCAGTACAAAAGTGTTTCTGGAATAAGAACAAGTCAGACAATTCTGCTGTTTAAAACACTGAAACAAGAATAACAATTAACTGCACAAGATTTAATTTGAGTGGGCATTAGCTATTATCCCGTTGTCTTAATTGTCTTATAGAAAGCTTAAACGGGTCTTACGCAGTCAAGTCTTTAGCAGCTCTGAGTCCCCAGCCCTTGTCTTCGGTGAGAATGACATCAAAATCAGCATGTTGTTTCATCTGAAAGCGCCGGTTAGAGCAGTATATTCCATTCAGACACCGTGAAGAGCTGTGAGAAGAAGATCAAAATATTCTTTAGTATGACAGGCTGTCAACTCTTTGATTGCAGAATGTTATCGTGCACATCACGTTCCGAGTGAGCTTTGAGGCTATGGCAAATCTATAGTATCTTAAATGAGATAAATCAACATTTTAAAGGTAGTCCACATCTTTTCCATTAAGTGTGCTTTGGTAGTTGAATAAAATGTGCTGTTCCTACATACTGCCAGCTTTATCTAGAAGAACTTCCTTACCACTCGATCATCAACAGCCGGTTTAAACAGTCTTCTCCACATGCCAACACTCCTCTTGAACGCTCCTCTCGGGGCAGCACCGGGCACTCGCACTGCATTCTCTTTATGTCTCGATGAGACTTGCTCTTCTTTCTGCAATAAAAAATTCAAGATTATGAAGCTCAACTCAATTCATGATGATTTTTTTTTCATTAATCAGCCGAAACAACACTTTACCTTTCAGTCAGGTACAGGTTCTCCTCAATCAAGTCAAAGTAAGGTGGCATCTTCTTCAACTTGGACTGCTCCTTCCATTTGTTGGAGTCTTGAAAGTCTCGCAGAGTGAGTGATGGACGCTGCACCTCTGCTTTGACATGACCATCCTTAGAGACATCAACATCTCCTACGCGCTCCCTCTTGCCTGCAGGCCCGGCTTCTGCTTCATTATCAGAATCTGACTCGATCTCTGGACGCCTTTTCTTTGGAGGGCCTCTGCCTCTGTGGGGTCTAAAGGCGTCTTCCCTGTGGAGGTCAGGGACTATAGAGCCCTTGCTGTTGCTGCTTATTTCATAGCCTTGCACAAAGCTTGATGACCCTGGAGTGTTTGTTCGGCTACAGTCCACAGACATTTTAGAGAGGCTGGATGGTTTTTCACTGTAATCATCATGGTCATTTGTTAGGGAGTCAGGATGGATTTCGCTTGCGGGATCCTGATGAACAAGGAGGTAGGGTTTTCGGCTAATATGCATATTTGAAGATTCGTGGTTCATGTGCCCCTGCTCAATGTGAGGGGTTCCAGTGAGTTTAGTGTTCAATAACTGAGGCCCATGGCTGCTATCAGGCTGCTGGTAAGTACTACTGGGCTGTTCTGCTGCTGATTGTGAAAAATCCCAAACATGATTAAAGCCGTTCCTGTCATTGATATTATCTGCTCTGGAGAAAACATCGTGCCTGTAATGGGGATACATCTTTTCACCTTGACTGCTTACACTATGCTGTTTGTGCTCCTCTCCATACTGCCCTGACGTATTAAGATTTGGAGTACGATTTGTGGTGCTTCCATGGGCACTGATGTGAGCTGCCATGTAAGCCTGGGCACTAATGAAGCTGGAACTCTCTGGGTGGCTGGTGCTATCAACCATGTTACTCTGAGACAGACACAACATACTGTTGCCAGATGACTCATTCACACCAACACACAGACCACTAGTTTGCATGGATGCAGTGGAGGGACTCTCTTGCCTTTGTTTAGGAACTTCACTGATATTCAGGTCAGCTGCTGTATCAGCATTCTGAAGTTCTGAACTGTTCATTGGAGTGCACGAAGAAGCTTGTGTGTCATGTGCGTCCATTGTTAAAGATGAATTCTTTGGCACTACCACCACAGAATGCAATCGTTTTATAGCCTCGCCGCAATCAGAGTCATACTCTGAGTTATCACTATCACTGGCCTCACTCTGCCCTCCTGATGCATCTGGATTCAGCGACGTTCTCTTATTCATTTTACTCTTGTGACTACTGATCTTGGAATTTTCTTCGTGACCGTCCCCATTCCAGCTCTGCATGTCTGAAGCATTTCTGTGCAGGGACTGGCCTGTGTTTGTTTTTTGAGAAACACTCTGCTGTAAGTCACAGTGGTCCATGCTGGTGCTTGCTTGTGAAGGCTCACTTTGGTCTTTGTATTTTTCAGCCACAGATGTGTTGTCAAAGTCCATTGCATGCTCAAAGTTCTCTGTGTGCTTCACCAATGTGGAATGTGTTTCATTGTCTTGCTGATTAATATCTTTAACTGCAGCGTCTTTTGCGAGCTCTATTTTTTTGACAGAGATGACCCTTTTCACAGTAGGCTTACTCTCTGCACATAATGTCCTTTGTAAATAATCACTTTCACTGTCCTGCCCAACGATATCCCATCGGGATTTTTTAGTACCACCGCTGCTCTTTTTAACTCCATCTGTGTTTTGCTGTAGAAGTGTCAGCTGATCCTCAGATCCAAGTTGTGACGAATCAGATTGAAGTGGCACACTTGTGTCACATTGTTTGTTGACTGTTAATGCTGTTGTCAGCTCGTCAACCTCTAATTTAGTGTTCTGCTGGACATCATGTGTGTCAAATAAGGACTGAGGCTCAACAGCTTTTGTTTTCTGGCTACATATTACACTTTCATCACTACCAAATGAGTCTATTACAGTTGCAAATGTTTTCACATGTGGTCGGTTATTGGAAGAAGGGCTATCCTTCACTTCAGTCAAGTTTTCCAGGCTGGCATTTACATGCTGTAGGTTTTCACTCGAGGCACTCGAGGATATAGCTGAGGCATTTTCTGTTTCAACTTCAAGACTTGATTCTACTTCTTTTCTCTTAGCTGACAGTTCTTGCAGACTTTTATCAGTGCATGAGACAATCTCTTTCAAATCCCAATTACTTTTTTCATTTCCACCTGGTCTGGAATCTGATTTCTCTTTTTTATTCTGAATAGATAATTCTGTGGAGTTCCCAACAGAGGGTTCTTTGACGAGGCTTTGAAAGGTGTCACTTGATTGTCTCTCTTGTCCGCTGTTTTTCACAGATGATCGAGGAGATGTCATCTGCTTCGTGTCTGACCTACTGCTTTTCTTTTGGTAGTTTATACATTTCTCCTCTGAGCCAGAGCCTTTTTCAGAGGTCTGTGGCTTTGCTTTGTGATCAACCTCAGAGTCACTTGAGCTGCTTTTTTGGCGTTTCTCGTATGTTTGAGAATGGATATGCATACTGGAAGAAGAGGATTTACTGCTGGTCTCTGACTTGTGATGGGAGCTAGATCTACGGTAACTGGAGTCCTGGTCTGGTGAGCACTTGTCAGAGTCTGACAGTCGTTTGCTTGAGGTTCTTTCAGATTTTGATGGTTGTATTTTTTTATCCAACTCTGAAGGATGAGGAGAATCTGAAATTTTAGAGATTTTTTCAGATTTTGAATAGTGGGAGGATTTGGACTCCTTATGTGAGCTTCCATGCACGGACGACCTACTCGAGTCACTTGTCCTTGTCCTCGTCTTCCTGTGGTCGTCCTCAGAGTCTGAACTGTCCCGAGTTCTATCAGTGCGAGATCGGGAACGTCTCCTCTCTCTGCGTGGAGAACTCCTGTGTGATCTGCGATCAGAATCATGATAATATGACCTCTCAGATCGAGATCCTCTGTCCCCTCGAGATCGCTCTGATCTGGAATGAGATGAACTTGTTCGGGACCCTCTCGATCTAGACCGTGTTCTGGACCTCGACCTTCTGCGGTCTTTGTCTGATCTAGATGAGCGTGATGATGTGTGTCTAGAATCTCTTTCTGATTTAGAGTAACTAGAGGACCTTTCATGATTTTCTGAACGTCTTGTGGAACTTCTTTCTTTTTCCTCCACATGTGAACCAGAGGAAGACTTTTTTACCTCTTTGCATCTGCTCTCAGAATTTGTTTTACTTTTGGAGTCAATAGATCTGCGACTGGAAGACATGTGGGCTGAATCTCCATCAGATTCAGAGCCAGGAGGTGCACTATCAGATTGGGACCTGGTTTTCCTTTTGGATACTTTACTATCCTGTTCAGCACTGCTGGAACTGTCTCCATCTTTTCCTGAGGATGCAGCTTGTCTCTTGAGGCTTGTGGTTTCTTTTGTCTCAGAGGTTTCAGTGTGAGCACTTTCAGAGGAGCAGACACTGATTGCATTCTGAGGCTGGGGTGACGGGAATTCGGTTACATGTTGTGTGACCGGTAAACTGTCAGAATTTGGCTCAGCTGGCACAGCAGAAGCTGGTTTCTCTTCAATAACAGAGACGCTGAGAATTTGCTTCTTAAAATGCACCTTTCCTAAGTCCTTTTTTAGTTTAGCAGCTGAAGAAACTTGCGTTTGAGAAAGTGTCTCTGCTGTTGATGTTGGCACCGTGGGTCTCTGCTGTTGCTCGCTTTTGCTGTCTGTACTCTGCCCCCCTCGGTCTGAGCTTGACAAGGCAGGGAGAGGTTCAGCAACAGGCTTCTCTGGGCTAGGGGGGATGAAGAAGAGGCTCTGCAGTGGCTTCTTGGTCTGTGCAAAGCTGAAAGACACTTTCTGACGACCCTGATCTTCCAGGTTGACCTTCATTTTGGTCCCTTTAGGCAGGAGATGGTTGGATAACATGACTCTGGGAGACAAGCTTTTGATTAGAGCTGCCTTTGAAAGGCCCTCCACCTTCACCTACAACATGACAGAGAGCTTAAATAAGCTTTTCACCTCTTTTTAAATCATGATCTTAAACAGCAGTTGCAACATAGCACATTAATAAAAATGTATGTTAAAGAGCATACTTACTGAGGCACCACTCCCCTCTTCTCTGTTGTTTCATCAAACATAAAAAGGAGAGGAAAGAGACATCAAGACACAGTTCAAGCAGCAAGAGGGTAAACAAGAAAACAACAAAGCAGGATTTACATGCTCCTGAACATCTTGTGTACCGGTACATTCCTGTCTGCAATTTTTTTTCTAAGCACAAATCTACTACAGGGCTGTGTAAAATCTTTCCACTATTTGCTCCTTTGACTCCATTTTTTCAAATCTCCTAAAATGCAAGAGACATGGTATGCTATCAATCAACATACTCTAGACAAACAAGTTTAAGTTAATGCTTAATTTCTTAAACACAGTTTCTTTTTTTTTGTTTCGTCAATTTCTTCTTGACATATAATTAGAGAATAAACCAAGGTGAAAGTTGCAGATTCAACAAAGGAAAAGCGTATCTAAGTATGTGTCTCTGCCACATGCTTAAAAGTTTTGTTGTCATTGATTTGATTGTGAGGTTGGCGGAAAAACTTCTTTGACTGCATTTAGTGGCTTATTGACTGCACATAAAATTACACACAATTTTTCTCTGGATACATGGACCCTAATTCTTCCGATAGCTGAATTAGCTATTGTGACAAAAATTAACCCCAAAACAAAATTTGAAATGTGTAACGTAACTGAAAGTACAATGAAAGTGAAGTGCCTTTTTAGAGTGTACTTCTTAAGTGAGAAAAGTTGAGGTATAAACAACCATAGAATGTATAATAAATTGCTGTAGTCTCCATGATGTCACCCGCCTGTTTCTGAAACAGAGTTTGATGCCAATTGTTGATGGGGGCCATATTGGAAATGAGAGGGCATTTGAGCCTCCACATTGACAGCTATAGGGTGACTGTCTGTCAGTCAGGTGAGCTGTGCCTCTGATTGGGTGAACTTGCATTCTTAATATATTTTAAACTGCTGGGTTGCAAAATAATTTACCCCTGTACAGTGTGTGTCAGTACAGAAATCAGCTATTCATACAGGAGACAGTTTTTGTTCCAGGATTTAAACATGTTTATTTATGCCGTGATAATGGATTTTCTATTATTTATTTCTTTATTTATTTTTTGGTGTGTGTGAGGTTTACAGGACTTCTGGAGCCAGCCTCAAGTGGATGCTTAATAAACTGCATATTTTAGCACTCCTAAATTGCCTCACAATTTTAGATTAGAGGTTGCTGCTTTGATACAACACAATTAATGCCAGAGAGAACCAAATTGTAACAAGCAAAAAAAAAGTCTGATACTCTGAATTTAGTCTATTCCTTTTTAGCTACCTCAGAAGTAAAGAGACAAAAAAATGTTTTTAAAAACCAAACGGGGATAATAAGGTTGGTACATTTTAATGGTGTAGGAGGTCCTTTAGGAGAAAATAACCTTACCAGTTCATATCAATAACCTTCAGAGGCAACTTGTATTACATTAAATTTTGATTAAAAAACAAATTAAAGAAAAATGAATTGTGTAACATGTAATGAAGGTGAATAACTTGTGAAAGAGTATGTGTTCCTAAGGGTAGGCTCAATATGGGTGCTGGATGATAATTAGGTCATATAATCCTACAGGACTTCTTTTTTTTCTCTTTTTTTCTGTGACCTTCAAAAGGAGACATTTCTGCAGTGAAAACTGCTGTAAAGCAAGGGCTTTAACAACTGGGTGCCAATTACAAAACTGGAAACCTTAACCTGAGAGACTAATGTTCACCCATTCTGCAGGCGTAATATTTTAACCAAAACTGAGGTGTTGCAATGCAAACCTGTTACATGTTGGATGCTAATGAACATAGCAAAGTGGGAGCACAACTGAATATTGCCTACAATACAAAGCACTGTGGTCTCTAGTGGATATAAGAAGTTTTCATTTCAGCACTAGATCACAGAGCAAAATTAAATCCCATGCACTTCATCTTTCTTTCTCAGGATTTTCCTGGAGGAAATTAAAATATGGTACATTTTGATCCAACAGTATGTGTAGCTGTACTACACCAAATGCTAGCAAAGACTTTGTTGCTTTTCACACAAAATTGTTTTACATTTTGATGTCAATAACTTTAAGCCCGTAAATAATCACAAGGTAACGAGCCTATAAGCTTAGAATCAAAATACTTGAACAGTAAAACGTAGGAGTACAGACTGTTTCCTCCAGGTCACTATAACTAATTTCAAATTAGTGTCAAATAAGACATGTCACAACATACAGTTTGAGTGACATCTTCATACCTGATCTCGGACTTGAGCAGAGAATCCATTTAGAAACTTGTTGAGAATTAGCGGGCCCAAAGACACTGCTGGCCAAGAATAATCCAAATCAGAGAAATGAGCCCTCCAAAGTGATGCCACACCTGAAAAATAAGTCAAGATAAGATTATGGTGAAGTGAGTTTCTTTTCTTCCCCCCAAACAAATTCCAGTTACTTTTTCAGCAACTCTGATGAACTTATAGTGACATCAGATGACTGGCCTACATAACTAAAAATCAATCTTTACACATGTTATATGTGAGTTTAAGTTTGTCTGGTTACAGGTTATATGTATCCACACTCTGTCATGGTAGAAAATTCTTTTGACCGTTGGGTAATAACTTCTACAGGCCTCCCTTCTTTGGATTCCTGTTATCTGTGGCTGCAAGGAGGCACAGGAGGAACCAGTTGCCAATATGTGCATTTGCTGTATGTTTCTTGGTATGGTGGTCTGTTAGTCTCCCTTTCTTGTTTTAAAATAGCAACGAGAAAAATTACAGGTTCCCTTTCCATTGGGTTGTAAAATAGAGCCATCATGGTCGATAATAGATGAAAAACATGGATGCACAGCGAGGAGAGAACACGCATCTCATTATTAGTTAAGTATGGGGCAGGCGAATGGCCTCGTGAAAACAAAGGCTGTCTCTGAGAAGAGGATTAGTGTGAAAGGACACATCGACACTTCTGTGAAAATACTTGGTGATTAGTTTGAATCATACTAGTGAACCAAGTAAAGCATGGGCTGAGCGGGAGAGCTTGAGGAAGCCAAAACATGGCCTTTAAACGAATGTTTATTACGTTACCAACCATGAAAACGATGCGGAACGAGCAAATAGTACAGTTCTTCATCATAGTTTGCTCACTCATTTAAGTATATAGTGCCTTAACGTACAGAGAGACAGGTGAAATAAAATTCACCTTGCTAGTCGACTACGAGGTTGGTTTATTAAGAGTATGAAGTGGCTAACATATAGCTAACTAGGTTAGGCTAACGCTACAACAGGAGCTTCCGTGGGCCATCTTTAAAGATAAGGATAGCTCATGTTGTGCCGTGTATAACTCGTGTTGTTTTAGTTGTCCAGAAAATGCACATGTGCTTGGAATAACAAGTGTGTTGTCTTCAACATCTTTATACATTAACAACAGGAGAAACCTATTCATTTTTTTTATGCAGAGGGGGAAAATGCGACCAGCTAAGATTCTATTTTGGCATCAACAGTGGCTGGGTTAGCTAGAGCTAGCAGACCGTGAGCTAACATTGCGGTTAACTTATGAGCGACTTTATCAATCTTTGATCCGTCAGAAATGTGTTGAGTCGTAATAAAGAACGTCTCCTGGACTGAAGGTGACATGGAGCTTGACCGCAGACCCGTTTATTGATTTAATAATCGGGAATTTAGATATATAGACGTTTTGGAACCATTTAACAGCACCCGGCTTTACTAGCATGCCAGCTAATGATGTTTTGTGAGGTAGAAGACAGTTTAAGCTCAAAAAACTTCCAACTGAGTGAAGTAATTTCTTTTGGAAGTACTCACTTTATAAAGTGCTTAAGGTCAAAAGTTTTCTCCATCTTCGAAATCATCTGTAATCGGCCCCCTTTCGGAACATCAGGCAACAATGTATTCCGACGTCAAATCCATACGGGCTGTCGGAAATGATGGTCGGCAGAGGCTCTGCTGATGCTGCGCCCGAGCTTCAGCCTGGGTAAACGACAGTACTATCGAGCTAACATAAGCTCACGTAGTTAGCCAAGAGTTATTAGAGAAATATAGAACACAACTTTCACAAAAAGTCAGCACCACTATATGTAAGCATTCGGTCAAGCCTCAAAATTACGATCAGATCAAAATCCGGATCTTGAAGGGTTGACTGCATGCCTTTAATACCTTTTATTCTAAACTCTGATCCTCACAGTGTTTTTCTGACTCCTGTGGTTACTGCTGTATTCAACATCACATGATGAGGGTGCATGGCTGGCGCGAACCCTGGAGCGCACTGTATTCAGGGTATTACTCAAACAAGAATAATTAATCGTACAAAAGAAAAGTTAGAAAAAAGTATGTGTATTCATATATATATTAAAATATACACTATTCATTCCACTTTAGGGTTCAGTGACCTCTCTTGCAGATTTTACAGTACTGAAAAGTCGGAGGGCCCTGAAATATAACTGTCGAATGTATTTTTTTGTTCTTAAAAAAGAGCAGGACGTATCACTTCGCCTGAATTTTGTTCTGTGTAATATTAAGGCATAGATAGATATTGCTTGTTACCAGTGTTGACAAGTGAAATAGTGAAATATGATAAGCATTTAAAGTCTATCTGACTGGTTAATGGTGACAAACAGGCTTGAATGCATCCTGGGAAAAGACTGTATTGCCTGGAAGAAGCAAAATCTTAAACTATAATGGTTTTTAGCGGTCCGTGTAAGACAGAGACTGAAGACGAACTGTGCGGTACCGCTTTGGGGCATCCAATAACAGGTAGGCCTTAGGTGTTATCACAATTCTTTTGTTATTACACTTTAATATAATTATTATCGATTTATTACTAAAGTCTGTGTTTTTTTTATGTGGGCTATTTTAAAACTCGGGGAATGTCATCAAAATTATGTTGTGTTTTGTTTCCTTGCACATCAGTTAAAGCGTCTTATGTTCACACACTCCGGAATAACAGTCGGCGCTGTCTTCCTTTCACACAGACTCTCAGGCCGCCTTTGTAAGTGTAGAAGAAGGCAACAGCGGAAGTTGATGGCTGATAGTGTCTGGGAGGAGACCTGAACGAAATCACATTTTTCGGCTCAATTTTCATCTGATACTCTCGAAATTGCCAGAGAAACCGTGCTTTAGCACCTGCGTAAGTGTTGTCGTTGGCTGGGTCGCACATTTGTCATGTTATAAATCGAAGAAGCTTTATTTTTGCCGGGGTCACTGCTGGTCGTCAGAGCAGCTAATGCTAGTGACTGCGTAGCTTTGTTCGACATTTTGCGGACCTATAATTTTTGACGGATGCTATGTTTTTTGTGTTCGCCATGAACAGTTTTCAGTAATTTCATGCCGTCGTTTTTTCAACTACTTGGGAGAGCAAATCGACTAAATGTTTGGGAATCAAAGCTCGGTTCCACGTTATTCGCTCGTTTTGCATTGATATTTCGGAGTTTCTCAACGAAATGAAAGTCACGTGACACACTTGTAATTGGCTGTTTCACGAGGTTATGCGGCAGCTAACCATAGTTGCTCAGGGGCAATGTATTGTTGGTGACGGTCGGTTCTGCCTGAGAGAAAGTCTGCATTTACACCGTGAGAAGATACACCTTCTGTTGGTTTTAATGGTGACAAACCGGCGGAAGAGATCGCCCTGGATGATTTTGTGGCACTGTCTTGAAGTCAGACAGGATAGTATGTCCGATTTCTGTTCATTTGCTTTTGGTTTTTTGGGGGTCTCCTGATGAAACAGCACATTGCAGTTTATTATTTTCTTTTTGTTAATCCATGAGTTTGACTGTGGTGTTAGTGATGACTGCTGGTTGACTTGTGTGGCTGTCCAATACCTAAGCTGATCATAAGAACAGTCATCATTGATATGGAGTCATGAAATTGTGCCTTACAGGGATCCCTCTGCAGAGTATTGGATAATAGGGGGCTTCGTATGGGTCTACATAGTCCCAGCCTTCGGAAGTCTTCATTTTTTGCCAAATAGTTGGTATGTGATTGGCACACATATGTTTGTCACTGGCTACTTTAAGGGGTTTCAAATCTTTAAAGGAACCTTGAGTTAAATGGAAAGTGATGTGCTTTTGTATTCAATCAAAGACTCTGTTTGAGATGGTTTTTCCAACATATTCTTAAAAATAGTAAGTATGATTCATTCCAGTGGTGGACTGAATCAAAGATGTGCTTTTAATTGAATTTAAATGGGGGGAAAAGTCATCAATTCATAAGTCATATCATATTTATTGGGTTGCCTTGTGTATTTTGATGTTCTTTGGGTTAACTCCTTTCAAGCCAATGTTGAAGTAGAAGCCTGTTTGGAAGGAATAGGAAATGATAAGTACTCGTGTGTGTGTGTCTTCTCAAAGTGGTTTGTGGTCTAAATTTTACTTGATCTAGAAAACAACCAGACAAATTGCAGGGGATTTTTGTGTTGCAATGTATAGTAAATGATTTAAGTTGATTCTTTGATTTAGAAATGGGAAATTGTCTGTTTGGAAGTCTTGTTTGGAATGCGTTTCTCTATCTTTCATTTTTATTATTTCACGATGCAGTTCCAGTCCAGTGGTGATATAATGGAATACCAGGACAATGACGCTGGCAGAGAGAATTTCTCTTGGCAATAATTCTATTTTACACCCTTCTGTCTGCAGGTGCTGTTGTTTGTCAGTATGGCAGTCGTCATCCGTTTACAGGGACTGAGTATCACAGCAGGCTCTGAGGATATTCGCAAGTTCTTCACTGGCCTCAGAATTCCTGATGGAGGGGTGCATATTGTTGGTGGAGAGCGAGAGGAAGCATTCATTATCTTTGCTTCGGATGAAGATGCAAGAAGAGCCATGACAAGGTCATTGGGGTGCATCAAGGGTTCACCTGTGACATTGTTACTTAGTAGTAAAACAGAAATGCAAAATGTGCTTGAAAGAAGTACTAAAAATGTAGAGCTAGATCAAAAGAGGCGCCATGAAGAGACTGCACGACATGCTGGAAGATCCATGGACCCTGAGGTGGGCAGGAGACCAGTGAGCAGATTGGATCGTACCCCTCCCCCTCAGCACCAGGGGGCATCAAGCACTGCTGATCACTCCTTGTACTTGTTCCTGAAAGGAATGCCTTTCTCTGTGACTGAAGGGGATATCATTAAGTTTTTCAGTGGTCTGGTTATTGATGACATGATCTTGTATACAAATTCAAAAGGTTTAAAAAATGGGAAAGGGATGGTCAAATTTGCCACCAGTGAGGATGCATACGAAGGCCTGAAGAGGGATAGGCAATACATAGGGACAAGGTATGTAGAGATCTCTCCATCAACGGCAGACGATTGGCGCAGGGCTAGTGGTAATCCTTCGCTGACTGGCAACATAAACAACAACTTTGTGAGAGAGAGATCACCCATTCGCAACCAGAGAAACCCACAACTTCACACTAGTTCCCAATCACCTGAGGCACAGAGGACAGTTACTTGTTTTGATGAAGAGTACTGTGTTCTGTTAGATAACCTTTCCTACACAGTGGAAAAAGAAGACATCAAAAAGCTCTTTCGTAACGCGAACCTTGAAGATGGTCAGATTCTTCATCTTATGGATAGGGATGGCCGGAGAACAAGATCTACATTTGTGCTGTTTAGGAGTCTGCGAGACTGTTGTGATGCCTTGAGTAATGAAAAAAGACTCTTTTGCAACCGATGGGTTTATACCCGTCCAATCTCAAGAGAGAAAATGATCACCCTCCTGGAAACTCAGAGCATGGATGACAGACCTCCCGATAGCTCTGAAAGGTTACAGGAAAGCCCTCCATCTTACTCCAATGATGCAGAGAAATTGTGTTTGCTTGTGCGAAACCTGCCATTTGATGTGCGGAAAGTTGAGATCATGGATTTCTTCCTTGGGTTTGATATCACAGAGGACAAGGTTTTTGTGATGAGTGACCATAATGGTGATGGGGTTGGACAGGCTCTGGTTCTTTTCCGGTCTGAGGCAGAGGTGATGAGTGCCCTCT
Organism: Labroides dimidiatus; assembly: GCA_030710495.1. NCBI lineage: Eukaryota > Metazoa > Chordata > Actinopteri > Labriformes > Labridae > Labroides > Labroides dimidiatus. The sequence continues at coordinate 14,865,168 of CM061148.1, forward strand.
CCCTCAGTGGACAGAGGTTTCTTGGGTCAGAAGTCTTACTGAAATGCGTTTCATGGTCACAGATGAAGCAGTTGGGTTTTGATCCATCGATGCCGGATCTCCATGTGCAAAATCCGAGGCCTAAAGAGGAGCATTACATGAGCAGGAGCAGCAAAGCATCCCATCGACCTGGTGACACAGAGTACCCTGACTTCAGGATTTCTTCAGGTGATCCACAGATGCCTTATGCACAGGCTCAAAGCCATGATAGCTATGATTATGAGCCCTATGCACTGGGTCCAAACACTCCACGAGACAGGGGTAATGGTGTTCGGGGCGGCTTCCAGGCCTCAGCGCAGAATTTTGACGGACCCACCTGTGTACAGCTACTTAACTTGCCATTCCAAATCAAACGGGAAGAAATCTATGACTTCTGCTATGGTTTTCAGATTATTCCTGGATCAGTCTCGCTGCAATACGAACAGAGTGGGAGACCAAAAGGATCTGCAACTGCAGTGTTTGAGTCCCGTCTTGAGGCACTGAAAGCCATTCAGGAGTTGAGTGGAAGACCAATAGGTCCAAGAAGAATACAACTAATACTTGTGTAATGGTGACATGGATTTTCATGACGCTTTACATGACCCTGGTAGAGTGAGGGTCTACCACTTGAACAGCTGATCAAGGAAACGTTACTCCAAGGGTAAAATGGCTCATTTTTTAAAAAATCTTTTTGGTCATTTTTTTTTGTTTGATGTGAAATGATTTTTTCTTATTGTGATTACAGTAAATTTAGCAGCTTTTGTTTTTTCATTTTGAAATACATTTTGTAGAAAGTTGTGAACAAAATATAGCATGTGTAAACTAGGTTTGTAATCTGCACTTGGTATTCAAAAATAAGTTTGTCCTGGAAATAGTTTAGTTAAACAGTAAGACTGATAATATACATACATATATACAGTCTGGGTATTTTGAAATTTGTGGTTTTTAAGGAAAAGAATACTGTTGAAATTTTCTTTGCAAATGTGGCATGAGTTTGCAAACTTTGCTTGCTGACATTTAACACAATGTTCTTGGAGTTCAGGTTTATGAATTAAAAGATGACAATTGAAAACCCTTATGTGCTTTTTTTTTCTAGCCATGAGGTAACATTGTTTGGTTATTTGGTACATGACTGTAGATAAAATTAAGTAAACTGAGACAAAGGCTTGCAAATCAAACATAAAACACACACTGTGACAGAAGTACTCATTGACATGCATTTTTAGTCCTGAGGAACATCCTCTTTTACAGAGAAAAAAAAAAAATCACAAGTGACCGTTCTCGTGGCATCTTGAACGATGGATGTGCTGTTCTCGAGCAGAAACCTTCACAGAAGACAGAATTTAACAGTGAATTTGTTGAAAATATTCTTAAAAACCGTCAACTGTACTTGGGTCATAGCTGTAATAACAGTGTGAAAATCATCCATCCATTGGTATTTCAAAGAAGCAGGATATAAACTTCACACATCTTGTCTTCTTCAACACCCCACTGAAAGGTTGTAGGCAGTTTTAATAAAACATGAGCTGGTTTGTGTTGCATTTACGCAATCAGTGTATGATAATGTTCCTAAATTTGTTGTCAATCAAGAATTTTATGTTTATGATTTATCATAATGGCTTTAATTACGACTTCCCCTACATTTTGGTTATATTTATAAACGCGTTTTATTTTGAAAGTAGTTTACCGGAAGTGAAGGTTCTGTTATCAATTGTCATCACATCGCTTGACGTGGGAGGCAGAAAGCTTCGCCGAGGGACTTCAGCAAAGCCACAGGTGATTAATTGAATGTTTCAAGACAGCTGTTATATTATAAAACAATTAAATCAGAACCTTGTTGCCTAAGTATCCCTTACAGGCGATGTCATCTGCCAGAACAAAACGCAGCGGTTGTCAAAAAAGTCCAACTTTTGCATCTCATCAAGTTGCATTTGTCAACAGGTCATCAACTTCGTAACATTTGCAGTCAATTTAACCGACTGCGATATAAAATTATAGTCAGTTTGTTAGTCAGTTTTTCCTTTTAAAAAATATAGGCAAACGTTTATCAGAACCGTTGACGTTTACAGTTGTCGGTTTTTGTCATCGTTGCACAGCATGGCTACAATGTCTGCCATTGAACACCTGTACTACCAAAGAGTATCTTTCATTTTCTGAAATTGCCTCCCCATATAAAATTTGATAAAGTAAAAGTACCAGAAGGGAGTCCCCTTTCAATGATTTACTGATTAAAAATAAATCTTGTGCAGTTAGCTTAACAGTCGAACGAACGTATTTAGCCAGCGTTATAGCCAATCACGGTCGTTTTTGTTGATTTCCCTAAAATTAGCTTCATGGCTAACGATACACTCATTCTGACCATTCCTGGTCAGTAATTTTCCCTATTATTTGCTGACAGTAAAGCCAATTATTTATACCAATATGTATTCAGCAAGGATGCACCGATTGACATGATATTGGCATGTACTGTTATTTATTTATTTTTATTTAATCAGTTATTGTTACTTTGTATGGTTTTTGGTGCCATATAAGTTCCACATTTGGAGCAGACGTACAAAAACATCTTCATTATTAAAAAAAAAATGTAAACAGTCATTCAGACCTTCATTGATTACCTGTAAGTGAGCACAGATTCACAAACATGTCTGAAACATTCTCTAACCTTTCCTCACAAGAAAGTGATTCTTCTTTATTGATCTACTGGGCAATAACACACTCACAAGCCATTTTCAGTACTTGCCCATCCCCATAATGACACATTATGAAAACATGAACAGTTTTATATTAGATTTAACTAATTTTCACAAATAATTAGAGGAGTAGTACTAAAAAAAGCAAAATGATTGGGAATAAGGAATGATCAAATATAATGATGGCTTTGTTTAGCTCATTTATCATAAAGCCCTTATGTATAATTTGTATGGTTTTCTGTACCAGACTATTATTCAGTCGCAGAGCCATACTTTGTTGACTGGCCAAACAGGGGTACTGGACTTTCATAGGGGTGGCCAGGCGTGGTAAACAGTTGGTACTTACCCCACCTCTAGTGGGGTTGTACCAAAAATGCTGATGTCAGCCAATATCACTACTAAAGAGATGGTTTGCATTCTGGTTAAGGTTATGCCAGGAACATCACGTCATATGCATGTCTTGAAGTTATAGCACGAGGAGCATCTGGCCTTACTCACTTGCTTGATGGATAATCCTTGTTGTGCTTAGTGAGTTAAAATGTGTGAATCTCACTGATACCAGGATGGAGGTAACAAGGAGACGAGTCCTCCAGAAACATCTGGAGCCTGCCAGACCTCTGCGCCGCTGTATTCATGTTGACATTGGTAAGTCTTGGGAGTAGCAATTGACAAAACTTATAATGAGTCATAGTATCAGTTTGCTGTTATTGTTTTCATAATGAATTGCCTATTATTTCTTTGTTTAGAGCCCAAGATAAGTGCTGCAACATGTGCACAGGCAATGATAAAGGAAATTAATCAAGAGGTATGAAACCAAAGAAGAATTTTTTAGTGTTTTAACTAAAAGTCAATTAATTTGTCACTGATACATGGTTAGCATTTTTTTTACATTCAATCTATTTTGAAATGTTTGTCTTTGGAGTGGTTAATTTAGAGAGCAAATGACTAATGTTTTGTTTTATAGAACAATATTGACATAGAGCAGTTCTGCAAGATTGTCAACCTCCACAAAAAGAGAGAAGGTATGACACTGTTTAAGCATCATTAAGACTTATGCTTACCTGCCAATTTTTTTGTCATGTGACTTAAAAATAATTCATGCAACAATAATATTTTTCAGGAAGGATATCTTATTCAAGAGATTTTTTAATTGGTCTGGCAAGCTGTCCAGAGGCCAGAAAGAAACCAGTGCACCTTCCAGAGCACCCCATAGTCTTAACTGAGGCAGTAAGTTGAGTTTTCATAATAGACCTTGGTATATAATTAACTACTGCATGAACTAACTAATGTTTTTGTACCTGACAGGGGGATCTTGGGCACCTTAGGCTTTATGAAAGTAGCTGGAATGGTAGAAATGAAGACATGTGAGTTTATTTTGCTCTAGCAATTAAAATTTAAATGAGTTGTAACTTTATCTTTGAATTTTTGCTAGTAATTCAAATTTAACCCTGTTTCTTAACTAATTATCTGTATTAAAAACTCCTGTTTTTCCACTATTTTTAACAGTGTTGAACTCCTGTAGTATCTCTATTAAATCACAATAGTGACGTAAAGGATTTTAAAAGAAAATAACCTTCAAATTTTTGTCTTTGTTTTTAGGATGGAAGCAAGGCATCACTCACCTTGAGTATTTTGCACAGGTGTTCACTGCACTAAAGAGTGTTGAAATTCTCTGCCTTATACTGCGTTTCTGGATGCATTTAATTTAACTTGACTTGTTTTATTTGCACGTTTGTTTGGGCAACAGTTTGAAGTGAAGTTGCAAAAAATATTAATATCAAACACCACTTAATTGACTTATGTGTGATTATAATTTCTTTTTTCTGCTGTGTGCGATTGTGGTTGAAGTGAAGTATTTATATTTAGTAAAAATGTTTCAAAAACAAGATATCAATGCTAGCTTTTTTATTGTTGTGGCAATATTCTTCTGCAGAGAACAGAATGAAAAAGGTCATCAAAGATTGACTTTGATGGTCCACATATTTCAGTAATAAAAGAAGCCCCAGCTGAAGAGTGTTGGGCCTCAATGATGCAAAGCATTAGCAGTATTAGTTTGAGTGACATCAGCATTGTGATTTAATGTGGCCAACTAAATGTTTACCCACTCTTATAAAAAAAGGCTTGGCTGAACAGTTTGTGTGTCAATGTTATTTTTTTAAATTTAAATAAAACTTAAAGCTCCAACTGGTTTATTAGTACTCAGCTCAAGTGAGTATTTAGCTTTTTTGTGTTTGTTTCATAAATAATTTTATACATTTTATGTCCTTCATCATACTGAAGCATTATTAAACCTTAAATAATCTGTAGAACTTAAACATGTAGTTTGAATAAATGTATTAAAATTCCAGGAAGACTATTCTAGGTAGGTGGTATCAAGTTTGAAATAACAGCTCATCAAAGTACAATGCAGCTTTTACATCACAATGACCCAAGCTGTCATAAACCAGAAGTTTAACAACACAATTTCCCACCGAGCAGAATAAAATCAATGAAGTACGTGACAGTATGCACAACAGAGGAGCCTCTCGAAGTCAAAGGGCTGATGATGTTCCGCATGTGACGTAGGCTTGACGTCGCGTCATCGTGGACTGAAACCTGTGCCTCACGTTACGTTTTCAACGTCAGATGGTCAGAGAGTGAAATTAATTTATTGGAAACGGAAGCAACTGCTGTTGGAGAACAGCGCTTCAAAGGTAAATGTCTTCTTTGTGTCCGTGTAGGATTTTGCCGTGTTGTTTCGGTTATTTCTGTTCTCACTGTGTGTACGTTTTAGTTTTAGTGATAGTTTCTTTTTTTCGCTCTGAGACTAAGCGACGTGTGATGCGATGCAGGAGTATGCTTTAGAAAATGTATTTTCATTTTGAAATCACGCCAAAAGGCGCTAAAGGTAAGGCCAATTAACCTTAATTCTACATATATTGAGTGTTACGTATTTATAGTGTTCGGTTGTGATGTCCAGGTGTCATCTGGGGTTGCTGTTGGTCTCGGTCATTGGGTTATTTTGTTCGGACGCAGCTATTTCAGGAAGATGGATTCAGAAGTCGACACGGGATCCTCATCTTGCAGCAGGTGAGATTTTTAAGTCGAGTTCAATTTATTTATTCATTTTTCTATTTATTTATTTAGAATATTTTCCCACGGCCCCAAAACGCTTATTTTCGACAGCACAAGTTTTAAAACAGGAAACCACAGGGAACACGGAATTTCCCTTTCCTTATTGACAGGGGAAAACTTTCTTCAACATTCCTGATTACAAATTCAGGATACTACGGTGTGCTCAAAAACTTGTCTTAACAAAAAACTGACACCACTTTGAAATTAATGCATCAAATTAAATACAGTTTGGTTCAAAGTGTTAGATATCTTACACTCACTACAGTTTATAAAAAATATCTAAAATATATAAAATCTGAAGCAGTCTAGGTTTCTTACTTTCATTAAGACAAATGATTTTTCAGTTGTGTTGTCTAATTATTGTTTGACAGCCTAATAAATTAAAAGCAAATGTTTGTGCAGGTATATATGATCATTAGGTATAAAACTATGAATTTTGATGCCTATGGTCTGGAACCATGTTACTTAGAGGTGAAAGTATCTGTTTATGGCCAGATATTTCAGTATAGGAGATAAATGTTACAAAATTGGCAGTTCAGGCCAGAACTGACTAATTTCATACTGCTCTTATTTCTCTAGCCCTGTATGTGTGCATAACCCACACCTGGATTTACTGAAAGATGACATCCTTTACCACTTCAGTCTAGGAACTGGAACACACAACCTACCTGCTATGTTTGGTGATGTCAAAGTAATACTTTTTAATTAACTCTTTCATTAAAAAAATGTCTATCTTATTCGGCAGTTTAATATGCCTGTTTTGTGTTTTCTTTCAGTTTGTATGTGTTGGAGGCAGTCCCTGGAGAATGAAAGCATTCATTCAATACATAGCCACTGAGCTTGGCATGGAGGATCCCAAATCAGAGTACCCTAATATCTGTGCCGGAACAGACCGATATGCAATGTATAAAGTTGGCCCTGTGCTCTCTGTCAGTGTATGTAAGAAATAAAAAAAATCTTTAAACAAATGTTGTGGCACCAGCTGTGCACTTGGAAAAACTACATAGATGTTTAAAAAGTGAATTAACTATCTCTGCTTTATTCCACAGCATGGGATGGGCATTCCATCCATTGCCATCATGTTACATGAGCTGATAAAGCTGCTTCATCATGCACGCTGCACAGATGTAACCATCATACGCATTGGGACTTCAGGCGGAATAGGTAAGCTTATTTTGTAAGATGCAATACTTATTTGAAGTGCCATATTATGCTCTGATAATACACTAAACTGAATCTAACCTTTCATTGAATTATGCCATTTTTTATTAGATTCTTTAAATGACCTGAACAAACCAGGTCTCAGAGCTATCTAATGTCTTTGGGATAATTAGATGAGAACACACAGGGCTTGGTGCTTGAAGTTTTTCCCAGGACAGATGAAATGAAAACTCTCCAGTTTGTCAGTCCTGGAAAAGAAAACTTATTGGTTAACTCCAGAAACAGATACGTAGTTGCAAACTGTGATGAACGCTTAATAATGCTGATAAACTTCTTCTTAATTTGAAGAAGTTTATTTGATACACATATGATTCTCGCTAGGTTTCTGGCAGACTACCTTCAGTTAAAATTGCTTGGAAGCATAAAACTTTCTCAGTCCGAAAGAAATTAGTTCAAAACATTTCCCTCCTCTTGTTTACCTGTCTTTCTCTTCAATTTTGATGTCCTGATTTGACTTTCATGGTGCAAAAAAAAAATACTCACAGTTCACATATCAATCCTGTAAACTGGAGCAGGGTGGGAACCAAACATATTTTACAGATGAAGAGTTCAGAACTATATAAATTCATTGAACTCATTTTACTTTACTTATGACAGTAATAACTTTAGGTAACAAAATGCATATAGATGGGCTTTTTCTCATTTCAGGCCCATCAAGTGCACCTATTTAAGGCAGTGTGTAGTCAGTCCCACTTTCCCGCATGTCCACACCCTAATAACGGGGCAGCAAAGATGTTTTCATTTAGTTTCCTGAACTTGAAACATTTGTCATAATATTTTCAAAGTTGTGAATAGTTGCATATGAAACATCCCTATCAGAGTTCACATGTCATGTGATGACTCTGAGTGGAGGTTATTTTAGTGCAGGTGAGAGAGACTTTGAATTTAATAATCTCCATTGACTGAGCTTCACAGTTTTCTTCTTTTTTAAAGGCTCAGTGTGTTTTAACATGTTAATTCATACATGCTGAAATATGTTTCAACCTCAGAGCCTTTCAACAGCAAATTGAAAAAATATTTCGCATCATATTAAACACTGTCCCAAGGTGCCACCTACATTTTACACTTTTTATAGCTTAAAAAGTCTAACACACAGTGAGATCTCAAACACCTAACCAATCAGACAAGTGAATAACATTTTACAAACTGTACTGTTGTATTGTGTCCTGACTTGTCATGCCTCTAGGTGTCTCCCCAGCAGCCGCTGTGCTTTCAAAGGAAAAAGATAAACATTGGATTTGGATTGGCCTGTGTTAGTTACTGACCACACATGTGATTGTTTTAATTGGAATTAGCTTTGCGTGATTAAGCTCACTCTGATCAGCAGCTTCAGAAGAGAAAATTCAGAATTTGTGCTTTGGGCATTTTCCCTCCACAAGTACACATTTTCTAGTTGTACCACAAGAGGGAGTCTGAGGTCCTAAATATTTCTGTTTTCCCTGAATGAAAATGTTGGTTTCATTTTTTGAAGTTGAAGTTTAAATTCAATGGTATAATGTCTTGTGATATCCATTTGACATTTCAGTCCACATATAAATGATCAGAATGACTTTAGCTAAATTGCCAATTTGATTTTTAGCAACAATTACTGCATTTTTGTAGAGTAGAAGACTAGCTTATAACTGGCTAAATTGAAAGGCATGCTATTTGAAACCATCTAAATATATGAATTTTAATAATTATCAGATAATTAAAAACGCCTGAGTGCTGTGATAGAAGAAAAATGAACACAGTGCTTTTTTAATTAAAGAAATTATCAGTCGAATCTGACATTTAAGCACATCTATGACAACCCTTTCTTGATGTGAGTGTAGAGGAAATCTTATATGCCATTTCTATTTTCAAGGGCTTAAGCCTGGCACTGTCGTGGTCACCAAGCAGTCTGTTGATGCCACCTTCCTGCCAAAGTTTGAACAGGTAATCCTGGGAAAGACGGTTGTGCGCAACACAGATCTGGACCAATGCCTAGCCGAGGAGCTGTTGCAGTGCAGCAAAGACTTGAACCAGTTTGACACAGTGGTGGGCAACACAATGTGTACTCTGGATTTCTATGAAGGTGTGTGCTCTGATGCATCACATCATGTATGCTACATTTACATGATTTTTGTTGTAATTCGCAATAGCTGCTGTCTTGCTCACTCTCTGTGTCTGATCAATCTGCCAGGACAAGCCCGTTTGGATGGTGCATTCTGCTCCTACACTGAGAAGGATAAACAGGACTACCTCAACAGAGCCAATGAAGCAGGGGTCTGCAACATTGAAATGGAGTCCTCAGTTTTTGCTGCTATGTGCAAACTAAGCGGTCTTCGAGGTAGATAATATAACATCTGCATTATATGAAAGCTGTCAATGTTTCAAGTCTCAGGGAACTGATGCTCTTGTCTTGTGTACAGCCGCTGTGGTTTGTGTGACCCTACTGGACCGTCTGAAGGGGGACCAGCTGAGTAGCTCCAGTGAAGTTCTTCACAATTACCAACAGCGTCCTCAGGTACTGGTTGGATGCTACATTAAGAAGCAGCTGAAGGCCCGATCAGTACACAGTGAAGCACTTTAGCTGTTTCCTACAAACACTTGTTAAATCTTCAGTTCTTTATCCAACCTCTAAACGTATACAATACTGAAAACATGGTGCACTTGAATAACATAGCTTTCAACTTTTGTTTCACATCTTTGGTATATTGTAAAAAAAAAATCACCTGATAATTTTTCAGCCTGATGCACAGACCTCTATTTATCATTTTACATATAGTTACAATGAACCAGCATCCAACACTTTTCGATTTTATGTTCAACTTTTATACATTTCAACTGAGCATAAAAACCTTTTATAATGGAGCCTTGATGTCTTTGTACTGCTCCCTCTGATTATACACATGTAAAGTCTCTTATCCATAAAACTTGAAACACATCTTGACCTTTGCAAAATTTGTGTTTTAAATTGTGATGTGCCGACCTCAACTGTCATTGAAATGTTCCTTGTTTCCCCAAAACTCAAATTATACTATTGATGATCCAGGTTGTCATGGCACTGTTTATTGCTATAGGACTTAAATGTATATCATCTGGAATATTTTCCTATGCAGAATGTATTTGTAGACTTAAGAAACTGATTTTGGTCAGTACTTAAAAAACAGCAACTAAATGACCTGAAAATGATTTGTATAACATTTTATCTTAATAAAGCTTTATCCACTCTAAAATTGTACTATGTCCTGACTTATGATGATATAACATGTTACATGTTTATGTGAAACTGTCACATAAACATAACCTATATTAAAACATTATCTTGGCCAATAAACAAGTATTCAGCTGTAATAGTTTTATGCAGATACTTAACTATTCCAAGTATGCTGATTTTAAGATTCATAACTGTTGTCATACACTTTAACCTGAAGTCTGGGAATTATCTATTTAGATAAGCAAGAGTATAATGAGTAAAAAAAGAGTAAAAAGAAATGAATCAATCTTTATTTATGTAGAGCAAAATCACATCAAATTCATTTAATGTGTCTCCTGTCGTTTAAAATGCTGTGTTGCATCTAAATCGAAGCGCTGAGGTGTGAAAGTATCACTTTAGAAAGCACATTTCAGAGTACCAAACTGTGGGTGAACTGATCCAACTCAGTAGTCAAATTGTACAATAACACTAGTTTGACCTCCTTTTTAATGCTTCACCTGAAAACACAGCCTAAAAGCAACATATAAAAAACAAAAACAAACAAAAAAAAAAAAAACACTTCAAAGGTTTATAGGCTAATTTTGTTCATTTAATTTACCGTAGATGTTTGAGGACCTTACTTAAATTAAAGGGTCTTTTGCAAAATATCTTAGTAAAAATTACATATTTACGAATTATTTTCTGAATTTGTCAACAGGACAATAATGGGCACAGTTGCCTAGAAACGGGATGGATTGACTCATTCACTATTCCCCCCTACACCATACTGTCACTCTTTGTGGGCTAACAAACATTGACGTAAAATGACGCATCCAATCGTTAAAATTAAATTCTGACCATGCGTCATCCTAACAGGTGGCGACAGGAAGTGATCTACTCTAATGAGCTCGAAGTCGATAAGTTATGCTTCAGTACAAAGCTAATTTTCAGTATTTTTTTTCTTTAAAGATTAGCCATTTATTTTATACTTTTTCGTTTCTTACATAATGAATTTGGATGGTGAATACTTCGAGGAATTATCTATTGGCTTTCTCGACCTCCTGGGTCTTAATCGCCAACTTTAAGTCTCCTTCATGGCCGCATCAGACACTGTTACAACCGCTCCGCGCACGTGAGAACAGAGGGGAGGGTCTGCATGCGCGCTCCCGCTCGTGCCCACCTCCTGTCTGCCATCCGATCCTTCCCCGGTCTATTCGCTGACTCAGTGCCTTAAGCAGCATCACCGATCACCTGAAGGGAGCTACAGCATCCTCTGCGGAGCGAATAAATACATCAGCCATGGCTAAAACAGCAACCGGTAAGCACATTCAGACTGACCGGGTTCAAAAACAGATGTACGAATGTATGGATGTACGTGTGCGTGGGGGGATGGATGGAGAGATGGATTTTGGCGGATGCATCTTTTTCTCTGTATTGGCCTGGTATTGTCTATCCTCTCGTGGTCGTGATTCTGTAAACCTGAACTAATAAATATTCTCTTGTTCCATTATTTTAGGATTCTAACATTCACCTTCATATTTCTCAATCTACTGTGGGCCTTTTGTCTCAGCACGAAAGTCTGATAATGACGGCAGGAATAAGCCAATCATCCTTCGTCATTAGGTTACTTTAATACCTATACCATCTTCCTCATCTCTTTCAATGTGTTACCGATTATTTGCTTTGGTGTATAATTAGTAACGGTGGGTAATAAGTCAATATGGATCGACTGCAGACAGCTTTATTTACAACGCCGCACCTGCGCTTCATGCTACAGCGGCCCCAACATGCAGCATAATGCAGACGGACCCCACCCAAGATGCTGGGCTGCTCACCATTTAGCCGACAGAGAAGAAGAGAAGGCTTTTTCAGTCTGACTTTTAACTTTAATTGAATTCCCCCAAACTGATTGTGTTTTTTTAAAAACGTATTTTTGTGCCCTGAAGGTGATTGTTCTGTGTATTTTATTGGGATTGGTGGTGGTATTCATGTCTGTAGCTTTACTTCTCTCAAGATGCATCACCAACTGTGACAGATGTGCTACCTTAATTTAGAAAAAAATAAATAAAAAATAATTAAAAAAAGAACATATGAAATAATAGGGGTTGAAAGCCAGACAATCGGATCTCATAGTTAACAATAAATTTATATAGTTGCCTGCATTAGTCATCTGTACTGATAGTTATTTTTCTGGGCCTGACATTAGCATATTTGTTCCTCGTGGGTTCATGTAGCCTCTATATACATGGTTTCCCAGTATAGGTAGTTTATTTGCTTGCTGTTTAATACATCATGATGTGCAGCAGGCTTTTATTATGGTACATGGTGTTAACAGAGATGTAGCAGGAGAGACAGGTGCATGGCAGGGTGGGAGGCAGGCCAGCCCTGCAGCAAGGGGCCGCTTCACACACTGGCCTTTGCAGCACTTACAATCTGTAGTCCTCTCTCTGAGCAGCCAGATGGGCACACTGTCAACACAGGAAGAGCAAGCACAGGAAAAAGTGACATGATTTTGCAAGCAAGATTAAAAATAGTCTACAAGGAATCAGGAGAAAAAAAAAACATAACTAACGTCAGATCAAGTGTAAAAGTCAAAACTATTTATCAGCTGTTTTTAATGGCTATGACAGCAACAGCCAACAGAAGGTTAGGGGCAAGACATAATATACGTGCTTCTTACAAATAATGGTACAGGATAAACAGCTGGAGGTTATGAGGAAGAGAATAAATCTCCAAACATGCCTTTTCACCATCGCACTAATCTTTTGCAGATTTTAAGACTAACAAACATAAGGCAGTTGATTTCCTTTCATACCTTGCTATTGCAGGCTATAAAAGAACATTATTGGTAACTAAAAGAATACCATTACCCATTGAATTATTAAGCAAGCACTTAGGTGCATGCCAGACATTAAGCAGATCATGATGCCACTGGATATTTTATGCTTATTTTTTATTGCACTTTTCCTCCCCATAGCATGTTAATTTTTAATATTTGATGTTTATTTAAAATTTTTACATTGATTCAGAAATAATTTAAGTTGAGTTTTATTTTGTCTGTTTTACTTTATGTCATCAACTGACAGATGCTCACCACAATGCTTTGGTATGTTCTTGTTCCCACAGCATATAAAGAGAAGATGAAGGAGCTGTCTGTCCTCTCCCTCATCTGCTCCTGCTTCTACCCCGAGTCACGCAACAAGCTTGTGCATGAGTTTGAAGGTATGGATAAGTTCAAACATTGATTTCCTTTCAGATGGAACTAATCACCACTCTCTGTGGATGTTAAATCAGACTTGTAGATACATTATCAAAAACAAAGCATTACTGGGCCACTGACATTGATTTTGGGTTTCTTAATTGTTTTTACAGAAATGGAGGTGAAGCCTATAAACAAGCGAGCCTCTGGCCAGGCCTTCGAGGTGATTCTCAAGCCTCCATCTCCTGTGTCAGACATGGCCCACAACCTCCCCTCCCCCCCTAAGAGGGACATTTCCTTGGAGGATATTGAGAAGAAACTGGAGGCTGCTGAGGATCGAAGGAAGGTGAGTATTTAAGCTGTGAAGCTGAATGACTTTACCGATTAATGTGATGTAAAACACACAGTTCTGGATGCAAAACAGTTCAAACAACACATTTTTTCTTCATTTGTTGTATTTTTAGTTCCAAGAGGCCCAGGTTCTGAGAGCTTTGGCAGAAAAACGAGAACATGAGAGGGATGTGCTGCTAAAGGCCATGGAGGAGAACAGCAACTTCAGCAAGATGGCTGAAGAGAAACTGCAGATGAAGATGGAGCAGATCAAGGAGAACCGTGATGCCCATCTGGCAGCCATGATTGAACGTCTACAGGAGAAGGTGAGAAATGCAGACAACCTACAGGAACTGCAGCCAGGAAATCCACACGAGTAGTGATGTCACTGTTGCTGTCACTGTTGTTTTTTAGGAGAGACATGCAGCTGTGGTGCGCAAGAACAAAGAGCTGAGGGAAGAGCTGACAGCATGAGCCTCACACAAACCCTGACGTCCATGGTCCATCATCGTCCCTTAAACAAGCCCCGCCCCTCCCTTGCCCTGCCCTCACCTTCCTCGGAACAGACACCCAACCCTGGCAGCCGAGAGGTTCCAATGACCTCCCCATCACATCACACCAAACCACACCACCAGTACTCACCACGACCAGTATTATCAGTGGATACAAGCATCAGTTACACTCATCTTGAGAGTTGAATGGATTTGTTCATTTTAGAGAGAATTATATGGCTTTTATTTTGTAAATACTCTTTTCTTAAAATCTATTTCTATCTCTCCCTCCCTCCCTCCCTCTATCTATCTATCTATCTATCTATCTATCTATCTATCTATCTATCTATCTATCTATCTATCTATCTATCTATCTATCTATCTATCTATCTATCTATCTATCTATCTATCTATCTATCTATCTATCTATCATGGTAGGTGAAGTACATTCTGTACTGCTCCATATGGTTTCAAACATTTTGTTTGTGATTGATAAATGTTTCAGTTCTTGAAATTTTGACTCTACAACCATTTTTTTTGTGAAAGAACTCGGTGTTGTGAGTTGGCTGTAGATTGACATTTTGCAGTGTTTCCTGATGATGTCATGACGATGATGACGATGTTTCTGTGTCTTTGTGAAGAATGATGATTGGTGTATACCTAGACTGCGGACTCCTCAAGATAGTGATGTATCCCATTTGTATTTTTCCTCACGCACACATACTCTTTTCAACACGCATGCTTAGATCTTCGAAAGAACGCCAAAAACACACAGTTTCATAAAGTGTCAACTTCCTCTTTAAGTGAGCTTGATAACAAACTTGATAGGTGCTTTATTGTTACTACTAAGAATGTCTTTGGCCAATGGGAGCAGCTGTTTCTACACTTACAGATCCCCTGTTTCCCTGACAACTTTTTTCCCAATGAAGGGATCTTTAGCCAAATCAGCAGCTCC
Source organism: Labroides dimidiatus (assembly GCA_030710495.1). Lineage (NCBI taxonomy): Eukaryota > Metazoa > Chordata > Actinopteri > Labriformes > Labridae > Labroides > Labroides dimidiatus. Next base: position 14,880,346 of record CM061148.1, read on the forward strand.
GCACAGTATTTGGGGATCAATCTCTTGAATGTTATGACACCATAATGGTACTTGTTGTTGCTCCCACCTTGATATTAACAGTGCAAATCTAAGGTATGTCTGCGTGGGTGTGTGAATGTGGATTTAACCACAAGGTATCACTTGCCTCTGCTCTCTTTAAAGGGATGAGAAATGGAGACTGGATGCAGGATGCTTTACATTCAGCACACTGAACTAGTGTTTTTTTTTAATATCCAGTATCACTGATATCTGCCTGCATCCTCCGCTGCTTGTGTTTCTCCCTTCATATATTTCTCTGTGAAAGCTTTGCTGAATAAAGGTTTGGGATTCTGTGACCATATGGCATGCACCATCTAATACTTTTCTGTGCTAAAAGTAGAGGGAAAGATGTAAACTGCCAAATAAAAGAACCAGTTATCTACACATCCTGAGAAGCACTGTCTTCCCCTAATTTATTTCACAGTTATCTTCTTTCACCTGAGCTCACTATCTTTATTTATCACATAATTCAAACATACAGGCTTAACAGTGGGACAACTATTAGCACTGCAGCCTCACAGCAAGATGGTCACAAGATTGAATCCCAGTTTGCCTGGTGGGCCTTACTGTGTGGAGTGTGCATGCGTGGGTTCTCTCCAGGTACTCCGGCTTCCTCCCACAGTCCAAAAACATGGTCATCAGGTTAATTGGTGATTCCAAATTGCCTGTAGTTGTGAGTGTGCATGATAGGTTGTCTGTCTCTGTGTCAACCCTGTGATTGGCAGGCAACCGGTCCAGGGTGTATCCTGCATCTCGCCCTAAGACAGCTGGGATAGGCTCCGTCCACCCGCGACCCTGAACAGGATAAACAGTATAGAAGATAAATGAGTGAATTCAAACATACACAAGCTCCTGTTCAGAAGAATGCATCTTTCAACACAATTAAGACCTATGATAACTTCCTCCACTAGATGGCAGTGTCAGATCTACTTGAGCTGAGGAAACTAGACAAAAAGGTCAGGCAATAGGCCAAATGCAAATATAAAATAGAAGTATACCATCCCATAAATTAATGTCTTATCTTTTATCAGAAACCATCAAGTCACTTGTATTTTAGCATAAACAAAGTTATCAGTACTCAAAGAACAATATATGTGTTATTCATAGCATGTGTTGTAAGTCTACAGGAGGTAAATCACAGGCAGTGACTGCCCCCCCCCAAATGAAGTCCTTAAAATCTGTGCCTCCTAGACTGGAGCTGAACAGTGATTGTGAGTTCAGCTGTTTGTGTGTTGTTGTAACTTTCTTGACCGCTTTCCTTCAGTGTCCCCATCCTGTTCACACTATTGTCTCCGCTTCAGACCAACCCAGGCTGGTGAGGTCAGGGCAACATTGTAAAGGATTTCCTCTGGCTCTTAATGATTTCCTGGGTATTCATAAGGGCAACAATGCTCCCAGATTTGGTTACTTACCTGGCACACAGTGGAGGAATTGCCTTTCAGTCAATAACCAGGGCATTATTAGCTCATAATTAACTTCTAGGAAATGCAGCTGAAATACACCTGTGGATCAAATGTCACTTGAGAGGGAATGGTCTAAACCACTATCGTGATGAAAAAAAAGGGTTGAATGAGCAAATGAAACACACTCTACTTTAAATCTTAACCTACTTTAACTCAATTTATTGATATAAAAATGTTACAACTCGATACAAGAATGCAAGTTTTGATTCAGCGGAAATAAGTTCTCCACCAGTGGCACATACAATATGCATATTGTTTTACAAGGGTTCTTGATTCTTCAAACAACCACAATGGATTAAGTAACTCTACTTTTTTAAGACACCCAGGCTTGACAGACAGTAAGTAAGTGTCACACCTACATTTGTGTTTACAGTAAATCTATTCAGGGCCCATGTTTCATTCTCAACCTGGAGGCAGTGCATGTTAACTAGATTAGTAATCATTTCAAAGTAAAACATTAATCATTTAAAATTCCTTTTCTTTATAAAGGTGATGGCACACTGACCGGCAAGCTTTCTCTCATACTTCATACAATAAAATAAAATCAGCTTGTTTGTTCCCCTGTTTTTATTGCTATAAAACAAACGAGGCAGGTTTCCTGCCCAGCACAGCTCAGCTGTCGTCTTCAGTCCAGTACTAAGATTCAGAACACCCCAATCTCAGTCCCCCATGGCCTGTAAGGCTTTGTCAGGGTTGAGGAGGGGCTCACTGTGCCAAGGGATGCTGGGGAGACCAGAGGAAAGGCACCAAAGGAGAGGGGAAAGGCCGATAGTGAGGAAAGGGACGAAAGGAGCGGAGGTGAGAGCTTGGATGTTGGCACTGACAGACTGAGGGGCAGCGAGCCGTTTGGAGGCACCCTGAGAGACTCTGTGGGGGGCACCACACTGAGTCTGGATGTCCCAGATGCATCACTGGTGGGGGAGGAGGATGCAGATGAGGAAGAGGGGGAGGAAGAAGAAGGTGGGCTACTGTTGCTTCTGGATGCAGGTGTCCTGGCCTGTGCGTGCTGAAGAAGGAGGTGGTGTGGGAGGTGGGCAGGGGGTGTCCCATATGCTGAACCCCAGGCTAAGTGGTCGAGTCCAGTGTGTACCTCCCTCTGGGAAGCATAGTTGCTGAGATGGGACACCAAACGGACACGGAGGGGGTCTGAGCTCTCCCGACCCTCTATGATGCTCAGGAAGCGAGCTGTCTCTGCCAGGCACTCCCTGAAGCCGAGGCCGCGGTAATCCTTGGCAAGAGCATGAGCTTCAAAGAAACCTGTCAGGAAGCAGAGTCAGAAGGTCAGCAATGCAATTATGCACTTAGATTGTTATTATGAATCAGGAAAGTCTATTATGTTATTTGTGTGTACTGTCCAAAGCCGGAAAACATGTTACCTTTGCCACCAGATGCATGAAGCATCTTCAGATGGTCAACAGTCATTTGCAATATTTCTGCTTTCTCCAATTTAGCTGATCCCTGTAGAAAAAAAACACAAAAGCACCATGTTATAATCATATTTCATATCCTGAGTCCACCATGGTAAAAAAAAAAAAAGTAAGGCTGTGACAGCCTATAAAAAGGATAGAAGGAAAACCAACTGACCTGTTTCTCAAAGGCACTGGGCACCAATCTTCTCAGCTCTGAAAGACTGTTATTGATCCTGTCACGTCTTCGTTTCTCAATAATCTATAATGTCAAATATAAAGAATAATTTAGTTTGCAAGTGGAGGGAAAACGGGTTTGTAAACATACAGATTGAGAATCTGTACCTACCCCTCTGCGCCTTTTTCTGGCTTGGACTTGGGTCGTTGTGGAGGGGGACATGGAGCCGTGGGAATTCAGTTGACTAAACGGTAAGAAGAGATTATTACAATATTTATTTTTTAATTCAAGCAATAACAGACAATAAAAACGCAAAATGCACTTGAAATATAGATTAAAACCCAACCTGAAATAACGCATTGTCGCCTTAGATATAATATCATGATTAAACAAATCATCATACCCATTTTCGTCGCCACTGTCCTTCTCCACCTCAACATTGTCGTCCAGGTCACTTTCGGATGAACTGTAATTGTGGCTTCGCTTCATAATGCTTCAAGTGATCCTCAGTAGTCCTCAGAGTGAACGATGCACAGTTGCACTGACGGCAGAGACCGACTTGCCTCTGCTGTGATCTTTTTCACATTGCGAGGAGGGGGCGTGGATCCTGGAATTGGATGGGCGGGGCTTAGAAACCCTTCGGTCTGTTAATGTTGAGCTGGACTCTAAGTGACGCAAGCAAAAAAAAAAAAAAAAAAAAAAAAAAACAAACACAAAAAGACAAAAAACAAAAAACAATCAATGAGCTCCCCCAGATTTCATAGGAAAAATGAAAATTGTTTCTGTACAGATTTAAATTAGGATTTGGCTCCATAATAGTGTTTAGCTGTTTTAGAGTGCTAATGTATGTGGACTTGTATGAGTATGGTGTACTGGATTTTAAAGTACTGTCACCTAATGTAGCTGACCAGTGCAACGTTTTATCAAGGGTTTAGCTGACCTTTATTTTCTAGTCACTTTTTTGCAATCTGTTCTTCACTTTTCATGATACATGTCATATTTTTCTTCGGTTTTTCTTAGTTATATGAAAAATCCCTACAAAGATATTTTTGAAAGTATGATTTCTACTTCACATCCTACAGAGAAATGTGTCTTAGCTTGGCAGCTCAATGTGTCCGACAGACTCCTGGCCTCAGCTTCCCCAGTTCCCCTGCTGAGCCTCCAGTTCATGAGCAACAAGCCCCATTACAGCCGGAGCCCTCTTCTTCTTTGGTGTTGTGGAGGACACACGGCCTATTAGCAGAGTGTGTTGTTCATTGTCTGCTGTCAGCTGTGTGCTTCCACAACAGCATTGATCAGTCGGGAGGCCCAACATTAGTCAGTCAGCGTTGCCAGGTTCTCCTAGGAAACCCCCCTTTCACCTCCTCCCACCACCTCCTCCTCCGAGTCACTGCAAACAGGTCAACTGACTGGCGCAGGGAAACCTTTCCAGAGTGCCATTCATCCTCTGTTGGGGTAAAACCTCACTCTGCTGCTCCTTTAATGGGAAAAAAGGAACTAAAATGTTTTCAGAAGCTTAAGCTGCACCCAAACCATATATGAATGTTTTGCTTGTGAGCATGATTAAAAAGCATATAAACAAACATAAACAAAAGTGAATCACTGTGCATGAGGAACAGGGGTGGTCTGGAGGAGGTGTGAAAACTTTGACCTCACTAATATGCCTGGGTCATGGGCTAAACTATATAAAACACGGGAGCTTAAAATGTTTATGTTCCACTGTGTAACTGATCCCTACTGGCTGTTTGCCTTGTATGTGTTAAAGAGAAAGAAACACTAACTATACCGCCTATATATAAATGTATTTATACACACAGCATATGTTTATGTAGTAATGTATACATATTAATTAAACCATCATATGGAATGTAACTAAAGTACTTGCAGTTTCTTGTCTTTACTTCACTACATTCAAAATATGTTAGAGCCAGAGTTACACAATTCACCAATACTCAAGTAATAGTTTGTTAAAATTTGAACCTTATGGGTTTTATTTCATAAATACTAATCACCCAGTACTATTAAAATATCATTTCTAGGATTATTGTATAGACCATTACTACTTTCCTTTTTTTTCCACAGTACATTTTTTGCTACTTCTCCATTTAACTATTTTGATTAAATGAGTGAGCAGAATAAACATTCATGTTGTGTTGAACTCTTCCTTTAAAGAAATGCAGTTTGAGTCGCCTATTCCAACAGTACAAATATAAAACTGCATTAAAATATTAATCTTTTCTGTGAAGGTGTGGGAAACAACAAAACTTGAGGCTGGTATACTCCCTGCATAAAGACATGTCTGGTAAGGCCATCAGTGGGAGCATGACCCCCCTAACATCTTCCATACCGGTACCTTGTTGAGCAGCAGCTGTTCTTCTGCTCTGTCCGTCAGGTCAGTTGTTAACTCTGTGCACTGGGAGCTAGCAACCACAGATGAGCGCTTGATTCCATGGAGCAACTGCAGGCCAACATGCTGTTCCCAGAATGTCAAAGGGTTTTGGTGCTGACGGACACAACATGCAAGCTTCAGTCATTCTGTTAATGCAGTGAGTGTGGATGAGCCTGACACACACATCGTCTCCACAGAGTCCTGCACCTTGTCCTGTCTTCCCTCAGTGTCAGCACACACTTTCACTCAAAATCCTGTTTATACCATGCAACCCATTCATTTCATGCATGTCTACACTACCATGCTTTAACTGGGTCAATACATAAACCAAAACAGACAGGGAATCCCTGCATTACTCAACCTGGGTCCTATTTTTAATGTTTATGTGTTGATAACTTGCATGTTCAAAACTTTTTGGAACTACTGAAGCTAATTGTTTCTGCAGGCAGATTTTCATGAGTTGGCATCTGTATCGCTCTTTACTTACAGGAAGGATTATTTTCTTTTATTTGTGGGATGAATTTCAGCTCCACAGCTGGGTCAGTGAGAGCCCAATTCTCACCACCCAGGGCCTTCCCATGACTCTCTGCTGACAGGTGATTTCAGTATATTTGGGATCACTTAAGCATTGTTTAAGATGTTATTAAGGTCATAGAACTCTATAGGAGAGGCTAATTCATGTGGTCTCCATTAAACTGGACACAAACCACACTCCTAACACCTGACCATCAAGGTCTTTCACATAAGCGTTTGCATTCCTGTGCTCCATTAAACATAATTAGGATCTTTTTTGCAAAATCCTTGACCTCTAAAACTGCTTTCAAACAAGTTTGCGACTCTGGAATTGCATTCTGTAAAGTTCCTTGCCATGTTTGAACTTACTTATGTGTGCTTGTTTTTTTTTCTCCTGAAAATTATATTTCCATTGAACGCTTAGGCCTACAACATGCCAGTCTGCCTGTTGACTGTAGGCCTAACTGGGCACCAGTTTGAAGGAACTGCTCTCAAACTAGTGCCAGGAAGCTAAGAGGTATAAGCAAGCATTTGTTTGAAACTGGCGTGTGCCCAGCTGCCTTCCTCAATCTTCCCTCAGGTTTCCCTTGGTGACTCCTTTGTGTGTGCAAGAGTGCAGCCTGAGAGTGTGTGCCGGTGCGTCTGCATGTGTTTATGTGTGTGTGACTGAGAGTGTGCGAGTGTGTTTAGGAGGTGCTGTTTCCCACAGCCCTGATCTAATTCCGTGGTAACTCAATCTCCGTGTGAGCGCTTCCCGGCGAGTGTTCTCCCACCCGTCAACAGTCTCTCTCTCTGGCTGGCTGAGTGGCTGAGTGTGTCTGACAGAGGCCAGCTCAGTCCCACTGGAACCCCCCTGTCTCCCCTCCTCTCTGCCTCCGTCCTACCCACCCTCCCATCAGGATTGATTTACTATGTCAACCGTTGGGGCTGTCAGCAGCAGCGACGTTCGCAGACGTGCCTGCATCCTGTGTGCACACCATCCTGACATCTTATACCTGTCATTCAACAACTGCTGAAGCCAAGTTTGCATGTCAGGAGGGGTGGGGGGTATCTGTGTGTGAAATCATGCCTCATCCATGAATCATTCACATAGTGCAAAGTGTAGGTGCAAGAAGTATTAACTTTACCTGCATATTTACTTGAGCTTTGACATATTATGTAAGTCAGACTAAATGCCACCCATGCTGCATTTAAATAGCTCGTCTCACTGAGGGAAACGTCTCCCAGACAGCTTCCATACAACAATGTTATCCTATGGGCCACAGCTTCCTGCCCCTTTCCCAGCACCCAGGCGCTATATTGGGGAGAGACCAGACCAGGCCTGAGACCCATTCCCACTGCAGTACACCCACCGTCTCATTCTTTACTTTCCTGCCTTTGTTGGCATCCATTCTCCTTGTGCCTTTTGGATAGGTAAAGCCAGGGAGGATATGTCAACTTCCTTGTTTCTTTGTTCAGCTGGAACTTTTTAAAAAATCTTTTTCTGTCTGAGGGCAGCTCCACAGGTCACACACAGACACAAGGATCCCATCACCAGCAGGCAACTACAAAGCTGTGAGTCAATTACAAAGCATGAACAGCATTCGGAGACTTGCACAACACTTTGATCTCTGATTTTGACAGTCGTATATGCTGGCTTTTAACCTGGATGCGTCACTCTTAAGTAAATAAAATCATATTTATTGGCTTCTGTACAATGGTGCACACTTCTTTTCAATGGGCCACTGAACAATTACATTGTTCAGAAGAATTACCAGTATGCTGCTCATTACCAGTTCACTTCTGAAAGTCTACAATAGAGGGAAGGCAGATCACAGAACTGGTTCCCAAATAAGCACTACGGGAGGCAGCACGTGATGTCCACACAGAGAAAGGAGGACCATGAAGCGAGCTGCTTTTAAGGCCACACATTGTGTTGCCACAGAAAAACATTGTTTGCATATCAATAGAGCATGTTTGTATGTTTGTGTGTGTGTGTGTGTGTGTGTGTGTGTGTGTGTGTGTGTGTGTGTGTGTGTGTGTGTGTGTGTGTGAAGGGGCTTTAATTGAAATGTATCATGGGCTTCACATCATGGAAAGAAAACCTCACTGGCATTCATACAAGTTCCCAGCCAAATGAAGCTATAGAAAAGTCCTCTGCTTTAAGTACTTTCTGACACGTCACTATTTGTCAAAATCAGTGTCTTTAAGTTGTTTTATTTTGAAGGTCAGTCTTGCTGTGGTTTTGTGATTTTTTTCAGCATCTGCTACAATTTGGATTAAATGAATAAGAATGACTGCAATCGCATGTACCTTTAAGAGAGCATCTGAAAAGAGGGAAATTTTGTTGTGTCACAAGTTTATCAAAGAAAAAAAAACTGCGGGGATTTTTTTTGTGCGAGCCGGCTCCTTTCCCAGTGGATGCTCTGTGCCAGCTGTCTGCGCTGCAGTAAAGTACTGCTTTCCCAAGCTTCGACCTGTGGGAAAATCTGTTGTGGCCAGTAATTGATTCCGCCCTGCCAGCCCCATTACTCTCCACTGCAGTCAAACTGCCAGTGATCTGCAGAAAGCCTGTTAGCACAGCCCCCTTTACTTTGTGTTTCTCTCTCTCCCACTACACAAACATGCATCATAACCCCACCATGTATTGTTTATTCCACAGGTTTATCCTCCATCAACTTGAATACATGTTTACTGTATGACCTGTGTGCTCTGTTTCATGTGTTTTAGATCATTTTCCTCATTCATAAGTCCTTAAAGGTTTAAGATGATTTGAGATGACAGCAAAAGTCAAAGAGCACTTGCCAGTTTACCAGGGAGATGTCACAGATATTAATGGTGTCTGTCATCAACTTGAAAGGGACAAACGTGCGGGTTATTTGGCGACAGAGCTGCACAACAGAACCCCTCCTGATCCCCTGCCTCGCTCTGAAGTTGTCATGAAATATTAAGAGCAGTCATCTGTCGACATGGCTGAGTTAATTGTCACGGCCTAACACTTACCACATGTCCAAATGAAGATAAGTGCTTTCCCCTTCAAATTAATTTCCAATTAAGGGTTCTGGTCTCTGTGTCTGCATTTGTGTCTCTTGATCCGGGCTCAGCAGGGGGGGGGGGGGCTGAGTGTGTATAGTGTGTGTCTATGTTGATGTGTGTGTGTGTGTGTTTGAGGGGCACAAGGATTATCAAGTTATGCAGGGACACAAGACAGTAATAAGGAGATGTTTTCCAACACAAACTCCCATGATGACTGCTATACTATCTCACAACTTTCCCCCTCATGCCATGCTGATTACATGGCAACACAATGAGTTCACCCTACACAAAGCTTTAGCAGAAAGGGACACATTATATTGACCCAGAGGAAAGGAATCGGTCTATAAGAAACTAAGGGACACATGAGAGGCCTCAAGCAGAGCTATATATCAGCAATTCTCATGACTCTGGCGAGCTTTATATAACAACCAGCTGAGAAGTTTCCCATGTTGCAAGGGGTCAGGAGGCTGCCCTCTAAGCACTGCCGCAGTCGTTTTTCACAAGAATTTCCAGCCCACAGTTGGGGGATCTAAAGAAGCATAAAAGAGAAGAACTGTACAGTATGCATCACTTTAGCGCCTGTTGAACACTCCTCCTACTGGCCTCAGTGTCCGGTGACTGTGGCTCTCCCTGCACCTCTCTCCTCTGTACTGAACAAGAACAAGCAATGTCTCTGTGGAAGGCAGCCCCCCCCTTCATCTCTTTCCAGCTTCTAAGTCGGTGTGCTCCAAACCAGAAGCCCGAGGCGCAGGGAGCGTGTGGGATGGAGGGATGAGAGAGAAGATCAAAGCAGGAAGCATGAAAAAGCTCAAAGCACACAAGTCAGAGGCACCTCTCTGACCTCCCCTACACACACACAGCCACACACTCACAAATATACTCTTCATCTCAGCCGTGGCACAACAGTCGGCACCCAGCCTGTCCTCTGGTTCTCCCTCATGCAGCAGCTGTTTAAAAAAGGAGAGAGGAGAGGGCACGCCACTCAGGTCGTGTGAGCTTCATAGCAGATGGCTGGAACCTGCTGGGAAACAGAGTTGAAGTGATGCTCATGGCACACACACACACACACACACACACACACACACACACACACACACACACACACACACACACACACACACACACACACACACACACACAAACAAATGATAGACGTGTCTGCATCAAAGGGAGCCGAAGTTTTATGTTTTGCTTACTTGGACATTATGCTGTCATTCACCATATTCAAAGTGCAGCCATTTTTTTTGATGTCATGCCAATTGGGAAAAGCTTCGTAATAAAGATGTTGAAAATCCTTTTTGTCACCACTTCTGACGTGATCAGCATCTAATAAAAAAGAAGGAAAAAAAGGTATTTAACCCATGTAAAGCCTGACCCATCAAAAAATACCCCAAAAATTGTCTCTTTTTTTGGGGGGGGGTGAGATGTTTACTAACCCTTTTAACAAAATCTACAAAAAATATTGCTACATTTTTTTTTATGTTGGATTTTTTTTGTGTATTTATTTAGCAATTTGGCAGGTTTGGCAGCTTCTATAGTCATTTTTTTTCTGTAAATTGGCATTCTTGCAACGCCGAAAATATACTTAATATCAAAAATGAGTAACAATTTAGATGTTTTTCTAAGCAATAACTTTCCTGAAAAAAAAAATTGTGGATGATTTTGTGGGAGCAGCCATTTTAAGAAAGGCCAAAATACAACTTCAGCTGTCTGTAGTGGACTGATATTCCTCAAGGGGTGAAATAGATGTTTTAACAGGTTTTTAAGGAATTGAATTTTCATTTTGATGAGATAGATGTCTTTGAAACTTATGTATCCAATATGATATGTTTGATGTTATAGAGTCTAATGAATGTCTAATAAAGAGACACTAGACAAACTTAAGTGGAACAACATATTTATCATCAGACCATAGCAGGTAACAGATAACACGAAGTGGTCAAATCCTCTCTGGCAATGCAGAGAAGAAATTCACGACTATCCATTGTGTATTACAACCATCTGCTTCCTACTTTGTGCAAAGCAACCTGATATCCAGCCATGTGAACTTGCGGCACCACTTAACTTCAGAAAACTAGCGATAAACTGTGTAGTCCTTGAGTAAATATCCACATGATGCCTATGCATGTAACACACTGGTCTGGTGAAGTGGTTGTACACTGGTTTAATCATGCAGCCTGGATACCAACTTGACTTCCATTTTCTGGATCAAAATAATGCCACGCATAACAGGCTTGCAATGTTAAAAATGTAAAAATCTCAATGACTAGTTATTCTAGAGCCCACATGCCAGGATGGCAATGTTAAATTTGAAAGTCCTGCTTTCTTTAAAATCTGGCTGAAAAGTAAACTGATTGTGAATGTGTTTCCCGGATCCTTAGATTGAGAGAGTGAGTCCCCTTCCCCAGGGCATGGCTGCTCCAGAATAGAAATGAACGTTAAAATTACACAGGAAGAAAATAAATGTAGCTACTAAGATAAAAAACAAAACCAAAACATAATTCAGAATAAAGAAATACTTTTTATCAGGAGGAGTGTGACCTTTAAATTTCTGTCGTTTAATGCAGCACTGCAGCTATGCCAGACAGGTTAACGCAGTGCCAGATTTTTGTCTTTACAGAGTTGCAGCGAAGTTCAGCATCAGCAGGTTTAGTTGTGAACGCAGTTTTACCTGCTCCTATATTAAGTTGTAGGTTTTTAACAAGCTCAGCCAGACTTGTGAACTCCCCCTTGGCCTGAGGATCCTCTCTCCATTATTCATGAGTCCTCAGGTTGGACCCTGGGAACAAGCTGAGCGAGGCCCTGTGTCAATACGAAACACTGGCCGCCACAATGGGCTCTGCCTCCAACTACACTGTTGACAGACACCAACACAAAGGAGCTGAAAGGGGTCCCCCTCCGTTCTCACACACACCGAAGAATGAGTCAGTGTGCTGCCGCTCAGAGCTGTGTTTGTACAGTATATACAGCTTTTGTCCATGGCCACTGTTCCCCCATCAATGGGGGCTGAAGTGTTGATGAAAACCAGGAGGAAAGGACTTCTGTGGGGCTGCCAGCCAGAGTTCATGTTCACTGCGGGCTCTGCCCTGTCTCGATGGCACCTGTATGTTAGCAGAGGAACCCTGGATGACACAATTAGCTTATTGGAGCGGTAGCCAACATTTCATGACACAACACAAAATAACCCTCTGACGATCATCTCCTTGCTGTTGTCATTGATGTGACTGAATAAATAATGCATGTGAAACCATGAAATCTAATATTGCAGCCATGTGACATCTTGTTTTGCATAATGCATCAAGCTTTGATATAGTTTACTCGATAAAAGAAAAAATCCACATCAGAAGACCAGGAAAACAAGTTTAGTGTCAACAGATGATGAATATTAACAAAATGAGTTTTTTTCCTTCAGTAACAAGAAACTACTTCACTTTCTTGTGGCTTGAAGGATAAACAAACAAAAATGTGTGAATGATGAGTGAAGAGGGTGAAAATAGGCTCCAAGAGAGCATTTCACTGCCTCCCATATTGAGAAGCTCTATTTTTTTCATCCTTATTATCTGACCAAAAGAGCTCAGTTGATAGTGTTTATTGCTGCTTATCTCATGATAAATTTCAGAGGTTTTCACAAGGTGATAAATGCCTTAATGTCTAAATCCAAATACTTTCTGTCATTTAAATCTCAGATCAAAACTGCACTTGCAAAGGTCTACTGTACAGAGCATGTATAGTGTATTAAACCATAAAAAACTTGTTCTATATTGAAGAATTTCCTCTAATTTAATATCAATATAGCCTCAATTTTCAGACATTATTACTCACTAAAATTTGACATAGTGACTGATCATTTTCAAGTGAATTTATAAAGTGCATCTTAGCTCCCAAATGCTTTCTGATAGATTTATTTAAAATGTAAACTTCTGTGGAAGGCAGTCATGTCCATCTATTCCCAGTTTGATCTACTTGTGACACCAGCAGCTCTCATGAACTTTGATATTTCTTGAGCTGACAGCTGAAGACATGTGAAATAAAAAAAAAAGGATTGACCTGTCTTTTTTGTGTTCATCTTATGTGTTCACAACTAAATAATCGAAGTAGTCGTTTTGTATGATGAGTTCATATGAAAATGTAGCCAAGACATTATACACACATAAAGCATCTACTTGACGACCCTTTATTTAAAACATATCCTTCAAACAGCAGAATGAAAGGAACAAATGCCTAATCAGTTCTTGATTTTGTATTTTTAAGTTGGTATTTTTGGATGCGTTTGTTGTCAAAAGGCCAACTCTAAGGAATGACCTCCTGTAGTTTGTTACTCAGACCATTGGAGGGCAGTACCTTCCTCATCTCATACTCATCTCATTTTTTGGACAAATTATCATCTTTCATTGAATTTAGTGTTATATGAATACCTATACCAATCTTACCGAAAAAGGGTTATTCAATTAAAAAATAATTATGGGTGCTATACAAAAAGGGAGACTTTATATTAGGAATTAAGATGTTTGGTTACATTTCACACTAACATGTTTGGCTCAGTTATGGACAGAACTGTTCATTTAAAATGTGCAGGTGCCATCTGCTGGTCAAAACCGGCATCACTAATCACCGGGACAAAACGAGGCACTCATAACAAGTCTTCCTCTAATGTTACTCATGTGATGGGATATTTTGTTGTAGACAGATATTTAAGATTTCATTAACTTTAAGGGGAAATTACCCTTCGTTGTGAGAGTAGTAGGAGGAAACAACAACAACAACAATTAACCGACAACTGTAGTCAGAAGTATGGGAAAGACAACCAACTTTAGACTAGAGAAAATCAAGCATCACATGACAGTCTTTTCATTCATTCCTTTTTCTCCCCTTTTGTTCAGAGCTCGTCAAAGGATACTCTTTCATCTGCAGGCTCAACGTTCAGCTCCAAATCCAATCATACAACTTTGGTCTCAATTTTTTTTTTACTTCCTCACAAGTTCGTGCTTATGTCAGCAGACCTCAAACGCTTGTCTATTAATTTCAATTCCATAAAACAAATCATTTGATTCGTGGACACGCCTCCTAATCCTCAGGTTCCCAGGACAACGGAAACCGCTGCTCTTGATTGGTTATTACTATATCAGGCACGTGTTTGACCAGGCTTGAAATATGTAATTTGCTTTGACTGCAGTTTCATGCACCACTCCATACCTGAGACGATATCAGTTGTGATATCTACATTTTGTGAAGCGGACTGACTTTTTTTTTTCTTTGTCATCATGGTTGAGCAGTTTGTAGGACACTGGACTCTTGCCTCCAGCGAGAACTTTGATGAATACATGAAGGCAATAGGTGAGCTAACTTTTAAGGTGCTGTTACATTGTTGCATGATGAGAAGGCTGTTTGTGAAAGATGTGTTCAGTGGCTCTTGTATATAACTGGAGTGTCAGCAAGAAAGCCAGTTGGAGTAGTTACAGCATAGCATCATCAGTTACATCACATAGTATCTTAAAGGATAGATTCATTCTTTAAACACAAATTGTGTTAAAGGTGTGGGCTTTGCCACTCGACAAATGGGCAACATGGCAAAGCCAAACCTGGTGATCAGCGTGGACGATTCTGGCGTGATTACAATGAAGTCTGAGACAACTTTCAAGACCACAGAGATAAAGTTTAAGTTGAACGAAGAATTTGAGGAGACTACTGCGGACGGTCGAAAATCTATGGTGGGTCATTTATATTTTACATTTTTGATATAAGGGCTTAAGTGACATCTTTAACAACCCAACGTGATTTCAGACCACCTTCACTCTGGAGAATGGTAAACTTGTGCAGCTGCAGGCGTGGGAGGGGAAGAAAACGACACTAGAACGAGAGATTCAGGACGGGAAGATGACAGCTGTGAGTAATTGGGATAATGAAAGTGAATAAATTGTCCTGATCTGTATTTTGGTAAGTAACCCTTCTGTGAATGGTGGTGAGTTATTCTAACCTGTCAAACCCTTTCTCAACAGAAATGTATCATGGATGACGTTGTTGCAGTGAGGACTTATGAGAAAGGGGCTTGATTTGTTTGAACATCTCGGTCTTTGAGCCTGGGACCACAGACACCAAATCAATGTGCTTTTGCCAAACCTGCCAATAAAGTCTGAACTGCGATGCTGAAGTCTGTGTAGCTGTGAATGAGACATAAACTGTACTTTCCTGGGCTAACAAACTGTTAAGAGAAGGTGACTGATTAAATTTGTTGACATGGGCTTTTACTGGAGGTTATAACACTGCACACCAGATACATTTTTCTTCTTAAGTCAATCTAAGCCAAAGTGCCCTTTTTAGATTAGGGCTTAAAATATAATTAATTTCACATTTCTTGTATTATAAAATACATTTCACTCAAACTTTTATAAACTATTACACAATGCCTTCATGATAAGCCACTTTTAAGGATTCATTAGTCCAGTTCTGAATTTGCCTAAAGCACATCTTGGTTTGTGAGATTGATTAGAGACCATGGCCAGTATAAAACTTTAAACATTGCAAGTCATTCTTTTTAAGTCTTAAGGGTATTAGGCATGGACAAGGAGCTTAACAAAGGTCTTTTGTTCCAACAAAGAAAAGCAAAATGTCCTGATTTGAGGCAGCCCTCTTGTGACGAGGATGTTGGTGAATGGGAGGCCAAATCCCTGCTTGTGGTCAGAGTAAGTGACCTCTCATTTGTGCCAAGTCTCTTGGCTTAGACCTGAAGTTCAAGCAAGTGCACTTAATTTGTTTTAATTAGGGTTCTTTGGGGCAGTAGGTTGAGGTCCAAATTCCCCACAAGATTTTCAGGCTCAAAGCGAAATATTATGGCCCCGGGTGGTGCTCAGGCAGCAAGGTGGAGTGACTAATGAAAAGCTAATCCCTCGTCTGGAGTGCTACATTATGTAAGGCCATGCTACATGAACAGTTTCAAGAATTTTGCCACATCCTGAGTAAAGTTTTTAAATGTTTCAATAAAATTTGTCATAATTTACATTTTAATAGAAGTTTTTCCACAAATGAGTGTCATAACTCCTAGAGGGATTGTGGAGATTCACCCTAACTCAGGTTAGATTCCTGCTTACCCTATCAAGGATTTAGCCTTCTTTTGGTTGTACATGGATTCAGGTTTTTAAAAAGTAGACTACATGGAGTTCAAGAATGATTTACTCTTTAAACTGATACAACATAATATGGACAAGTTCTGAGAATCATTTTCACAGTTGAAGGGGCCAGCAAATGTGGTCCATTTTCAGGTCAAATTTTATTCAAGGAAATACACAGTGAAAAAGCCCTGATTATGCTATCAGTCATCTGGAACATGCTAATAAAGCTTAATTTATTTATTTATTTATTTTTTTTTTTTACCTCTACCACTAGTGGGTCTTAAATTTGACTATAAACCTACAATAAGCTTCAGTCTTCGATCTATGCATCCACAGTTGTGTATATTAATTTTCATTGTACTGATACATGTTAAGTGGTTTACAACAGAGTTATCCGAGTAACTCCCTGATTTAAATATTACATAATATAAACGTAGGGAACGCAGACAGCATATTCTCGCTGCAGTGTCCCTAACTGCTGCCCTCTTGTGGTAAATTATATTAAAGGCAGGCACTAGCTGGACCGTACCATTTCATTTTTATCAGGGGATGCGTGGGGTCACATTTTGATGTAAAACTACCATGGTTTCGCGATTTCGCCCCACAAAAGACAAAAAAAATTAAATTGACAGTTATTTTTGAAACTCCATCTTAAAGCTTCGTCCACTATGATATAAAAACATAATCGTATTACCGTCTTCTGAATAAAGAGATCCGGAAGACGTCATCCACAACGTATGACGCCATCATCAGACATGGCGGACAAGGAAAACACAAATATGGAAGACGATAAAGAAAAGAATAATCCATTGGCTAACAAAGATGACTCTCTCAAAGACGATGTTATACAAGAAGCTGGAAACAAGAACATTATCGAAGGAAAGAAAAACGCCGTTCAAAGCCGCGCTACAGCGGAGTATTGCGAGCAACTGCAGGCGTGGATGTGGCAATACTACACAGGATATGTAAACTGGCAGGGCTGGATGGCAGCGTCAGCCATGTCTTGTCCTTATTATTTACAGCCAACAAGTAGTACGCCGACTACAGCGTTTGATATGAACTCACAGAACTGGTATAACAGCCCGTTTGTCCTGCCGCTATCGCCTTATTCGCCCGTCGTCGGCTCAACGGGCAGCCGGACAGGCGAGGCAGCAGGCGGGGCTGCGGTGTCCGCTCAGCCGCAGCAGCAACATCCGCCACAGGAGAACGGAAACGCCCAGAGACCAGGTAGAGACAGGTTGTTTACGTCTATCAGGTGTTCGGGAGACAGCTGTAACTATAATGAAATAAAACAGACAGCATTCAAGAGTTCAAATGCACATTAAACGATAGATGAGTGCTAAGGATATGATCCTTGCTGTAAACAAAATACTTCGGGATATCAAAGTGACACCCTGCAGGT
Organism: Labroides dimidiatus; assembly: GCA_030710495.1. Taxonomy (NCBI): domain Eukaryota; kingdom Metazoa; phylum Chordata; class Actinopteri; order Labriformes; family Labridae; genus Labroides; species Labroides dimidiatus. The sequence goes on from CM061148.1 coordinate 14,897,857, forward strand.
ATTCAAACCTCAGTTTCATGGAAAAATGTGTATCCCAGAGTTCAGTGGTGGACGAATTACTCAACTCTAGTACTTGACTCAGAGTACTGATACTCATGGTCAAATCTTACTCAACTACAAGTAAAAGTCACTCGGTCAAATCCTACTCAAGTTAAAGTACTAAATTACCTACTTTTATAAATACTTAAGTATTCAAAAGTACATGTATTTAAAAATACGTAAGTATTTAAAATTAAAAAGTGCGAAGTACATTTTCTAATATCAGTACATTGCTGTATTGTTTTCTCATTGCTTTTACAGAACCTTGTAACTCTGAAACCACCTCGTGATGAACTGTCTAAGATGTAAAACCAGTCTGCGATAAAAAAAAAACCTCTACGGAAACCCCTGTAAAAAACATCAGCATAAAAATGCAATCAAAAACTATAAGGACAGCTATTGTCCGTTTTTTTATTTAAATATCCCCACCAAAAAAAACCCCAAAACAAAACAGGAGGGCTTTTTTTTCGCCCCACACATTCACTATTTGGGAGTTGCAACTTTACCTTTCAGTCCATTGCAACGATCAGAAAGAACAGACAACAACTCCCAGGTGTGAGCAGTGACTATGATTGGTTCCCTTCTGTGAGGGGCACAGCGTGTGGCCTATTACATTTTAGAAAAGGAAAACACAAACAGCTGATGACAAGCTATGCTGAACGTAAAAGGAAAAGTAACGAAAAACTTCTTGTAAGTGTAGTGGAGTCGAAAGTACAATATTTGTCTTTGAAATGTAGTGGAGTGAAAGTCACGAGTTGCCAGAAAAATAAATACTCAAGTAAAGTACAGCTACCCAAAAAATGTACTTAAGTACAATACTCAAGTAAATGTTCTCCGTTACTGTCCACCACTGCTAGAGTACTTGGTTACATGTGAAGTAGGAATATATTCTTCAAACCTCTGATTTTATGACTAAAGTTTTAAACTTTAGTCTAGAGTTTGACATAGTTTGACATAGTTAGTCTAAAGTTTTAAACTTTAGACTAACTTTTAAAAAAAGCTTTGATTATCAACATTGGCTGTATGACAGGGTGTACAGGAATAATTTAATCATCTGGGAAATATTATACACTTTTTATTTGAAATTTCTTCTTGATAATTTAATTTAATTATGAGAAGAATTATGGTCTAAGAAAAGGTTATAAGCGAGAGATCTGATTGGCATAGGTCGCAAGCTTCATCACCCCACAATAGCTGCAATTCATGCTGTTATTCTAAAGTTTTAAGGTGAAGCCCTCCTTGTGGGCTGGAGATGACAGCAGTAGGGTGTTTCCCAAGGCATTTGAGTGACATGTTCATCAATCACACAAGTTCTCTATCTTCATTTTACTTTGACTTTACCATTATTCCATATTTCACCAGGTCGAGAGTATAGTATTCCCTCACCCCTTCAAAGACTCCTGGCGGAGATGGTGGATTTCTTCATTTTGTTTTTCATCAAAGCAACTATAATCATCAGTATTATGCATCTTAGTGGAATCAAGTGAGTTCATTTAACTTTTGTAGCTGTGCATAATATGGGATGTGATTATCTGACCTACATTTTTTAATCCATAAAAAAAATATACAGAAAACTGTAACCTTTTTTAAAATGTATTTCTTGCAGAGATGTTTCCAAGTTTGCCATGCATTTCATAGTAGAAGAAATAGATGAAGACACATCTATGGAGGAGCTACAGAAAATGATGCTTGTTGCACTCGTGTACCGGATATTAGTGTGTTTTTATGAGGTAAGCACTGCCTACTAAAGGCTGAGATATATTTAACTATCCAGAAACAAGTGGTTTTAATTTTGACCTTCAAATGTTTGACTGTTAATGTCAGAAGAGCTTCCATGCTGTTGATTGACAGCTCCTACATTGTTATCTCTTCAGATTGTTTGCGTTTGGGGTGCAGGAGGAGCCACTCCAGGAAAGTTTCTGCTTGGACTCAGAGTTGTTACTTGCGACACATCAGTTCTGGTTCAGCCTAACAGGGTGCTTGTAGTGCCAGCAACTAATGTTTCTCTGTCTGCGTAAGTAGCTGATATAAGGGTTACCTGTTAGTAATTTAATACCCAATTCAAACAAACTTTTCTGCGGTGTTTTCATCTAAACCCCTGTCTCTGTCCTTCCCTACAGATCAACTGTTCGAGCCTTAAACAAGAACTTTTCCATTGCCTTCTTTTTCCCGGCTTTCATCACTCTTCTGTTCTTCCAGCACAACAGGACTGTGTATGACATGGTTGCCGGTACAATTGTTGTCAAGCGCTCCAGAGCCAGATGACGCGAAAGAGTAAAGAAGAGGGTCCTAAACATTCTGCACTGGCACTGAGATTTTTTTTTCCAAAGAAATGCCTGCAGAACTTGTTATAAAAAAGGGGTGGAGATACACGGAAGTATGAATGATTTCAGTTATTTACAACTCGGGTTTGGTTTGCCTCAAACACGTATTGTATTTCTGCATGTATATCTACATGCTGCATTTGGAATCTTTTCCAGTGTCACATTGGGTCCTCGTGGAGAAGTGATGGTATAAATCACTTCTTATTGACACCGAACTCTTTTTGCCTCTTAAAATAATCTTTGAGATCAAGGGAAAACATGAAAAATCACTAAGTATTTAAGTCACTTATCATACATGAATGGTATCATTACTTTCAGTATCTCTTTGTATTATGAAGCACTCTTGAGCGAGTTCTTACTCAGACATTTATTTTTTGAGTTGTTGATGCTCATTATGGCAGGGTTGATGATCATGCACAGCTTCTGCAGCTACTTTAATACCTTTATTCTGAAGCACATTCAAATGTATTGATTGGAAATTAAACCTGATCATTTCTATTCCTTTACTCTGAGCTCAGCATGTGTCTGACTAGAAAGTTAATGTATGACACATTTCATGTGATGACTTTTTTCTGCATTTCAGAGAATTGAAAAGAAACCATTAATTTCCTGCATGTCTAAAATGTATTGGTATCATATCTTAAGTAGTTTGGCTGCTTTATTATATTTACAGCAATGGTTTTCTTATCATCTTATGTCCTTTTGTTTTTAAATAGAGCAGTTTTTTAGCGCCATCTTACTGGCTATATATAGCTGCTTAAAAATATAACATTATGTGGTATATAGGGCTGTCAGCAATACTGGTTTGATCATGGTGTGATTAAGGTCTGAAAATAACATTTTATTTTTTTATTATGGCTGGCTATTTTGCAGCTTTTGGCACACCATATTTAAACTATGAGAACATCTTCCTACTTCCTGATGCTGTCATAAAGCAAAGTTATGAGATCACTGCACATTTGTATGGCACATGTCACTTTAAGAAACTCTGAAACACCTCAGCTGACAAGTCAAAAGCTGTATGCACTTTGTTTAGAATATCACTGAGGGACTTTGAGTTTATGTTCCTGGCTTACAAGGTAAGCACACAGGTGCAGCTATCCAGAGGTTAAACAGGCCACTGCATCAAAGTAGAAAAAAAAGAAGAGCATTATCTGGAGTGTGAGAATCACCACAGATCTTCCTCTAAGCAGCAGTGTTTCATTTGAGACACTACTCTATAAATTTTTGTAAAATCTTAAGAAAAATAAGCAGGATATGTAAGTCTCTTCATCCCGGAAGTGACTGCAGAGGCACATGCACGTCATCCTTTGCTCTGAATAAATTATTTCAATACATTAAAAGATTTTGCATAGAAGTGAAAACAGTAAATTAATACACTGTCTTTTGAGTCCTAATGCAGCCAATATGCAAGTTTAAGTTGAATCACGAGTTCTGAAAATCAAATGAGTCTGAGTCTTGGGCTGGAGTACTACAACGGTAGTAATGTGCATGGCATATGAGCAGTGGAGGTTGTCTCCACCTAGTGTTTGTTGGTGAGACAGGTCTAACTGCTCAGGTTAGATAATACATAATGTAAAATAACCCCTGCAACATTGGCCAGCAATATTTTACCCAAAGTCTTTGACAAGTTCTCACAGAAAAATCAGCCATTGTGTCATAGTGACATACAAATAATAGATAAAATGTTCTCTTAGTTTGATGCTTTTTACTTTTCAAAGAGTAGGTGTCCTGCGTGTCATATGAATTTAGAGGGGACTGCTGAAGCTCCAGTTTTTGGTAAGTGTTGATCGTTTGAGTCCAGGTAAGTGGCAGCCCCAGATGACACGCCTGGATCAACACCCTCCATATGCTTCCATGCACAGTGCCATTACTGTAGGCACCAGAAAAAAAAATCACTTTAAGCGTGGTGAGCAGCAGAAAAGTGTGGGCAGGCATTACCCACTACCATTATAACAGCATGGTACACTGATGAGCGAGTTTAGCTCTATTTGGTGTTTGTAATCTATTTTTGTATCGACAGGCCTTAGCTCACATAGAGAATGTGCAGGTGGGAGATTCTGGGAAAGCTCAAGGGTGCAATTATTACCAGAATGTATAACAGAGCTTTCAGTTAAAACACTTCATATTGTGATACATGTAAAGCTCTTGAATAATGACAAATAGCAGTGTGTTATTACATAAAAACCTTCTAATTAATAGTCTATAAATCAGCAAAAAGATCTTTTTGTTTTCTTTGTTAGATACCATGCTTGACAAATCCAGTCCCTTGCTGCCACGTCGCCTGCCGTACGGTGCTGAGGTGGTGAAGTGTCCAGCATGAGTTCCTACCAACCTTTTCTGGCTCTTTAATTAAAGGACTCATCTCCAGGCAGGCTGAATAGAGGGCTCACAGCTTTCTTTGACAGCCATGTGTCTGTGTCTGAGCAGAGCCATGAACAGATCAGAGGGATAAATAAACAGTCTGGCTTCAGCTTGACAAAAATATTCTATGCATGACGAGAGCCATGCCTTCAAAGTAATGATTTGTTCATCAGAAGTTTGGACACGCCAGATGGATGCTGCTGCAGCAGGTCACAGATGTTTCTGAAGACACGGGAAGGTGTTCAACCCAAAGCCTCCCCAGCGCTGCTGTTATTTCTCCCAGTGTGTGTCTGCATGCCCGTTGGTATTCCTCTCAAGTAGAAGCAGTAATTACAGACAGGCTGGTTGGGTCCTGCCTGAGTGGAGAAGGCTATTGATGAAGAGGAGACCTGTTGGCCAGGGAGGGACAGGACTGTCTGCTCTCACGCAGGAGATCAATATATGTAAGTTTTGTTTAAGGCTAAGGACTTTATTGACTGTTAAGGCTTTTCATATAAGGAGATCCAAGCACAGTGTCAACTCATGATTGGCTAAAATTTATACAGTGATGTTTGGATTGTAGGTAAAAAAAAAAAAAAAAGATCACAGTCATATGAAGTTTTTGCTTTTTTTCCCTCAATGGTCTAAAAAATATAAAAAAACAGGGGATCAAATTTATATTTATATTTTTGGGTGGCAGTTGCTCAGTCCATTTGGGAGTTGGCTGGGCAAATAGAGGGTTACTGGTTCATGCACTAAAAATTGTTTGACAGCTGGAGAGGTGTCAGCATAGTTTTTCTTATAACCGTTGAGGTGTCCGTTAGCAAGGCACCGAACCCATAACTGTTTAGAGTGCGCTGCTGGTGCAGCTCCTTCACTTTGTTCTCTCCATCAGAGCATGTTTCTGTGTGCAAAGGGCTATTTGTGCATGTGTGTGTGTATACCGTCATTCATACAGAGAGAAAAACTGAATTTCCCCAAAGGGGATTAATAAAGTATATCTTCTTCTTAATTTTTCTTAACAGGCCTCCTTATTCACTGTGCCACTAAAAAAGTCATTATTTTTTATTCATTCAGCTTTTACTTTAAAATAGAGTGGCTAAAACATTTGGTTAGATTCCTTTGTTTAGCTGATTGGAAAAATGATGAAGACATGAATTATAGATTGATTTACATAAAACCGATCAAAATAATGTTCTTTGTATATAACTTTGTGCACCCCAGGTTCTAAATACCATTTGGTATTTAATTATCTTAATTCAACAGTCTATTGGTATTTCAGATGTAATGGAGGAAAGTGTTGCAGTTTTGTTTAGTCAAAAGCAAATACTTCTAGTTGCTCTATGCAAAGTGATTTTCAAAAAGAGATTAGCACTGTGTCATTAATGTGCACAGCTATTAACAATGCCTTTAGGTATAGCATGAATTAACCTATATATTTAAATGATAATAACTAAGAGTGAGTATGGTATGAATAAACTTAATTCCAGAATAGCACACAGCGTGGGGCTGGAGTTCTCACTGCTGGTATAAAAATAGATCTGAATATGAGACAATAGCAAAACCAGTATGAGAGATACGGACACACAAAAGGAGACAGTGAGTGTGTACATGTGTTGAGGGGGAGCAGTACAACATTCATATATTTTTCTATGACATAACATTAGGTTTCTGGCTGTTTGTGCTTTTCAAACACAACAGGCTGCGGCTTGAGGCTGCTGAGTTGTCAAGACAACCAGAGAGGCAAAATTGGTTACTGCAGAGAAATTTGCCTTTCTTAGGTAATATTTCTTTTCGGCACATAGAAAGTATGAAAACACATTGACTGATGGAAATTTGTCTTATGTAATTTTTGGTATTATCTTGAGAGCTGCTTCTCCACTTTTAATTAAATCAGCTCAGAATTCCTCATTTCAAGAGACCTCAGAACTGATTTAGATCTAGAATAAGGAAGTGCAGGATACAACTGCCTGGAAACAGCTTCATATTTTTAACCAAAGAGAAATCATATCATCACACCAGAGACCTTTAAGAAAGGCAGAGTCACAGAAAGACAGTGAAGGAATGAAAGATTGATGAAAAAAGTTTTCATCATTAAAGCTTAAATGTCATCTTATACACACACTCACACACTTAAAATCTGTGGCAAACAGGGTCAAAGCAGTTTATATATTCATTCACCCATTTATTAATTTATCCATTCATCCATCTATCTATCCATCCATCAGTCCAAGGTTGCTGAGGCAGCAGTCCACGCAAGACTGATTGAGTTGTCAGAATAGTAGTTTACGCAAGCTGACCCAGACATTGCTCTCCCAGCAATATTTTCCAGCTCCTTGAGGGGGATCCGGCTGTGTTCCCAGGTCAGTTCAGATACATAATTCCTTAACCCAGCTCTTGGTCTACCCAGGACCTCCTGCCAATTGGAATATTCTTCCATCTAAGATGTTCTTAATTATAACAAATACTGCAAAATGAACACATTGATGTCAGTGTGAGGGTAATGTCCACTTCTGAGGTGCAGCTGAGAGGGAGTTCATACTGCCCTCTTTTGTATGAATCTGGTACTAAACCCCAGAGTAGGAGGAGTGGCTGGCTTGAAATGGGGTCACTGAGGTGATTTGATGGTCTGTTTCCTCAGTCTTGTAGCCAAGTCAGGCCCATATAAAACTAACAGCATGGATCCACTTTAAGTGATTGAGATTACATTTACAGATTTGTTATGAAGATGATATTAATAAGGGCCTTGTTTTTGGCTTTGTTGTCCACATTATTAAATCATAAAACAAATCTCTTGAGAACAACTTTGAAAATGCTGATTAAAATAAGAGGAAAAACTTAAATCCTTGGCTGTATCCAGTTGGTTTTTTGTGTGTCTTTAATGATTCATTATTTTCTTTTTTCCGAACAAACTCTCTGTCATTTCTTCAGTGGCTGTATTCCTCCTCCACAAATCACCCCCACCCAAATCCTTTAGTTGCCTAAACTATGTTCTGGAGATGTGCGTAAGCTTTGGCTTGCTATTTTGAGCTGAATGAAAAGAGTCTTGGCACTTACACTCAGGATGAAATCTGTTTTCTTTCTCTGAATTTGGCCCTCACTAGGCACAGCTTTTACATGTAAGTACGATAGAGAATCCAGTTGAAGTTAAATTGTGTTCTGCAGTAAAACCACTATCATTTAACTTAAAGGAGTTACTTTTCCAAGGCAATGTTTTCTCCTCATGCACTTGAATAGCATGATTTTGAGTCTTTTGACTGATGAAATACATTTATATGACGTATTTCAAGCAATTATTTTAGATTTGGTAGATTTTTTTTTGCTTCTCACAATAAAGCAGCCACAACCACAGTGAGTCACATTTCACTTGCTTTGTGAAGAGAAAACCTTAAGACCCTGAATAACAAATAGTTACAGACCCATAGGAAATGAAATGCTTTCATTTAACCATTCAAACTAAACAGATTACATCACATCCATCTCTCACTGGCTATTATGGATCAGCATTTGTGGACTCGGTGAGTGCAAGACTGAATTTCTCAACAAAGAGCAGGTCATTTCAGTGTATTTTAATAAACCCGGGGCAGCATTGGTAGATTTTCAGACTTTTATAATGCTTAATCACTTTTCTTTTTCAGATTAACATGGAATCCAAGGACTCGGTTCAAGGTCACAATAAAACATAGAACTCCAAAAACTGAAATAATGAGAAAATATTGATAGCTGTGGGCAAAACATCTGAATGAAGTGACTGCTTCCCCAGGTTATCAAGAGACACTATGTAGAGGAAACATTTATTCTCCTGGAATAAAATGAATGATCTGTCATGGAGAGGTGAGGTCACTATCACCTGCCTGTCAGATTTGCTGTCTCTTTGCCCTTTTCATTAACTGCTCAATCCACTGGCTCACAATAGGCTCTTTCAGCGTGTCATGCTACACCACCATTGAGCTACAGCCACGTTGCCACCCATCTTTCTTAATGGGGGACTGGAGACTGTGGAGCTGCCTTGTTGCCATGGCAGCGAGCGTTTTCACATTCTCCCCACATAGCGTGCAGTGTGCATGTTACTCCCTCTAAACTGGAGCGCGCGCAGAGACAGGTCTGCTCTCTGATAGGTCCGGGCGACGGTTTTCAGATTTTCACCTCCCGCTCTCATACCAGATGGCCTCATAATCCCCCACTTTCCATTCTCTTGATTACTAATTCAAAGTTTTTCCCATCGACTGCTCTTACGGCTGAATGTGCTACTACTCTTACTATTTTAAATGTTTCTTCAGGCTTTGTTGTCAGTCTTCTTAACGTAAGTCACCAGCAGGATGTATGAAGTGTCATCTGTTAGCGTGAATGGTGGAACTACTTGAGCCACAACAATTGATTTAGGCATAAAAGTGTTATCTAATTCGTATGTCAAAGCATGCTTAATGCCGAATTAATATTATGACCTTCTGTTTTTATATGGTGTAGTCCATCGAGGTCAACACAGTCAATGGTCACAAATGTTTTTACAGTGTTTGGAAACAAACCGCGATTTATCTGATGATGCTAAACCTTGAACTTCATGTAATATTTGAATTACTCTTTGTTTTTTATACGAATAACACGGCTTGAAAGAAAAACAAAATGATAATGAAAAGTTAATTGCTTCTCTGCTTCTGTACAGAGGGAAAGATTGTGCTTTAAACGATACTACATTGTTTAATTTGTTAATGTATGGGGATTCTACACTGCGAAATTACGTTAATATTACGTTATAATTATTTTTATTTTGAGGTTATTCCAGTGGTGCTGCTTCCTTATTTTTATTAAAGCATTAAGGACGCAGAACTATTACTTGTGAAGGAGTCTCTTTGAAATTAGGCAAGGCTTCACAGTACTATTTTATCACGCTTTTAGTGAAAGCATCCCTGACTCACAGGTTAACATCCAACGCTCTGCAAGTTTTTGCTTTTTTCCACACACGTTCTGTTAGTTGTTTTAAAATAATGAATGAGTTTGTACAGCTTGCAATTTCTCATATGTGTTTGTTGTTTGTATCATACAGACGTCATCTGCCCTGTGAGAACAAGGAGCGTTACATGTCTGGACATGTCTACCTTTGTAAAAGGCTCACTCTAGCTCCAGGGATTGTATGGTGAGGATGCAGAAGAGAGCTTGGGTAATGATGCTTGGATAACTGTTTGTGAACCTGTAAGAGTTTCAAGGTAATACGATTAATCTCTAAAGAATTGCAAGAACTGCTGTTCAATAAGTTTCCCCCCCAGAACTTAGACTGGAACTGATGTTTTCTTCTCAGTAAAGGTCATGCAGTACCTACCACTTGAGGTTTCACTGTTTTCTGCTAAAGGCTACAGAGTATGAGTGTCTGAGGACAGGAGAACTGTGAGAAGCTGTATGCAGAGATAACAGCATGTTTTAAAATGAAGGTATAAATGCATAATACAGTTTAAGAGGTGAGGAGAGGAGAAAGGTATGCTGAGAGGGCTGTTACAAAGGCAACTGTAGCCTCCAAGCCTTTACCAATGTACACTGCTCTATCAAAAGACCAGCATTTTTCTGATAGTTGATGTGTTTTTAGATGACATTAATTGGATTATTGGTTGGGTAGTTCAGAGCACTCCCACTCTTTTTGTTTAGATCTCACAGAGGAATGCAAACTTGTTACATGGTTTTAACGAGGGTTTGTAAATAGGCCATGCAAAACTCCCCAGTCAGGTTAGACCACAGTAACAAGCATCTTCTATTTTTTGGTGAACTTTCATTTATTGGTGATTACTTTCTTTTGTTGATGAATAAGAAGGAGAATGAGCAAACTGCATAGTTCTGTGGTACAAATTATTAAATTTCTGCTAATCTGGAACAAATCAGCTTCAATGAAGAAAAGAAAAACAGAAAACAAAACAAAAACAAACAAATGAAAAAAAAAAACAAAAACCAAAACAAACAAATAAAGGAGATTTTTCCTTGTAACAATCAAGTATGATTGATGCCAAGTCTTTGCGTGTAACAATATTATACAAGTTCAGAGTTATTTAGTTATTTTAATAACACTCGATTGTACTGGAAGTGGGTGACACTGTGTGTTGCACAGCTGAAGCGCTATGGAATTGCTCTTTGCAGAAATGTCTTTGATCAAGCTATTAACAAGAAAACAGATTTGACAGTCGTGTCTTCTTGTATCCTCACTCCTGATTTACTCAGTTCAGTAAACATTTGCTTCATGCAACTTCTCCATGGATTTGCAAAATTCTACCGGTAAAGCTTCTTCCGGTTGACATTAATTCCAACTGCACACCCACAGGGAGTCATTTCAAATCAGAAAAATCACAATCTGTACAAAACAAAAGTCAATGCTTCACAATGTTTTTTTTCTACTTCTTTTAAATCTTGCTTTTTGAGTGTGTATTTCCTAGAGTTCACATGAGCCTGGCAGCATCTTTGAGGGATCTTGAGTCACAGTAGAAAGCTTCAGCTAACATGCCTTAACAAGACATACATACAGTATGCTCATGCTCATGCTTTTGTGTCCTTATGTTTGGCAGCTGGAGAATCATATCTTAGGACTAAGGTGGTCAAAGATGCGTGCTTGTGTGTCTTATGTGTTATTACTACAGTTGCTGTGGTTGTAATACTATTCAGTAGGATTGGGGTAATAACAGTGTAGTCTAATTTGGTGCATTCTGTGTTTTCCAAAGTCTGCAGTCTAGGTTAAGGTCACACACTGCTTGTCCTGCCTGCTGAGGAGCAGATAGACGCTGGTCTGGTGATAGTGAATGCTTGTCTGCAGCCAGGCTCTTTCTGCTCTATGCTGTACTGGATAAGGAGGAGGCCCCTTGGGTGAGGAGGGCTCCGGTGCCAAGTGACTGGGCGACAGGGTGTTTATCAGCAATGCCTGCATTCATTGAGCGAAATATCTCTGGGCAAGAGATGGGGAGGCCTGGGGAAACCTGGAGCAGGGTAGTGACAGGCAACTCTGAGTCTCTTTGCTGCTGAATAGAGGATAATTGTAGGGCAGCTCACAGGGCAGATTAGGAGAGAAGATTTGCATCCACTGGGGAAAATGCAGATGAAAATGGAGAAGAATGAAGCAGTGCATTAAAACAGCTTTGATGTGCTAACACTGAACAATTTAATCCTCTGTCGGTTCGGGTCTGTGCATATGTGTTAGTGTCTCTGCATGTGTAAGCCAATGTGAATATCCCACAGTTATTCACATTCATGCAGTATGACTGTCTGAGCAAAGCCTCTCTGAATCTCCAGCTCTCACTCTCCCTCCCTCACCCTCCGTCTGTTGCTCCCTCCCCCTCCTTCCCTCGCTGTGTGAGCGTAGTCTGGGCGCTAAGCCAAGTAGAGTGTGTTTTTTTGAATGAATACCTGATGCGGCTGATGAGGCTGGCTGGGGGAGGAGCTGTGTCAGTGGAGTACTGAGAGAGAAAGAAAGAGGAGGGAGGTGGAGAGGGAGAAACAGAGAGAGAGAGTGAGGGAGGGAGAGAGAGAGAGAAGCAGCCAGGCAGAGAGGGAGCTGGCGGTCTGGTGGCCTTGCATAACACACGTTGGAGCAGCCTTGAACGCAGGACTTGGTGTTTGCTTCAGCAGTGGGGAACTTCCTTCACCGTCAGCCCATTGCAGGAGCAGCGTAGCCTCCAAACCAGGGAGAAAGAGAGAGAAAGACAGAGGATAGCAGAGCTGGAGGAGCAACAGCACAGGCTCCAGCAGAAGAGAGCGGCACAAAGGAGAGATTCAGGAAGAGGAGTCCTAGGAAACACGTCTCCACCACACATACACAGACACACACAGAGGCAGGAAGAATCCTTGGACATGCTCTGCAAGCAGTGGCTGTGGAGAGACTGGTGAGCTATTCTTAGTACCCTAATCAGAGGAGGGGAGGAGGAAGAGGAGGTGTGTGTTTGTGGGGGTGGTGGTTTGTGTCTTTTCTTCTTGGTTTGTAGCATAGTAGTATTTTCTGCTCTGCTACTACACTCATCTCACTGTCATTGTGAAGCCCCCAGAGGCTACAGTCACAACATTTGTCCAGTCACAGCTGTAGCTTTCGGTAGCATTGACCCTGTTTGTTCGTAGTGCCTGCTGAGAGTGACGCCAGCATACTCATCTTTACTCGTGTGATGTGTGATCTGTGTGTGTGTGTGTGTCAAGCACTGATGCAGAACTCTGGAGTCATTGTGAAGACAAACAGCCGAAATCTACTGCCTGTTCTTACTGTCTGCTTTAGTCTGCCACACGGTTGGTCCGCCTCTTAAAGGCACAGGCACAACTTTTATACAGAGATGGGGCAGTAAAATGGCTCTTTTGGGTATTAGATAAAGCAGTGCACTATTGATCTGCCCTGTGGTTGAAGCTGCTGTGTATGAAGGACGCTCTAGGGGAGGTCCTATTCCTATGCAGAGATACAAACATATACGCACGTACATATTGTCCTCCATAGTACCTCCCCCCTCTGTTTCATGCCAGTGCTCAGATTGATAATGATGTTTTTGTACTCTATATATAGCCGTTTGCTGTACAGGATATTCACTGTGCATCTATTAGTGGTGTGGAAGGTGAAATATGATGCACAACAGTATTGACAACAGGTTTGTCACTCCTTGCTCTACCTTATTGTATGAATCTTCTGCATAGATACATGTCAGGACACTTTCACTAAATAATTTTGTTTCTTCTTTTACTGGCTTGCTGCATCATACTGCTGCAGCAGGATGTTATTGCTCGGAAGCTGTGGATCGAAGTAAGGAACAAATAGTGGGTCTGGGAACATGTTAGAAAACTCAGGAGAGGAGGTTGGGGACAGGAGGAGCTGCCGACTGCTGCGTAATAGGGAGGAGATATAACTCTGCTGGGGGGTCTTTCTCACCTGGAGACAACAGAGGGGAAGTGTGTTGAAAAAAACAAAAGCATCTCATCTGGGCATCAGAGACGGCTGACACACATCACTACACAAACCTATTTCCGTGGCTTGTGCAGTATTTTTACGTGGGTGGACCAAAGAGGACCGCATGCAGGGCTGGCTCTCTCATTCTGTCTGAGCTGAAAAGCATCAGAGTGATGAGCGTTAAAAAAAGAGAGAGTACCCCCCACCACCACCACCACCACCACCTCTTTCTCTCCATGTTGTCATCCCTTGATACATATCTCAGAGTTGACAGTCCTGGGCCAGGGGACTGACTCAGGGCTCCTGTGTTGTCTGGCGTAGTGTGTCATGTCTTGAAGGCTTGCTTTTGTTCTCTGTAATATAAAAAAATATACATGGATGTGAGATGTAAATGGACCGTATGTTTGTAACTGGCATTGTTCTAATACCAGGCTGCAAAATCGAGACACACTTTTGGCTGCTGAGTTGTATGTGTGTGTGTGTGTGACAATGTGCACATAGTGCAGTACACAGGTCATATGAGGAGAGGAAGACACCTTCTCATAGCATTCTGTTTCGTCTTGACAGTAATGGAGAGTGTGTGGCATTTCAAAACCAGAGCATCCTGCTTTGTCTTCCCGTGTTGCTAGGTCCATAATCATGCTCTAGATGTGATGTCATTCCAGTGTTGACACGCTGTAGCTGAGGTGGGGTTGCTGCCACTGAGCGATGCTGCACAGTGTAGCTCTTGCTGTACCAGTGGTTGTGTTGCTGATCGGGGATCTCTCAGCGAGGTGGGGGCTATGGTGCTCTGATGCTGCAGGCGTTGCTCAATGTGGGTCAGGAGAGGCAGTACTCTATCTTCTACTCTCTATTCCCCATTCTCTCTCTTCCCCTTCCTTACTCCTAATCCCCCTCCCTCCCTCCTTCTTCCTTCTACACAGTTCTATCTGTCATCTTACATTGCCTCTCTCCCTCTTCTCCTTGCTCTCCTTCTTGTTCCTCTCCTGTTCTGCTGCTCTCCTCCTTTGTTACATCTGGTGGCTCTAACAGGCTTTATGGTTAGATGAATTGCGTATTGCACAAGGTTTTCATTGCTTTCTCATGCAGTGACCTTGTGAGAGCAAGCATTAGAGGTAGATGCATCTAAATAGAACTGACCAAGGTCGCCTCCTGTGTTTTTTTCCCCCTCTCCTCTGTCTTTATGTAACACGTCTGTGACTGCCTGCTGTAGCCAGCCTCCTCTATGATTTGAAAATATAATTTAGTTGACTCAATTAGTCGGGCTTCTCTGAATGGAATTTAGGAAACTGAATGGATGAATGTGTGAGAGTGTGTGTCATACACTCCATCGATGTGGTGCTTCTGGCTAATGAACAACTCTGTGCAATGACCCACTGATAAGCCTGCAGGAGAGAACAGCCAATCTGTAAAAGAAAGTGTGAAAAAGCTATATGATCATGAATCCATACACTTAGAGTTTTTTTTTGTATGTGCATGTTCTAGCTATGTGTGAGATTTACAGTATACAGAATTGCATGGGCCTCTATTCAAACTCTAATAGTGTAGGTGCTGCTGTAGTTTGTTGACATAGTGAGGCATCTCTTACCAACTCACCTTCTACACATCACAAGTTCTACTAACCAAGCCTAGAATACTAAACTTGTTTCGGCCCTTATTCAACTCAACCGTCAGACAGCCTTTCACCAAACCAAACTAAGAGGGCATACTCATTCATTGTTTGCTATCCACTTAGCATTCCCTTGAACTTTGAAACACCACTCCAACTGGGCTCAGCGGAAAAGCCATTGTACCAATATTTTGAAGCACTTCGGTGATTGCAACAAAGGCCCATTTACGCTTCTTGCAGAATGTTCCATAATCAAATTTCCAGCCATATTGTTTTCACTTCATTTTACCAAAGTGCCCACTGACCCAGGGTTCCTGTCTGGAGGTGGATGTTATATTTACTGTAGTCCCACTGACTCAACACGCAGCCAGAGTGTGTTTAAAAAAAAAAAAACATTAAAGAGACAAAGCATAAACTCCTCTGAGGCTGTTACTATGTGCTTTTACCCTATCACTCTGTACTGCTTTCTTACCCTAGTGCCTGGAGCAAGATAACAGCCATTAGCAACATACAAACACTAACCCTGCATGCACACACAGACACACACACTGAGAGAACAGTTCAGGAAACTCCTGCCCGGTGTTGGAAACATGAAAGAGCCTTTTCCACGTTATGTAAATGATGACACACAACGCTGCTCTGTACTTTCCTTTATGTCATAGATCTTTACGCAGGCTGAGCTCTGACAGTTAAGTCCATGGAGTCTTTCTAACTCTGCATCTTAAAAGGGTTGAGTGCATAAAATATGGCCCACATGTCAAGTGCATTAGATCAACACAAGTCAGATGCAGTAGTTGTATCAGGTACCACCTTGTGGCAATAAGAAGAACTACTCCTTCACAAACATGACAGCATGGGTGTTTTTAATAGTGAAATCTTTCCGTGACTATTTTGCATTTGCAGTGCTGCTTCATCATAATGTGGATCTGGTTGAAAAGTTAAATCTGTATTGATGAGACATTTCTGCCATAGTCATATCCTTAAATTCAGGGCTTTTTTAAAATGTGTATCATGTGTTCAAGATTTTGGAAATTAATTTGACATGACCTGAATATCTGATGTAAGCCTTTCTCTTTTGCTGTCAGATTCCTGTGGATATCGTGGAGGAGGTGGATCAGTCAGAGATGATTCCTCATGAAGTCTTTGGAGCTCATTCTTTGAGCTGGAGTGACTCCAATTTCTCTGGTTTGAGATCTGGAACTGTCTATCAGTGAACACTAAGGTAAACCAGAACCACACAGCGTCTAGAAAAGCCAGGCTGTCAACATAACCATCTAAACAAGGAAAGAAAGTGTGAGATTGACACAACCAGAAGAGCTTAGGAGCGCTATCTGGGGACATTGTAATCACACGAGTACAATGAAGTCTAACCAGGAGCGGAGTAATGGATGCTTGCCTCCTAAGAAGCGGGAGATCCTGGCATTGGAGCAGAGGCCGGTGGCAGTAGCTGCAGCAACACCTCCAGCTGGAATGGTAGCTGACAGTCCCCATACGGAGAACCTTGCATGGCTGGCAAGTGTAGCTAGTGAACGCTGCAAATCAAGGGACACAGAGAGCCCAAGATGTTCCATATCCTCCACTTCATCCTCGTCTCCTTCCACCTCCATCTCTTCCTCAGCTGCTCCTCTGTCTGCGGTGCCTCTGGCCTCACTGCCTGCAGTTTACCCCACAGCCCTTCCTCAGCAGGCTGGGACCATCCAGTTTGCTCAGCTGGGACCCAATGTTCAGTTCATTAGCTCTGGGCCATACGCAGGTTACATCTCCTCCCACATCATCTCCACCAATGCTAACTCTGCATCTAATAGCTCTGCCATGGGACAGCGTCCCCAGCTGGATGGTTACACAACTGCCCTCATCTCTCCCAACACCAAAGGGGAGCAGCAATTTCAAATAGCTGTCTCACCAACAGAACTGACTCCTGTGTCACTTCCAAGCTCTCCTCAAGTCACCAGCCAATACATCCACCTGGATAGCAGAGCTTCTCTGACTGTCAGTGGAAACACAGTCGCTTCACCCACAACTCACCTCCAGATACACCCTCACACAGCCGTCCTCCCTCAAACACTCACCCTGGCTCCTTCACAGCTGTTGGTTCAGTATGCGGATGGTACAATTGGAAAAAAAACAGACGGACATGCTAAGGGTGTGCTGAATGGGGAATTGGAGATGGTCAAGCAGACTAAAACGGCCAGTCATCTGGTGAACCATCAGCAGGTCCAGAGCTATGAGGCCAGACATATTCTCCTGCCTGCGGACTATGCCCAAAACCCTGCAGGACTCCAGACCTCCTTGGTGCTTGTTGCCCAGCCAAACCATGGAGCTGAACGTGATGCTGGCTCAAATAAGATTTCTTTGGTCCAGACTGAGAAAGGAGGCATCTGCTTGGGGAAACCAGTGTCCAGATCCTCTTCATTTACCTCCCTCCCGTCATCAGAGGTGGTTAAGTCTGTTGCTCCTCATGCAGTGATCCAGACAACTCTACCTTCTGAGGAGCTGCCAGCCAGTCTCTACTCCTCCACACAGCCACCAATCATTGGTTATATCACCAATGCAAATCAGCATGCTGTCAGCTACCACCCAACACTTCCCCAGCACCTCGTCATTCCCGGTGGCCAGTCCCTGCTCATCCCAGTCAGTGGCACAAATAATGGCACAGAAGTTGAGGTCAGTCGCTCTGTCAGCACTCTGACAGCCACCACTACTCCTCAAATTTCTACTGCCATGCCACATGCTTATCTGGCCACAGCTCTATCCAAGTGTGAGGCGCTTGGGCCAGATGGAAACCAACCCCCTCCTGCTGTTGCACAGGCACCGGTGCTGCCGGTCCCACCCTCAAACCCAGCTCCTGCTGCAGTAGCAGCTCCTTCCCCAACACCCACTCCTGTCCCCACTCCCACCTCAGTTTCCATCCAAGCCTCCCCCTCCATCTCCTCTTCCTCCTCTCCTGTGGCGCTTCCTCCATTCTTCATGCGAGGCTCCATCATCCAGCTGGCTGATGGGGAGCTGAAGCGAGTGGAGGATCTCAAGACAGAGGATTTCATTCAGAGTGCTGAAATAAGCAGTGAGCTGAAGATTGACTCCAGCACTGTTGAACGCATTGACAGTGGGCAGAGTCCAAATGCTGTGATCATTCAGTTTTCTGTGGGAGAGCTCAAAGCTCAGGCAAGTCACTCTTTTTTCAGTTTACACAGTTAATCATGAGTCTAATTTTCAAGTTTACCCTGTTTCCTTCCATCCTGGTGATATCGAATGGTATTAAAAGCCATTGTGGAGCATGGGTTTAGCTAAGTAGATAGAGCAGGCACCCACTTTCAGAGGCTGGTGCAATGGTGCCAGAATAGGTCATAGGATCGGTTCTCAGACCTGGTGGCATTTGGTGGATGCCACCTCACTTTGTTTTCCTACATTCTTGACTCTCTCAAGCTGTCCTGTTAAATAAAGGCCAGAAAAATCTCTGGTCATGAAATAAACCCTCAGCTGTACTGTAGTGTCTTGAGCGTTCCTGGGCAGTATCTACGGACATACAAACAACGTTTTATTTGTTTAGAGCTAAGATTTTGTCATCAACATTGGCCGAGATCTAAAACAGACATTTTCTTGTTTGGTCAAACTGTCAGTGTGTTGGGTTAATAAAAGATTTAAAGGCCCTGCGAGGACTTTATATGTGATATTAAAATATTTTCATTTTTATATATGCAACTGTTTATAATCCACAATTTAAAATAAGATTATCTGTGATGAAATCGATTATTTCTAAATGTTTTTTCTCAGTATCTGGGATCAGGTCGAACTTGAATCCTTTTATAGCACGTAGACCAAAAGTCTCTATGACAACACTGCTGACTGGCAAAATTTAGCAGTAGGAAGCAAGATCTGTCCCTTTCTCTGCTGGAAAATGATACCTTGGATTTTTTTTGTAGTAATGGCTGAAACAGGAGCTGGACTGGCTAAAAGCGAAAAAGAGAAAAGCAGAAGAAAGCTTAACTGGAGAGCGATAGAGCACGGGCTAAAACATGGGTTAAAACATGAGCTATACTGTTTGTTATAACGTTCATTCCAACTCACATACGGCAGTTATACTGCAGTGGTTCAAACTTAGTCTATCGATAAAATGAAAGCAAGGTTATGTTTGCTCTGCTTGGTGAGGTTGTGGTTGTTTGATGAGCACTGGTAGGACTATAAATGAATTACATTGCTGCTTTGCATCCTGCAAAAAGTTGACTTGAATAAAGAAAAGAAGTGTTTAAAAGATGATCTGATCTCCATTGCTTTATAAAAAAAATGTACGCCTTGGCAAAAGTCACGTCTTTACGACAGCAGGTGATAGTGCTCATGGAAAATCGAGTAATCATCACTGAAAAAACACCACTGATCTGGGTAGTCCTCACAGCACCTTTAAGTAGTTTAGAGGCTTTTAAATAAACAATTATAATGAACTGGACTTTATTTCATATTGCACACTAAAACGTGTATTGTGCACATGTTTTGCTGCTAACATTTGTTAGCTGCAAGGGGGGATTTAGATGAGACCTTTTTAAAATGAATGTTGAAATGTCAGTGCCTTCTCTGAAAAAAGGTTTCTTTGAAAACTGAAAGAATTCCCAAGGTGCCCAATCTAATAGCAAGGTATTCATACTGTGACATATTTATTGAAGTCCATGTGTGATGTCTTGAAATCTTTTAATAATGTTTCAGTTTGTACCCAGCCCAAAGCTAACTGTCTGATCTGCTCTTCTCCAGGTGTGTGTGGAGGTGTTGGTGGAGTATCCCTTCTTTGTGTTTGGTCAGGGCTGGTCATCCTGCTGCCCAGACAGGACCACCCAGCTGTTTGAGCTGTCCTGTGCTAAGCTGTGCGTAGGTGATGTGTGTGTGTCCCTGACCCTGCGTGGCTTGAGGAACGGTTCAGTGACTGACAGCGTGTCTTTCGGGACCAAGATGAAGACTGGCCCACTCTCTGACTCCTGTCAAAACGTGGATGTCACTGTTAGAAACAGTGTGAATCTGAGTGCTGCGGGCGGAAACAGCGGCCTCCTCATGAAGGCCTCCAGTGCAGACAGGCTGGAGAGAGACAAAGTTACTGGACAAGGATTAGAGCTACCACCAGGATTGGGATTAGTTCCAGGACAAGGGGATGGGATGTATGGGAGTGGACCACTGCTGGCTGCCTCTGGGACTGGAGAAGTAAGGCAGGAATCAATGAAAACAGACACAGCTGCTCTTACCAAAACACAATGTGGTGATCCAGAGAGACCCACATCCCGAAAGAGACGCTGGTCAGCTCCAGAGCGAGACCAGACTGAGAGAGCTGAGGAGGAGCCTCCTCTGACTCTGCCCAGACCCTCCTTCATCCCTCAGGAGGTTAAAATAAGCATTGAGGGACACTCCAGTGCTGGGAGTGAAAGGTGCTTGAACAGAAGAGTGGACTGTTGAGAGGACTTGCACAAAATTATTTGACCCGTGGTTTGCTTTGTGTTTATCCTCTCTTTTCTCTCTACCCAGACAAATGTAATATAAGAGTGTACCCATTATTTACATGTTTGCTTTTCTTTTTCATAAGTCTGATGTCTACAATGAAGTACAGTAGAGCACCTTCATATGTGGTATCACACACGAGATCAGTGCAATCAATGATGAAAGCAAAAATGAATGCAGAGTGAATGTTGAGAACTAGTGCTAGTTGGACACCAGATAGACGTTTGACCTGTGTGTCACATATCATAAGCTGTCTTTCCGTCATTACACGGCTTAAAGTCCACTATTCCTGTTATCACATCAACAAGCACATGCCCAGATGTCACTGTGCTGTGGTCGGGCTAACCCTAGTTAAACTTTCATCTGTTTGGTTTGTAGAGACATTTATAAGAGGTTGATTCAAAGAGATCAGTGTTGTTTTATCAGAATCGCTCAGTCATCATGGATGTGAACCTCCTGCCTTATGTATCTATCACTTTGGGTGTTTAATGTTACTTTTTTAAATTTCCTACCATTACACGTGTGTGCTACAGCAGATGACTTTGTGCCACTTTTCTTCGTGTGTGTGTGTGCCTGTGTGGTTTTTCTTTCAGACAGAGGAAAAAGGTGTGTTTGTAGTTATGACCTCATTTGTCAAGACAGCCTTCAAATATCAAGACTAGGGATGGGTATCAATAACTGGTTCCTGTTAAGAATAAATTAGAAACGGTTCAATCCATCGACATCATTAGCCTTTACGCTTAACGGTTTCCTGGTCATTTCTTTACATTATGCCAGAGCAGCCAGACCTTACGTCAACTATTCTGCCCCAGATATCTGAACTTGGAAAATTGATAACAGTTTCCAAAAAAACGCTGATCAGGATTTTCTACTTGAAGTTTTACTTAAGAAGCCCTGTAAAACTGAACACACAGAGAAATGTACATTACTCTCTCATAAGAGATTCCTATTCAATACATTCAACATGTTAAACATCTCCTAATGTATCAAAAAACGATGCAGAAAACATAGCGCTAGCTTGATGCTAATGTATATTGGGAATTGCATTGATATGCTTGTGGTTAACATATATTGTTGGTTTTAAAACAGAATTTCAACTTTCATCACAGTCATATCACAATTACTCTTTGTAAACAATAAAACTCTGAATCAAAATACTTACAGGCAAATGTTTCCAAACAGGAGGATAAAAGAAAAATTACATGCTGGCTCATGGTTGACTCATAGCATTACTATGGCAAGCTGAAGGTTCCAGTCAACTCAAAGCATTACTATGACCACTTTGCCACACTAGGTGGTCTACTTCAGTCAAAAATATAACAAAACAATACATTGACATCACATGATGTGCAGCTTTTACTTATTTTTATTTATTTAGGTCCAGAGATATACAGATCCACTGACCAATTTCATATTTATGCACTTACAAACGTGATAAGATATTGACACAGACAACCTGAAAAGCATACTTTATGGACAGAAAATTCACAGGAGGAATTAATAATTGGTATCAATAAATTCTTATCAATACCATCCCTAATCAAGACTATAAAGGCCTGAATGTAAATCCTTTTATTTTCCCCTACAGTGATACATGAAGTCATACATCTGCTTTTTGAAAGATCACAACCACACTCTGTTAGGTTGAAATTTATTTCATCAAACAGAATTTCCTGTCTTTGGCTTTAACTGATGTCCAAGGACACTTTTGGGCAGCACAGCAAGCTGTTTTGACAGACGCAGCAATCTATTCATAAGATAAGCATTATTAACACGGGAGAAATGGAGCAATGTGAACATTTATTCATTTGAATACTAAATTCTTCATCAGCCCATCATGCAAATAAATAATAAATCCCATCAAAGAGAATCCCTTATCACTGTCTGAGAGGGAGGGTTATCTTTTCCCATGTTTTAAACATTGATTTAAGTAACAATGCTGGCCATACATACTAAATGTGGAAATTTTTAAACCACTACATAGTCATGTTTTAGAAATCCCTGAATTGGTTTGTAAACTGCTCAGAAATAATCTCTTCCAAAAATAGCACAAGGTCTTCACCAGACTTGCTAAAATGATGGGGTCATCACATCACAATCTCTTAATTGGTTCATGACATGTTGGTAGTGTGGGCCTCAAACACCAAGGTCTGTCCATAGCTCTTCCCCTGACAGGCCTCCAGAAGGCTGGCCAATCAGAGGGAAGTGGGTTTGTGGAGTGGAAAGTCTTAAAAAGACAGAAGCCTAAACAAATCATTTCAAACATCCTGGAATGTTCTTTCTAAAGAAGGAAAAAAAAAAAAACAAATCCAGGGAATACTGAAGGACAGCTGAAGGCCAAAAGGAAACATAACACCCGTTTTTTAAGTTTAGGCATTCATTCATTCATTCGTTCGTTCATTCATTCATTCATTCAGATATTTCAAAGCAACTAATGTCTTAGTTGTTGGAAAAGAAACTTAGATTTCCTGGCTCTTTATTAATGGTTATGATACTGCATAGATACTGCGCATGACCAGTACTTTGGGCCTACTGTAATAAAAATATTACTACATTATTTAACTGATAAGTAATTCTTGCGCTATCCAGTGAAGATGTTAAGTCGAATAAATGTTAACATCCTTTGCCTTTAAAAGTCAGCTTTAGTGTTGGTCATATACCGAAACCTATGAAGGATTCACAGGGGCATTTCTCTGAAAAAGATCTTAGTGCGTCAGTACAGCCAAAGAAAATTCAAAATTCAATATTCAAATTTCCAAAACTTTATAAAAAAACAGCTGTAAGATGACACATGTACATTTTTATTTCCCTCATATTACCCACCAGTCATGCATATTTATATATAATATAAGTTAAAACAACTTAAAATGCAAACACATCACAACAAAAGGTATCAAAACATGACATTACCCATTAATGTAGCTACCCATTTTAGTGACCCAGCCTACTATTTTTGTTATAGGAACTATGGCCTTTAAGAATATATAACAACCTTATTGTCATGTTCTGGGGTTCTATTACTAAACCCTCTTTTTCTAAAAGATGGGTCTGTTCTATTAGATGAATGCTGTTTGGATCGGGGCAGCTTTCTTTCTCTTTTTGTAGTTTACATGTTGTTTTCTGTCTCAGAGTAGAGCCAGAACAATTACTCTATTGGCTAGTTCATACTCAGGAACAGTGTGAGTCGGTACATGTATGTAATTTGTGCATTTGTGTGTGTGTGTGTGTATGTGTGTGTGTGTGTGTGTGTGTGTGTGTGTGTGTGTGTGTGTGTGTGTGTGTGTGTGTGTGTGTAAACTTGTGTCGTTGTATATATGTCCACAGTCACATGCGAATGTGTGTGTTCTGAGCAGCAGCACTTTGATGAATCATCCAGCAGCAGTGTGTTGGTGTCCCTAGATTAGATTTCAATAGATTAATCAACTGACTGTTTTTCACTGCGTCATGTCAGGCAGGTTTATAAATGAGGGGAAACATAATGTACCTGGGCAGGGAATGTAAACACACAAGGGGCAAACTATTGGAAATTTATTTTTGAAGACAGAGCTACTACTGAGAGAGGGAAAGAAAGACTGGTAGTGTTGATCATGTACAGTGAATTGTATCCCAGAGGGTGTACAGTGTATGTATAGATATTTTAATCTTATGTAGCCTATGTACTGTATGTGCCACAGCGCCTCCTTCTTCAATCATTCCATTAATTCATCAATATGATGTAGTCCTGCTTTGGTTTTGTCTCTTCAGGTACTGATCTTATGTTCAGTAATGCGCTACACTTCTTTGGGAACATTTCATTATTTGGCCGCCTCAAATTTTCGTTGTTTGACTTGCACTCTGTAACATACAGTATGTGTGAATATGAACTGCAGTTTATCATGATAGCCATTAACCTTTTATAACTCGAAGATGTTTATTGTTAACCCAGTAACCAGACTGTTTTCTTCTGTTTGACTGTGTTTGACTGCTCAGGCTTTTAAAAACACTGCCCAGTGACTGTTCTCCTACAAAATGATGTGGTCTTATATTCTCCTCTGTTACAAAGTACAAAACTGTTTCATCGCTCCATCTTTCTTAATATTTTCTGTTTTTGAGCCTGGCCCAACTTTGTATTTTAAAAAATTACATCATAACACTAATCTATTAGATGTTATTGCACTCATGAAATTATTTGATATTTTGGTAAATGTACTTATTTTTCCTCCTTAAAAAAATAGAGAAGATTTATACCAGTCGTACATGTTTGTGGTAAAGGATGGTAAACAATCGTCCAATGTGATACTGAGGTCAGCACTCAGTCTACATGTATAAATAATGCCACCTGTACACTATTTAGAACATTGCTTGATAACATAATAATAGTCAGTGAGCATAACTTAGCACAAAGACTGGAAACCTAGAAAAAAAAATCATCCATAGCCCATCACTCTTTCTTTCTTTCTTTCTTTCTTTCTTTCTTTCTTTCTTTCTTTCTTTCTTTCTTTCTTTCTTTCATTTAGTTGGATTTCATATTTTAATGTAACAATTGATGAATGATTTAAATTTATGAAATAATTCCATTTTGATTATTTTTTACATAAAGAAAGAAAGATATATGATTTTTCTAAGAATATTTCACATTTATTTATTTCCTGTCTCTTTCCATATGTAATGGTACTAAAGTAGAACTTTTCCTCTCTCCCCAGTCTTTGTTCTAAGCTACATTGACTACCTGCTGATGGTAGTGCCATGTTTATTATTGAAACAACAGGGTGGTATCATTCTTCTCATTTAACACAAAGATACAGTGTACTCAGAAAATAAAGTTGGAAGTTGACCTACACACACAGATGCAACAAACATTTGTGGAACAACTGCAGCGTGTACATCTCAGCACATGAACTTATCAAGCAAAATAAATGTGTAATATGTGAGGGCTTTACATCCAAAGGTTTAGTAATATTAATATGCTCGTTTTTTGCTTACACATATGCTAAAACTGGGCCCCGAAAACAAAAACGTTTCAAAGCCTTTCTATACTGTTTAATACAATGTACAAGCCCCACCTTGTGGTAATTTATGGAATTGCACTTTGTCATAAAGGGTTTGGGGCTGGGGTGTTTTACTGTAATACACAGAAGTAATGTACAGCATGTCTGAGATAAGCTGTTCTCTAACTGTGCAGCATCTCAGCGTTTTGTAAATAGCCAAAGTCTTCCATTATAATGTTGGTTTGACCTTTTGCCATGGAGAGGATAAACACTGATTCCCATGTACAGACTTTTGAAGTAAAGTTTAATTTCTAAGAAACAATATCATCTATTTCACAGAAACACAGGTTATTGGTTCCCCTGCGATATTTTCTTTTGCATTAGTTCAAAAAATGGAAATTAACGGAGTAAAAGACTTTAAAAAAGGATTTTTTAATTGGGTCAGTTTATTGGGTAGTCTCAGCTAAGATTCATGTCGTCCTACGTACAGTCTGTAGTATCAATAATGTTCCCTTATTTTGATGGTGTTGAGGTTTGCTAGTCAGAAAATGTCAAATCTTTACTTCAAATGTTTGGTTTTACATTTGATCAAATATATTAAAAAATAAAGATTCCAAGGAAAAATCACAGCGTCCCTTTTTGTGAGAACATCAGACAGATTGTGCTTCTTATTTGAATGTGAAAATGCTGCTTGTCAGCTGTTGTAACTCTGATAAATGTTTCCAACAGAGTTCTACCTGATAACATCTTCACCTCCCTCTGGATGATTAGATTAGTATCCTGGAGACATATTCTGAAAACATGACACACATGACCAGTTTGTAAAACTAATTTTTGACAAACAAAAAGCCTTCTTCTCAGATTATGTTTGGAAAATGTACTCTGGCCTTCAGTAAGAAGGAAGCAGATCACGTATTATTATTATTATTATTATTATTATTATTATTATTATTATTATTATTATTAATAATAATAATAATAATAATAATAATTCTTTGAAATTACTCAA
Source organism: Labroides dimidiatus (assembly GCA_030710495.1). NCBI lineage: Eukaryota > Metazoa > Chordata > Actinopteri > Labriformes > Labridae > Labroides > Labroides dimidiatus. The sequence goes on from CM061148.1 coordinate 14,924,507, forward strand.
TTTTCTTCATGAATCTATGAAAAAGATAAACTAAAATAAATCTTTCCAAATGTCTAATGTACATATTCATGAAGTCCCAATCTATTTAAAACTGCACATTTTAGCCCTTATTATAAAAATATAAAGATTATTATGAGTTACATTTGACACAAAACCAGACAAACAGAAAATATCTGATTTGTTTTTCTCATTTTTTGCTGCCACAAAGACCCCTGAGGTGAGTAAGCCAGGACACTGATGGTATCAGCTGTGGCAGATGAGTAAAGGGAAGAACAGTTGTGCACACAGGTAGTGACAGGTAGCACACAAGAGTGTTTCTCTGCAACGACATGGTCTATTTGAATCATTCTGGTATATAATAAAGGGAACACTTGTAACAGTTGTTCAGAAGTGTCAGTATTGGTTTTTATGTTACTGGCTCAGAGTAATAATTCAAGTATTACTCAAACAAGTAAAGTTCAGTTAAAGTAGCCTACTACTTAGTGGTATTGGTCGCTCAATTTCTCTTGTTCAATCTGATGTGCAATATTACCATATTAATGCACGATAAGTGCTTCATTTTATGATTTTTGTTGTGGAGTGACCCCAAAGTCCCCCAATCAGAAGACCTTTGGTTTATAAGGTTAACTATACAGTCTATGGCAGGGGTCTCAAACTCAACTTACCAAGGGGCTGCTGGAGGTGTCTGGGTGAAGCTGGGCCGCATCAGGTGTTCCACAAAAAAAAGGGCTTCAAGTATTCAAAAAAAAAAAAAAAAAAAAGTACAACTGATCCAATCTTCTATGTCTTAACAAGTCAGAACATGAACAGGTCTTCAGAACATTTGGCTTGAGGGAGGAAGCAACTGAGACCCTCAGTATGGCTTTAAGATGCTCATCTTTTACTGTGGACCTGAACTTTGATTTATTAAAGTTCATTGTGGAGAAGAGCTTTTCACACAGGTAGGTGCTGCCAAAATGGCACATGATCCAAACACCGACAAACACCATATAGCACTAGGTGACAGGATATATTTTCCCTCCACTTGGGAATTTGCGTTGTTGTCATGAGCCTGAGCTATGGTAGCCCACAAGTGTTAAAAAATATAAAACACCAAGATGCATGTAAGAAAAAACATGCAGGCCGTACAAACACAAAGCTTTGATTTCAGGCAGGGGGCCACAAAATATTGTTCTGGGGGCTGCAATTGGCCCATGGGCCATGAGTTTGAGACCCCTGGTCTATGGGTTTAACCTCTTGATGATGATTGTTGCTTATTTGTAACAAAGTCTTGATGCAGCTGAGATGACCTTTGTATCCCACTAATTCCTTCTGATTCATATTCTACACACACCAATGATTGTATCAGATGCATTATGTTGCAATGTATTAGACAGAGGGTGAACTTGTTTTATCTGTCTATCTGTCCTTCTTTCTATCTGTCCTTCTATCTATCTATCTATCTATCTATCTATCTATCTATCTATCTATCTATCTATCTATCTATCTATCTATCTATCTATCTATCTATCTATCTATCTATCTATCTATCTATATATATCTATCTATCTATATATATCTATATATCTATATATCTATATATCTATATATCTATATATCTAGTTCAGGTTGCATGGCACCACCAGGGGGAGCAAAAGTTCTTCCTTCTAAAGATTTGTCAGTCCCTAAGAAGAAAAAAAACACCATATCAGAATTACCATGTTATGACTGTATCTAACAATACAAATATAAATAAATAAAACATGTTGTTTTAAGAGTACTTTCTTTTTCAGACCTTACAGAGAGGATGGGATTAGGAAAATAAAGTAGAGAACTTACAATCATTACTGCTTCAGCTGTTTTGAATTACAGTGATTATTTTATGATTACGTGCACTTCTGGTTAGGAATACATCAATAATGTTACTCTCTGACTTCAGGTTGGACTGGTGAATACAAAGTTTAGCAACCAAAACAAACAGAAGAGGATAAGATAAACAATCAAATGATTTAATGTGATAAAATCTCACTTCATTCAAACTCCAAAATGACACACAGTATGGTAAGTTTGATTTAAATTTACGTTCTTGATTCCCAAATTGAACACAACTGAAGTGCAGCTTAGCGTCATTAATTTTGGAGCATGATGCACACAGTCTCAGACAGTGTACTGTTTGTTTTTATTACCACTGTTTATCTTTGCAGCTTGTATTTGAAGACTGCTAAATTTACTAATTTACCCAAATAAAGGATAGACAATTATTGAACAAGCAAGGAGAGGTTTTGGTATGGAGATATGATCTGTTTTCATACAGGTAAAAATATTCTTGTCAGTTTAAAAAAACACGTTAGTTATTTGCACATTTTCATTTTCAAACTTTCATGGTGGGTCTGTGTTGTAAATCAGTCCAATCCATCACTTTTATTGTTCAGCATTACTAACAACTTATATACCAATAATTCATTTATATACATAAACATTGAAACATTAAGCTCTAATAAAATAATGCCAGTGTAAACAAGCTTCAGTATCACACAACGCACCAAATATTGCACATACATTCATAAATATAAACATCAACTTTGTGTTTATGCATCTGCTCGTGTGTGTGTTTGTGATAAAATCTGTATACAGGTCAGTTAGGAAATCTACTTTGTAGGATAAATTAAATCTGGGGTAAGAACTTCATAATTGAAAACAATGACGCAGAAGGCACCCAATAAACACACACGCACACACACACAAACACACATTTGTACAGTGCTGACACACTAATACACACACACAAAAACTCTCACACACTTTGAGGCGCTTGTGCATTGATCTCAAGTCTCTCTGTGCCTCACTAATGCAGACACATAAAAATGATAGACACACTGAAATCAGAGTTTTCACAACTAAGTCCATCCTGTCTTCAGTTCTGCTCATCATCACAATTAAAAAACAACAACAGACATGTTTGTGTGTGATTCATTCTAAAGAAAATACTTTGGTCCCTATAAGCTTGGTTCAAACTGCTTTCTTTGGTCCCGGTCTGTGTAGTGCTCCTGTTTTCAGTCTATCCTTTAACAAAGAGGCTGAAGACCTTCATCCAAGAAATGTAGGGTCCAACTAACAGATCCCAGATCTGGTTTGAGTCACTCAGAAGGTGCAAATCCCTCCCAAACCACTGTCCTCCATTCAGGAGCTGTCATGATGTCTCAAGCGTCCCCTGTTTGATCAGATGTCAGATGTTCTTGGTCTGAGACGTCATCATTTGCTGGCGGCCGTGCCCGGTCAAAGAAACCACACTGAGGGAATCACATCAGTCCATTAGGATGTGACACTATAAACTACGTAAAAGAGTATCACAATCATGATGTATGATGCGGATGTGTGTTAACTTACCTTCCACATGGCCAATGTTAGCATGGCAAGCACCAGCAGCCCCAGTAGTATGGCCAGGATGATGACCCATAGAGGAACAGCAAACGACACATCAGGAGTCCCCCATAACACCAGTGTCCCCATCTGCAGGACACAAAAAGAGACCATTTTTTTGCTGGGAAATATCTTTTGTTGTCGCTTCAGATTCACACACTTCAATCACTGCATCTTACCGAAGAGGTCTGTTGTGGCAGAATGGAGGGTTGGACTTGATAAGGCATGGACATGACCATGAAGGACACAGTGGAGTTCAGGATGTATGGGTCATTACGTCTCTGCAAGATAACAAAAACATTATCATGCTAAAGGGACTACTTTTACCATAGCATGCAGATATTTTCATGTTGGTTTGTAGCTTAAGAATTAGTTTTTCACTGGGAACTTGGGAATTTGGGCATTGGTTGAGGCTAATCCTGCCCTATTAACATTTTGCTACACTCCATTTTTTTTAAATCATAAAAATAAACAGATTATCTAAAATGTCATCCTCTCAAGAGTTACTATTACTGGACAATTTAAGAGACAACAGAAACTACAAAATCTAGAGGATCATGGCCATATTTCAAGTCAAAGCAATATATTTTACAATTCAATAGCTTTTGATAAGGAAAATATGAAGATACAGCTGGTCAGTTCTTATCTAAAAATAATATTAACTAGCTTATGGTAAAGTCAATACTTATGTTAGCTTGCTAATTTTCATGTTAGCAAAATAACTGTAACTTTGGCTAACTTATTGTAATGTTAGCTTGCAAACAGTACCATTAAAAATCTACGTTAGCTTTCAGCACTTGTTAGCTTGCTGGTAGTTTTGAAAGCTAAGTAGCAGTAATTTTAACTAACTTATCGTACTATTTGCTCACAAACAGTAACAATAGATATCTATGCTAGCTTGCTAATAGTTGTGTTATTAAAATAATAGTAACTTAAGCTTGCTTACTGTAGTGTTAGCAAGCAAATTGTAACATTAGATAGCTATGTTAGGTTGTCAACATTTCTGTTAGCTTGCTAATTGTCATGTTACCAAAACAACAGTAACTTAAACTAACTTACAGTAATGTTAGCTAGCAAATGGTAACATTAGACAGCTATGTCAACACTTACCTTAGCGTGCTTATAGTCATGTTAGCTAAATAACAATACTTTTAGCTAACTTATTGTAATTTTAGCCAGCAGTAACAGTAACATAAAGAAGATCTGGTGTATTTGATTACAGTATCTTGTAAATTGAAGAAATGCAAGCAACATTTGAATCAGGGGGACCAATATCAAGTTGAGCTACACATGCTAAATGGTGATACTTAAGATTGTATGACTGGAGCAAAAACTCTCTAAATGAGAAATTAACAGCCATAGGTCAAGGTCTGAAATACATTTTAACCCTTTTTGGCAGGAAATAAATTACCATATGACAAACTTATTAAAATAAAATGACTCGTTATCAAGCAATGAAAAATATCAAGTTAGCAGGCCATGACACTGACCTGCAAGAAAGTTTGTGCCCAGAGTCTCGAGCGGATCTTGACCACTGCACTCTGCCCTCGATCCAACCGACCAACCACACACGTGATCCTCAGACAAGAGATGTTAGTGCAGTTCTGCTCAGAAACAGAGACCAGAAGAGATATAAAACTGTACATTTGTAATCATTTAGGTAACTTTTTTCCTTGGAGGATACGGATGTTTGAGATGCTCACCAAAGTTTTATTACTGTACGCCTGTGAGGCAGTAACAGCTCTTTTATGGCGGCGAGGGGGAGGAGTGCTGGTGTTTCTCAAGAAACCCAGTAACTCAGGAGTGTCCTGGATTGAGGAAATCTGAGACAGACAGTGGAAGAGATAATGATAGATGATTAGTTTTCTTACTAAAAATGAAAAGATGACCAAAAGAAGACTTTCACACTGTAGTTGACCAGAACTGTTTTGTATATCTCAGTCAGTTAAGCATCTATTATTAGCTAAGGTCAGAGCTGAACTGTGGTATGTCTATCAGATTTAACTGACATCCCATAGACGTATTACAATTATCCTACAATGTCAAAGCTTTTTAAGACATTAGTGCTTCCTTAGTTTGGGTCCTTTGAGGACAGATGTAAGGCAGAAAACTCATTATCACTTTCTGGCTGTTTTGTCTGGTATGTATTGCACATTGGCTCTGACAGATCCTGTAAAGCCAAGAAGAGGAAGATAGGGAACCTGAGGACAGAGAATGCTAATAAAAAAAGATTTAAAAGGTGTTTTAAGAGATATAATAAAATAAAACAAATCACCACATGAGAAAACAAGTATGACATTCATGTGAGACCATCTATTTGAAATGTGTCCTTTTGAGAGAAAGATTTTACTTCATGATAATTGCTAAGGAACCAAACAGCAACTGCTGGATGGGGAAACCTGAATATCCCGGAGTCCCAGCTGACATAGATCAGATAGAAAACAGCTGTATATCACATTTGTTTGTCATCTGGGAGTCTGGCTCAGGACAGAGGGCTGTGAAAGAAGCCAACCAGCTTTGGAAGTGCAGCAAAGCAAGAGGAACTGTCTCCTTTTCTTCCAGCAATTTAATGTTTAGCAGCAGCATAGAAGCAGAAAGAGGCCACATATGACAGCAATTCGACCAACAAATTGAGGTGCATTGTTAACCTTTGTTATCCTCAATAATTGTAACCTTAAATGGGTAATTAGAATTCAAAAATAAAACCGACAATTTATCGACATAGCTCTAACTAATGTCAGAACATCGCTACTGGCAATGAATTGTTTGCTAATAATAGGCACACACATACAGAGAATAAAAATTAGAAGCAGCCTCAGAAACCTGGCTCCACAGATCAAACCAGAAGTTAAAACCTGGGTGTAATCTTGGATTCTAAACTGAATTTTGAAAGTCATATGAAGTAGCCTTCTATTATTTAAGACACATTGTGGGTATCAAACCCCACCTCTCCTTGGAAGACACTCAGACACTTACTCAAGCCTTTGCTTTCTCATGCTTACACTGTTGAAATGCACTTTCTCCTTGCTTACTAAAAATAACCCTACTAGATCGTCTTCAATTCATTCATGATTTGGAGGAATTTTTACAAAAAACATAACATATAATACCAGTTTTGACATCTTTCCACAGGTTATATGTTATCTTAAGGATAGATATCAAAATTATTTTACTTGTAAATAAAATAAAAGCTTGTCCTTAAATTAAAAAAGACGAGAAGCTGTTCTCCAATCCACAGCGGTGCAATAGAACAAAATGTATGAATACAAACATCTAGAACAATCTCCCTTTGAGTTACTCTAAAGATTGTTTGTTAGATAAGGGAAAATATTCCAGGTCCTATTTCGGCTAATAAGCATAATTCAGCACAACCTTAATTTTGAGCCAACTGGGAGGGCAAGTGGAAAGCAGCCAGAACAATGGGTACAATTATGTTCTAAATAAGCAGGAATAAATGATGGAAATGGAAGGAAAGTAAGATGCACGCAATGTGATACATTAAAGTCTGTTGTAGGTTTGGGTTGATTTCTTTTATAAAAGTAAAATTCATAGTCTGAAAATGTTGTATTCTCATATTCTTTCTTAAAAAGACAATTATAGGTTTTTGTTGAAATTTGTTTTAGAATATTTGTCTGTGTATGTAAACCTGTGTGTGAACAGATTGTAATGTTACCTGCAGGCCGAGTGAGTTGAGGCTGGTGTTCGTCCGGCAGCTAATTGGTCCGTCAGTTTGAATCTCCATGGCATACAGCAGATTTTCGTCACGGAAACGGGCAGGCCAGCCTACCTGGAGCTCTGCGTCCTTAATGCTGCTGGGACCAGAGTTATGGAGCTGAAGGCACAGAGAAGAAACAGAACAAAAACAGGAGGCTGTCAGAATTCTGCTTTCTTTTATTCTTATGAGTAGGTCTCCAGTGACTGAGGCTATAATCAGGTTATCATAACTGAGAGATGATGACACAGAACACCTGTGTTTCAAGTTTTACTCGTGCAGCCTTCTGCCATCAGAGACTGAAATACAAGACAAGTTAATCTCAGCATCACCTGGCTCATCATTTTACATCAAAATTAAACGAATTATGATCTTAAATGAACCATCGTTTCAATATATCCTTTTCTCGTTCTTTCTGTCTCTCTCCTTCTAACATACACATACACACATATGGTCATTAACACTGACGCAAGTCATCCAAACAGGACATGATCCTTGTGCTGCAGGGCAGGAATTCTGCAAGAGGAAAAAAAAGCTCTGTCCTCTCTAACTGGAAGCAGCTGCCAACTGGGAAAAGTACCACAAATGAAAATCATTATCAGCTGTAGGATAGACCAGACACTGCTGCACTCTGCTTCAACGAAGCAGCCGTCCTTTTAAAACAAAAAGAGATCACATGTAGAGCACAAAGAGGCCCATACGCCTTTTGTAAACTGTCGCCAGTCTGTCTGCTATTCTGTTTTGTTTGTCTACCTCTATTTGACCTTGTTTTCTTTTCTCTATGATTATTACTGCTTACACTTCGTCCAGTTTAAGAACAATCCTTCTACCCACCCTTCCTTCCTCCACCCGTCTTGCTTTGACCCCTACTCCTTTCTCTACCAGCCCCCCTTCTTTCTTTTTCCCGCCTTCACAGTAGTAATTACTTGAGAGCTGCAGACCTTTGATCAGCCAGAACCTAATTCTTTATGGAGCTACTGTTTTTTACTGTGTGTTACTGTTTACTTCACCTGAGAGCCCCCCCACTAGCTGCAGCCTCATTTACAACTTCCTACACCATCTTTTCTGCTCTTTTCATCTTAACACTTGGTGCAGAGACATGTGACTGGCAACAGCAAAAACAAAACAACAGAGCCCTCCACTTTTCATCCTGTCTTCTCTCAGTGCACCTTTGCCTTTTTCCCTTTGAGTGAGACAAGGCTGTCTCAACGTGTTCCAATGCAGGGTGTGCGCTTACCTCGTATATGTGTGTAACCTGTGGTCCCACCTCATCCTCTTTGACAGGCTTCTCCTTGGGTTCCCAGTTTGGGAATGGCAGCACCACCTGAGATGGATGAGACACCCTGAGGAGAAGAGAGAGAGCCTGATGACACTGGGGCATGTACAAACTGATAAGTTTGGGCGTTCTGTAACTCTAGCTGTAGCAGAAAGTTACTCTTTGACCCATACAAGCCTTGAAGCTTGTATAGACAGTGTACACCCACCTCCCAGGTTGTATCCCTCTAACATGCAAACTTTGTTCTACTTTGCTGCACACTAATGATTGGAATCTGTTCTCTTAGAGTAGTGTTTTATATTTATGCGGATCTGAAGCTCCATATCTGCATGCCTGGTATAAAGTCTGTGGTGCCTTACACTACAGCTGTAAAAATTACTAGAATTTAATACAGCCTCTCAGCCATGAATCGGAATTTTGGTCTGTTTTTAATGCAACTTTTTGTTGACACTGATGGAAGGAAATTGAAATTCTATTCATGTAAATCATGTGAAAGCTGTTTTTACATCCCTTTCTGAACATTTACCCATATAGGAGACTTGAGCAAATAATAAACACTTCCAGAATTACTGAATTTTCAAAGCTGTGCATGCAATTGATTTTCTTCAGCCACCTCCCACAACTACATCAAATTATTTCAAATCTGAGGTTGGTACATTCAAGTGAACAAATCCTTTTTTGTTCTATTAGATCAAAAAACAATAAAAGTTACCACATGACTCTAAATATGGAGCAGATCCATATCATTAGATGGTTCCCAGAGCCCTTGAGTTGCATCCTTACATCTTTTACTTATGTTGTCCAATTCAGTCTAACTTCCTCCCAATAAAGATGCATTTTTAAAAAGATCTGAGATGTCAGTGAATAAACTTCTTTTTTGTGACGATGATGATGGCATCAGATGATCAGCTGTCGGTTGTGTGATTGTCAGTTTCTACAAAAACTGTTCTCATGTATATTCTCCCTTCTCCACCCTGATTTGTTCAGTAAAAGTCAATATGCTGATTTTTAAATCCTTGGTGGGTGAGGTAGCTGATGCAGCACAGATTCTAAGAAACAGCACTTGAACTCATATGTCCCCATCCTTCTTATACCAGATCCTCTGTTTGCATGAACAACTGACCGTACTCAAACAACGCCAAGCTAGGATCAAAGCTTTGAAGTGTGCATGCGTTTGTTTGTCTATCAACAGGCACACGGGACTTCCCTGAGCATGTCAAATGATCACAACTATCCCATGTGCTCATGATTAGCTGAAGTATACCTCAAGAAGTGTGCTTTCATTATGCTTTCCATCTGTATACAAACAGACTTCACAAAGTGAAACATTACAAAAGACAGTAGGATCCTGCAAAGGCTACGAAAAAGCTTGGGCTGAAACCAGATCAATTGAAGCTTTGTGACGCAGATTTGACAAACAATTCGTCACTGTTTCCCAGAGAGGAAGCTGTGTTCCTAGGTACAGAGAGGCTTGACTCACCCTCGTAAATCAAGATGAGCTTTGGCAGTGATGGACACATTGAGAGTGACCAGGTTGCTGTGGGAGTTATCTTTGTTGGAGCTGTGGGGAGAAACATAGAGGAGTAAGTCATATGATAAAACACAATGACTGTCTGATTTAAATTCTGTAAATTAGTGCAAAATTTCATGAACAAAATTTTAAAAAATGAGCAAAGCAAAGTAAAGGCTGAAATAAAGCAGCATTTCTAATAGAAATTTTGCATGCAGGGAACTTGGCTAGCATTTCTGTGGTACACTGAAATCAACTAAACGGAGCAGACAGTGAACTTGTTGTGTGGAGTTCGTCTCCTCTCTGGGACTCCTTCAGGCTCTAACGCTTCTTCTGTCCCTGTGGTTAGTTTCATCCAACCGCAGACAGCGATGTGATCAGGACAGACACAGAACTTATTTACATGGCTCGCAAGACTAACAAACAGCCCTTTGTGTGTTTGATTTTGTGTGTCTGAGTTTCAGGGGGGTATTCGTGAGAGATGGTGGGCGTGTCACCTGTGGATCTGTAGCTCGAAGCTGATCTTGGGTCCGGCATCATCCAGTCGTTGGACGGAAAACCTCAAACCAACAGACAGCTGGGCAAGAGTGTGAGGAAAGAAGGAAGAAAAAAAGAACATTTGAAAAACATGTGACAGAGAGAGAGAGAGAGAGAGAGAGAGAGAGAGAGAGAGAGAGAGAGAGAGGGGAGGAAAGTTAAAGAGGATGGACAGAGAGATAGAAACAAGATGCATCCACACATCAAAGGCCACATCAGGTTTAAAGTGTCCAGTAATAGACACTAAAATCCCTGTTAACTACATCCTCTTGTGTTTTTACATACTGCAGGCAGGAGCTGTGTGCACGTGTGTGTGTGCATGTGTGTGTGCGGGCGTGTGTGTGTGTGTGTGTGCTCTAAATCAGAGAAGGTCCAGACTGCACACACAGTCCAGTTAAGGTTCTTGTCTCTCCCCAGTTTAAATCCCCTCTCCTCCAGGCTAACTAAAAACACATGAGGGATTTACTTCAACATCAATGACAACAGTGTGTGTGTGTGTGTGAGTGTGTGCGTCTACACTGTAAAAAAGTATGTGTGTGCACGAGCGTGCGTGAACTCCACCATACAACAGGTCGAACACATGGTCCAAAGAGGGAAAATGACAGCATGCAGACTAACACTTCACAAGGCGGGCCTTTTGAGGGTGGGTCAGGGTGGGGTGCTTAACTACAAAGTCAGGTCATCTCCATGGGACACATTAGAGAGGGACTTAAGAAGTGGAGCCCAGCAGGAAAGATCTAAAGATATGTACGCCAAATGAGTTGGTCAGAAAGAGGACGTCACTATCGGCGATGATGCACAGGGTCACAGATGGAGCAGGAGGGGGAAGGAAAGGGCACAACAAAAGTCCCAAAGAGTCAACTGTGTCTTTGGAAATCCTAAAAATTTGAATTGAAAGCTAGCTGTAAATATTTTTAATCTTCAACAAACCAACAGCTGTGATTAGCTTTAATTTATCTTGGTCACAACAGATTGAACATTTTGATGGTGGCAAAAAATCTTAAAACACCCACACAAACATTAACACACTATTAAAATTTCTGACTATTAGTGTTTACAATTTCTTCCAGTTCATAATCATTTTGCCATGGTGTGGCCATTGCTTCTCTTAAGTGTTGGGCTAGTTTCTTCCTCGAAGCTACAAAGCTTTACCAGAAGCCGCGTATTCAGCCACATTCTGGCAAAATGAAGAAGAGGCTTATGGTAGCGTAGTGGTTTTTGAAAACTGAAATTCATTACTTTTTGTCATCCAAAGAAAGCTCTTAAAGCTGATCACTGTTGAGATGAATAAAAACTGCTTTGCACAAAGAGTTCAAAAAATGTCACTTTTTAACAGGCATCTTTGGGTTGTAGAGTTTACAGGGATTGTTTGATACACTTAACAACAGATGACATTTAAATTCAGATCCAAAGGATGTGAGTGAAAGGAATGAAACAACATTACTCAGAATGTTTCCATTATAACAATCCTTCACTTGACTTGAAAATAATTCAACTGGAACCCACGCTAGTAAATTTTGTGGTTTGGATTTAGTATTAAGGCATCACTCTTTTCTGGATGCCAACATGTCCAACAGCTTTGCGTGTAATCTCCATTTACAGATTGTACATAAATACAAAATCAGATTTGGTCTAGTTTCAGTTGGCAGTCCCAGTTGTCATGTCCACTAGCTTTTCAGACTTAAGAGAAACAAATAAAAGAGAAAGAAGCACAAGTTGGCAGCAATGTCCACAAGGAAACCACTGGATAATGTCTGATAGCTTTTTCATTAAAGGTTTTAAACAGACATCTTCATGTAAGAGTGGCTTACAATGGAGTGGTGCACAACTTAACTGAACTCTATTCTTTCTTAAGTTGCTTGTAGATTTGTTCAGTTGAGGTTGATGTGTAGTGTATGAGTGGTTTTAAAAACTAGAATCCAAAGTGAACCACCTGTTCACTGTACACTAACTCTTATATTACCCACCAAGTGTAAGCTTTTTCTAAGCTTTGTAGTTGACACATCTTCAAACAAAAATGCAAATGTCACAAAGTTCATCTTTGTTGCTACCATCACTACTGCTTGTGTTTTAAGTTACAAGACAACTTGAAGATGCACTTGTTAGTTTTGCTGTTGTTGCCTTGATTACAGGACAGGATGTTGCTCCACTTTTCCCTATCTGTTCTCTGTAGTTGTCAATATTTCCTGCCTCTCAAGAGCAGTCTAAGATAGAGGCTAATGTTATTGCCACTAGTTTACCAATTTGATGCTAACAGAAACTAGGGATGCATGGATTCAAATTTCAGGTCCCGGATACAACATTTTTTTAATCGTTACAACAAGAAAACTTTGTCGTATAGTTTAGTAGCCGGCTTTATTCAGCGTGACTGGCAGCCTGGTGCTCTGAGATTTATCCGTGGACTAACATTTAATGTTCATGAATCCATATGTACTGCTCATCTACCAAGCAGAGCTGACGTAACCTCACTTTCCATTTTATTGACAGACTCTCAAGTTTGATCAGATCACTGCAGTATAACTGCTGCATGTTGGTTGGAATAAACATTACTACAAACAGCTTAGCCCACAAGCCTTTAGCTTGTGTTTTAGCCTTTAGTCAGTGCTATCACCTTCCCGTTCAGCTTTCTTCTTCTCTTCTGTCCTTTTTGTCTGACAGTTCAGCTCCAGTGTCCATCATCACTACAAAATTAATCCCAGAAATATTTTCAACTGACATAAACTTCATCAGCTGGCATGGTGTTGTCATAGAAACTTCAGCATGCTGTAAATCAATACGGTCCTGTCCGACTCAATCAGGAAGCTAAGAAATAGCATTTAGAAATAACCTATATCGATGCTGATGATCTCATTTGAAATTGGAGATTTCGATCAGGCATATATCTAGAAGTGAGACTTTTTCAAGATCACTTAAATAGTCCTCACAGTCCCTTTAAATGTAAACCTCGGCAGTGAATATGTAAGAAATTAAACTTGCACTTATGCAAGTAGCCCTTAGAGTATGATCACACTCTTTGAGTCTGTATTGGACAAATACCTGATACCAGGATTGGATCAGTGCATCTCTAATGCTAACAGAATCTAATAATTTTGCTACATTGTCAACAGGCAGAGGGGGAAATTTGCTGGATACTTAAGTGGGTTATCCTCTTGCTACACCAGCCCCCTAACATTTGCTGTTACTTCCAAAGGCTATACTGGTACTTAAACATCATAACCAGTTTGTCCTGTGACTGATTTTCATTACACTGCTCACCACAAAGTGAAGTGCCTGTAAACTAGAACTGAAACAGTACACTAGACTTTTGTGAGTGGATGGTGCAGCATGATCATAACAACAAGATTCCACTGAAAGCTTATTGGTCATGACAAAAGCTCTGACAAAATACAGTGAACTCTACTAAACCCTAAAAGCTTACTGAGCTAAACAAGACTCAAGAAAAAGACAAGCTGAAGAGATGCAGAGATGCACAAGTACTAAAGCCAAAACCAGCTCTCCTGCAGCTATGTACGGTACCTCCTGCACTGATGACCTCCAGTGAGTCTTTACAGCTGTGTGTCATGTGGCACGAGGAGTGAACTGCAGTGATGAGGACTATTTAGTTGCACAATCTAAGCAGAGTCTGTATGGGGTACATGGAGGTATGTTCTGCATAAGCTCATGGATTCCTGAACGTCCAGCAGGACAGGGGGAGAGTTAAATATGGGAAACATCTGGAATGACTGGGGCACACACACATACACACACACACACACACACACACATGCAGGCGCATTGGTATGCTTTGTCCCTCTCACTTGCCATGTTTTGTTCTCCTCCCCCTGACTCTGAAACATGACCACATAATTGATTTATCAGAATGCTGTGTGTCACCCCTGGAGCCTGAATGCACCTCTGTTGGCCTTGACACCTTTACCTAAAATCAGGACAACACACACACACACACACACACATACACACACAATGTGGCATATGTGACACGCTTTGTGGCACACGTGGTAGAATTTCATGTAGGAAAGGACCACTCTACTTAACAAAGCCCTGACTTCCTGCATGTGTCAGCCATCACGAAGCTGAATGGATTATTACTTCACACTGCATACAAATTCACTGAAAGAGTGTGCAGTATGGTTAAGGGGTCAAACTGAGGGAAAAGGGTTAAAGTGATGATCAGAGATTTTTGGAAACCATCAATCAGTGCAAATTAAGCATGAGGAGAAACAGTCAGACCTGCGAGGCATGGACAATATTTAAGTGAAAAGTGTGTGAGTGTGTTCCTTTGAGTGTTTCAACTCACCTCTGTCCCGGCAACCATTGGGTTTCCAAGGTCACACACCACCAATCTGGACTCATTGACCATCTTGTACTCGCAGTTTGGCTGAGAAAGGGACTACAGAGCAGAGAAAGAGAGAGAGAGAGAGCAAAAAAAAAAGACATGAACAATGAGTGAAACAATGAATGAAAAATGGATGAAAGTGACAAATCGGAAGAACTGGGTGTCAAAATGGGGAAGAAAAGAACAGCGGAGGGAAGTACACACCATCAAAAGGGTGAGGGAGCAAGGGAGTGAAAAAGAGAGGGAGGGAAGAAGGAGAGGAGGAGTGATGAATGCTCTGACAGTAACAACCTCATCAATCAAACAGCCCCATTACACACTCATTAGGGCACACACACACACACACACACACACACACACACACACACACACACACACACACAAACACACACACACACACACACACACACACGCACACACACACGCACACACACAGAGCAGTTGACCCTATCCATTTCCGTGGTCACTAATGCAGCTTGTAAATCATAATAGGGGGTTTTTGAGCTGATGCCAGCAGAGTGTACCCGGCCATAGCTTGGCCTTAATCACTGCAAAAAAACACCACAAAGACACAACAGGATGTGATGTCGCACTGTAACTGCAGCCTCAAATAGCTCACTTCCTCACTGGCACATGCTTCAATCATGGTGGAACAACTGCCTTGATCCAGTATGTCTATTTAAAGTTTCCAATCAAACATCAAAGGAAAAGTGTGTCCTGGTGCTAAAATGATCTGATTATGGACTCATCATTAAATTTAACCTATTATGATATTAAAGTTTGGACTCTGCTCTTGGTGAGAATATACATAATTTCAAGCAGCTGATCAAGTGGATTGTATCAAGCATGGATTTAATCTAAGTGACACCATCCATTGGTTTCTAAAGGGATGCTGTGAAGCTTAAAGATGCCGGTTGCCGTATTAGAAATGCTGACTTCCACTAACTTCTGACTGCTTAACAAAATGAAAAAGAGGTGGATCAAAGTCTCATCACCAGTAAAGATTTTACTAATACAGAATAAGATACAATAAAAAACAACAAAAAAAAAAACTGTTGAGCGTAGCAGGCTGTAAGCACATTAGATATGTTGTGAGAAAATGCTTTTTAAGGTAGCAGGTTCCTTAAAGGGATGTCCTTAGCTTTTGGAGCCAGCCTCATGTGGACACTTCAGGAACTGCAGTTTTTGCACATCTCAATTGGCTTCAATTTCTAACTACAAGCGTTACTGCTTGGTCTTATTGGCTGCTATTTTTGAAGAAGAAAAAAGTCTGTATGAGCTTGGGGCTTATAGATTATATTATTCTATAGGTTCAAAGAATAGCTTACTTGCTGATGCACAATCCCTAATTTCGGATATCTGAGGATTTTATGGACATTAAAATTTCCCATAACCAGCATATAAGAGGATTATTTTTGGTTTCATTATCTAAAAGTTGTGTTTACAGTGTGTGTTTATGTACCTCCACTCTGCGCTCTACTCCAATATAGTCTGCCTCTGGTGGTATCAGCGCGTGGAGCTCTGTCTCGTAGGCTCCCTCTCCTTGGTTCACTGCAGCGATGGTTAGCATGACCAGATTATCATCTCCAATCACCAGCTCTGACTGGTCTCTGTGTTTTATTTTAAAAAAAACAGAACAGTGGACATCCTTTTAATCAGGTGGAAGTCACATGAATAAAGTATTTTACTGTAGCTTCAAGAATCAGACCGTTTTTTTACTCCATAATAATCTTCAGGATGAGGCTTTCTTGAATGGTGTTAAATGTGCTCTGTTTCTCTGTTTCAAGGAATGTACCCCCAACAATGTGTTTGTTTGTGTGTGTACATGAGTGTGTCAGTCAGTAAAGGGTGACAGGATGTTTGTATAATGCTGCCATGGAGATATTATACAGCTGGAAACACTATAGAGAGCACTGAGCATACACGCTTACGCTCCACATGGTAACTATAATGTGAATTTTTCTCATTGTGTAAAGAATTGTGTAAAAAAACAATTTTCCTTGATTTTAGCTATATCACTGTTTGATTTTGGGTGAAGTGTTGAGTGTTCACAGGTTGAGGTCAGAGGGCAGGGCCGTGTCACTCTTACATGCTGGCAGAGAGCTGGAGGTCAGGGATACAAATGTTGTCGTCCCCGCAGTCTAGGAGAATGTAGGCCTGTGAGGGAGAGGAGGGTGGTTGTGAGCAAAATTTCATGGCAAACTGGGTTTCATCACTGAGCCAAAATTGGAAACAAGCATAACTGTGACATGTCAGGATGCAGGTGTTTTAAACACAGACCCCCACACTTCACCTTGCATGATTTATGTGGTTTTCTCAGCACAGTAACTTTTTTATCTGTTCTGGGATGTTTTCTTGAACTCTGCTTCAGGCTGAGACTGGGTTTGTTTAGTAAAATAAGTGCAACTGTCTGCATTGTTAGAAGTTGTGGGTAGTATGTGTCACTAATAGGAGACATTCTCCCTCTAATGAAAAAAGTGACTGAAAATGAAAGGCTCAGCAAATAATGCTGCTAAAACCAAAATAATTTGCGTGAGGCTGCCTCTGTTTGGTGACATGACTTCATTATTTGTGGGACATGGAGTGATTCTCAACAAACAGTCTGATCCATTCTCTTTGTTATTTTTCTGTCAGTGGAAGAAAAAGCAACATGTTTCACATGATCTTCACCTGATTGACCTTTTGACAACTATCTTAAATTCAAAATACAAATAGAGACTGCAGTGCATCTATACTCACATGCTCTTGAAGAAAGGTGCTGCTGTAATGGTTAAGCACAGGTGGGAGGTTTTGGCCATGAGTGGGTGGAGCCAGGCTGTAGTTGAGAGCCAGTGAGATGGGGGTCAGTTTGTCCCTGAACTCATCCTCCTCCTGAGAGAGAATCAGAGATAAGAGAAAAATCAGCTGACTTTGTTTGGCCAAAACAAGAAAATGAATCAATCAATTACCAGATACATAAGAGACTTTACAGCTCTTAAATTTTCTCACTTTCAGGAAAATGGTGTAGCTCAAACATGCACGTGGGTGGCTATGACTCAGTGATAATGTCCCTGTTTGCTGAGGCTGCTGGGAGTCCAGGAACAAAACTCTCCTGATTCCACCTCTGGCGCCTTTCAACCAGTCCAGCTGCAGCTCTGCTCTCAGGTCTGGACAAGAAGAAATGATGCAGAGGAGGTGAGGGATGGAGAAGTGAAATGAGACCATGGGTGTAGTGACAACGAGGATGAATTTGGCGAGCCAGCTAGACAGCCAGACACTCCTAAATCGTTAATTCACAATTTAGTGTCTGCACATGCACAGATGCTTTCCATTCCTTGTGAAATAATGAGACATTTAAAGGTGTGATAGTCTCGAGAGCATATCAAGACAGTGGAAACAACATACTTTCCACTGCCTGTCTGTCTACCTGACTTTTGTTTCCACCCTCCCTCCTGCTTTTGTTCTCGACAGTAATCAGTGTAGCAGAGCAGTGGTTTAACTGAAGGAAACTCTAAGGAGATGTTGAATAAAGTTCCATTCTCTGTGCTTTCAATCTGCATCCCTTTCTCATTCATCCTGACACCATCCAACATTGTGTGCTTACCTACAGAGCTGGGGATCCCCACTCCACTCACTGCGGTACAAACGTCAACCTTCAGGCTGCAGAAAGAGAAAAATGGTGATCTCAAGAAACCAAATAAGCAACAAAGACTGTGATAACTTTGATCACAGTAATTCTGACTCATGAGTAAGGAACTCTAGCTGTTTTTCTACCCATATTCATAAACATACAGCATAGATTTCATGTAAGTATAAGACATGTTCTGATGAAGTGGTGATAAAAAAAATCAAGACCACCACTTTTACACTCATTTCATGGTTGACCCTTGCCTTGTAACCGGATGAATCTGCATGCTCATGGTTTATTTTCTTTGGTGGATACATATGGTTCCCCTCCCAATCAGACATGTTTCCATCTGACCCAATACAGGACGAGCCAATCACAACCACTGAAACCACTGATGTAATTTGGAGCTGATTCAATGACTAAATGTGTACATCTGTGTATTATGTTGAACTTAAAGCCACATAAACTGGATGTTGGAACTAGCTCATCAGCCTACATATTAAGTTGTTCTGATTGGCTGCAGCATCCAGAGGGATTATTATTATGATCCCTCTGTTCAAGACTGGATATGTTTCTGGGGATTGCTCTGGAAGACCAGGGTAAACCAGCCTCTGAAATATCTTATGGTACAGTTAAAGAAAATAGGAATAGTGCTGAATTTTAGAAGTTTTACAGGTGAAGTTTGGAGGTATGTAGAAGACTAGAAGGAGATCCTTAAAGAGATATTTTTAGACTCTGGTCTCATCAGGAGCTCATTTGGAAGAAGTGATGCTGTGATAATTCTTAAGCAGACTTTTCAACCTCATATGTTTTTTCATGCCACTTAGGGAAAAATATAACTAATCAACTTGCCCATAAGCAAGGTGTTTTTTCTCCTTGTTCTCTAGGGATTAGTGGGAAATACCACCACTGGTCCTGTGAGCCCCTCAATTAGCCAAACAGACATGGGAGACTGGGAAACTTTTCTGCATTTCCTCTCATTATGTGGCTATGAATATATGTGTGAGTGTGTTTGTGTGTTATCACCTCTCCAATCAAGAACAGGAAAGTGACTCCCACACAGGGAGCTCTGCACTGCTAATATCAACTAATCTAAAGGGGCTAACACGCTCCTCATTCCAGCAATGAACACTCAGCAGTTTCAGGCATGATGAAGTACATGACTTCATGTGATTACTGTTTGTTTGGTTTCAGTCCACAAAACTTTACATTCAAAAAACAGATGTTGATGCTTTGTGTTTGCTAGTGATTACATGACTAAATAATGATGGGCTAGTTATTCTGCTCTTTAAATGTGAGAGGTGCAGATGTGAGTTTATGTGTGTGCGATAAAGTGCAGGTTTCTATTTTAAAACTGTTCCACGTAGTCATTTCTGACCTCTCCAGGTGGTTTCATGCATGTTTAAAATGTGTGTAAATGAAGTGAGTGTGCTCCAGTGTGGCTATAATACGCACTGTGTGTCAAACTGAACTGTAAGTGCGGAAATGACCCCAATTTTACTGACAACAGCTCTGGCACATGGTTAGTCATTACTGTATGCAATTTCCCCCCAAAATGCATCTGTTCTCCAACTCCCTACACACTGCTTTCCCTACATATATGCATACAAAACTTCTTTTACTCCACTGTCCCGAAATCTTAAAATGATCACCATGATGGTTTCCCCTTCAAGTCAGTTTTTTATCTGACCAGTCTCAGTTGTCAGATTCCAAAAATACTAGGCTAAAAATACAAACTAAATTTCATACATATATACCATAACATAAACAGTCTTAAACCTGCATTAATGTTCTTTAGTTATTTGAGGGCAACAGAAACAAGCTGTGAACATGACAGCAATATATTACTGTATAAATCAAACTTATCTAAGAGTTGCGAGAGTTGCTAATCTAAATGAAAGCCAGATCCGCATTTAATGTGGGTGTTGTTTCTGTAAACCAGATAGATATTTCTCTAGGATGTTGTCTAAAACCATTTTATAACATACTACATACTCAAACAGTGAGTATTGCCTGTTGTCTTGACGATTACTATGCCTCTAACAGCATACTTAGCATGTTCCTTCGACATCATGACTTCAACAGTATCATATTTCCGGTGAGCTATGAAGACCAAACTAGCACACCCTTGCATGTTCTCTACTTCTAAAAACTCTTGCTTAATGCCGCCAAACTTAGTGTGATAGTATAACATTTCTGACTAAACATAATATTTACTTTCCTTTAAGCTCTGTTTTTGGTCTTCACCATCCCCTAAGACTAGCACTCACTTTCAAACCTGTGAAGTGTTTCTCAGTGTGCATCAGCTTGATATTAGATCATCAAAACTTGTTTAGCAGACAACAACAGACCTCTGTGGAAACAAAAAGTCACTGATGGTCTGGATTATAAAGCAAATGATCTTTGGATTGCATTACGAGACCCTTATTTGACAGAGATCAGTTTTGTGAGTCATTATTGAAACTAGAAGACGGTGGACATCGTTGACCTTGGGGTTTCAGCGCATGCCCTGTGTACAGAGGCTAAAGTATTCACTGCAGCAGTTGCTGGTTTGACTCAGTACCTCAATCCATTTGCCATAACAATGCTATAAAATTGTTTTTTTGTTTTAACACTTCAACTCAGGTTACAAAGAAATGTTTGTATTTCTTTTCAAAACATAACATCAAAAACCAACATCTCTCAATATGTTCAATAATATCAGCAAAGAAAGTGACAATATGACTTAAATAATAAAGTTCATGTTGTAAAAGCTGAACAGCACAATGCTTTTAATGACAAAGGCAGAGACATAACAGTGGTATCTGTATTCTAGATGTTAAAATCCAAGAAAAATCTGAAACTGAAATCTTGAATGCGTACATGAGTCTCTGAGGATTCTGGAAATATGTTCAGATCAGTGGTCAGTGGACCCTCTGTGTTTCTAGTGGGTAATTATGTTACCCAGAATCTGAAATTTAACCCTGTGAGTCAGATGAAATGGTAATATTTGTGAGGCACAAACAGGGACTACCTCCCATCGTGCTGCTCTGGAGTGCTCAGCCCAGAGAAACAACCAAAGTGTCCAGAGGTTTCAGCACAAGAGCCACAGATGTCCCTAAATTGTATTCATGAGCTGCTTTTCCAATCCGTTTGCATTCATGTGTCCTGTCTTAACCCACAGCTCAGACAGAAACTTCACGTCAGTTTCTTTTAAGTAGCTCGGTTTTGAAGAATTCCACAGTTCAGTGCTCTCTATCAACCCGACCCAAATCCTGTTGCCTCTCCGATCACTGCCAAAACTCACACATCTCTACACACACACACTCACAGACACAGACACCACAATGGCGACTTGCCTAGTGCACTTCTCCTGTCCAAACAGTCATACTGTGGTTCCAGCCTCAATAAATGCAGACCAACAATAGACTGCGGTGAAGCAGCAGGAGCTTTAAGACCCGTTCCCCTCGACTAAACTTACTCCCAGGCTGTTCAAAGCCAGCCTGCCACCCACAGGAACAATAATTTAATCAAAATAGACTCATGCAGTATCAAATTAATTGCAGAGCCCCATAAATCTGACTTTCCAGGTTATTGGATACGTTTTTTTGGATTCTTCTAAATTACCGTATTAGACACACAGACAAACAGACCTTGGCTGATGACATCTAGAGTGCGGGGGTGAAATATTTGTCACATCTGTCAGTATGTGTGAGATTTGTGAGTGTGCATACTTAAAACTGCATACCGTTTTATGATACAGTATATGTAGGAAGATTTGTGGTATGACTCTGGGTTCATGTTTGTGTAGGACTTTGATTGAAAGTCAGTATTCAAATTCCAAACCAAAAATAAATTAAAAACGAGTATCAACTGTATTACCCTGGAAAAGTAACTAACATGTGTGATAACCCAATTTCTTTCTTTTTTTTTTTTTGTCCGGCTTGATTTTGTTTCTGGGTTTGATGGACGCTGCTTTACCACAATGCAATGCCAAACGGAAGCGGGGGGAGCTACAAACAGCTGGAAAGAATTAAAACAAATATTGTAATGTGGTGAAGAGCCAGGGGAAAATTGAAGAAGAAAAAAAAGTATTGTAAAGTTTGGGAAAACATTTTGCTTATTTAATCATCACTCAGTAGTGCTCCAAAGTCAGCATTTACCAGATGGTCTGTTTTATGAAGAACACTGTGTTTATAGTTGTGTTTCCTTTCATTGATGTGATAGTGTTTTCCTTTTTTCATACTTTCCTTATTTTATCTTGAAAATCAATGTTTGGGACTCTTATACCAATTATTCTTATGAACAAATTTATCACGGATACAAGTCTAGAAACATCAGTTTATCGGAAGGGAAAAATGTAGTTGGAAAAGGTGTACAAACAACAGGAATAACTGCAGCCTTGAGAGGACTGACAAGAGAAGTCCGTTTAAGAACATCAGTGCACCACCATGAAATTTCAGAGCACCTTATGCTTCACTCTGCTGACAAGTAACATACAGATGCTGGTTTTCTATTCCATAGAAATTTGGCACCTGCCAACAGCTTCAAAACTTTCATTAAATGATTTGATGATCATAAAATCAGTATTGATTCGATTCCTTTACAATTTTTGGGGTGAAGATTCGATTCAAATTGTGATTCTTCGATATTGGCGATTTTTGTGATTTCACTTCTCTTATTCAACACCAGCACATTGTAAAGTTAAATGATGACGATGTCTACAGACTATATCAGGAGCCTTATTAAAATTGAAAATAAAAAGTGAATCAGGTTGAAAGATGTATTCAGGGGATCTAACATTATGTTACTAGAAAGTCAAAGAAAAATATTTTGCCCTCTGTTGGAGAAAAGTGGTGATGTTTTTTCAACAGCTTTTAAACAAAGGCTAAAATGAAGGATTTAAATTTGGAAAAAAAAACTAAAACAAAACAAAACTTATGTAAAACAAGTTTTTCTCCCACCCTTAAAAATCAGTGTGCTTAATTGCCAGCTCGCCTGACATGAACCTGTTGTGAGAATCCTTTTAATGTTTGTTTAGAGGAAGATGAATAACACCTGACCCAAAAATACAGACAAGTTTCAGGCCATCAAAGCCACCTGGGTTTTAAAAACACTTTAGCACTGTTGCCTCACAGCAAGGTTTGATTTCTCAGCTGGGCAGTGTTTAGCATTAATGTATTTCTTTATTTTCATTCTTGAGGGCTGAGCACTGTCTTGTTTCAGGTGAAAACCTAAATAAAGCATTTGAATAATGAATGTCTGGTAAATACATGATGCTGGTTGTTTATGTTTGGCATGAAACTTAGGATATAAAAATATCTTGCTTTAAGAATGTTCTTCTTACCACGTAACCATAAAGTCTGTGTCAGGCAGATGACACTGTCTGTCTTCGGGGTTTAGGATTCTGGGAGTCAGGGTCATTGAAGCCTCAACAGACACCACAGCTCGAGACCTTTAAAGGTGAACAAACACACAAACAATCACACAGTGTTGACGGACAGCAACAACTTGGAAGCCATGCAGAATTTCAAAACAAGACAAAAAGCCCACATTCTTACCTAAATAGAGATACCTCGCCTGCACCGAATGCTCCAACAATGAGATCTATGGAGAGAGAGAGAGACATAGACAGATAGAGAGAGAGAGAGTAACAGAGAGGGAGAGAGAGAGCTTCAAAGAATGCAACAGATGGGACTGATTTCAAGGTCTCCAGCAATCTTCATCAAACACAGACCCTTTACGTTTTTACACACACGCACGCACACACACACACACACACACACACACACACACACACACACACACACACACACACACACACACACACACACGTAATGTCGTTGCATCAGGTTTCTGGTATCACCCTTATCTTCCTCCTTTTTGCCCTGTCACACACAAATGATCCCAGACTAAATTTTTAAACACATGAAGCCTGAAGTGTGTGTGTGTGTGTGTGTGTGTGTGTGTGTGTGTGTATGTTAGCTCATACTGCATGTTTGAGTGTTTTCATACATGTGTGTAAACCTGTGCTTCGTGACAGGGACCCCATACTCGATGCTACATTCCAGCACCATTAGAAACTTCACATCGCTCCAATCACATTTTCTGCTGCACAACATTTCCCAACAGCTCCTAATTGTAAGCAGCAACAGATCTCATCTATATGTGATTTTTATTTGTTTTCAAGGGTTTTGTGATGAACACACACTTTTAATTGGCTCTCCGAGTTTAAAATAGAGCTGGAATTTAATGGCTGCGGTTAGGGGACACATACCAATGAAAACCACACACAGACACACACAGACACAGACACACACACACACACACTCACAAACACCAGTTCTGATTAAAACAATGTGAAAGCTGAAGAGAGGCCTTAATGGATACAAGGCATAAGTGCCAGATGCAGCTAGACTGGGTCGTGTGATCCTGAGAAAGGCAGAATAACCTCATCATGCTAAGTCAAAGGACTATTTTTAGTATCATCTAATCACCAAAAAATCTGCCAATTCTATTGTTTTTAAAGCAACTGATTAAACATGGCCTCAGACAGAAAAAAAACCAATCTAAAACTAGTTAAAGCTAGTAGCTGATGTCCATTTTCGATCTTTCTTCATGTTTATTCAATGGCTGCCACACATCTGAGCTGTATTTGGCTGTATTTGGCGTTGGAAGCTTCTCTTAGAGACAGATGCTGTGGTAACCTGCTGCAGGTCACTGCACTGTAAGCTGGGAGTCTTCTCTCATCATTTGTTGTGTCTTCCTCTCCTGCTATATAAGAAAAAAACACTAATTGAATCAGAGAGAGACACATCTGTTTCTACCTTTGGCTGCAGTCACTGAGTCCCCCTGAAACCACAACATTAAACATTTAGGCCCTGTCCCTCTTCCCCAGGGTTGAACTACGTCGTTACATGAGTGTGTGACTACGTGTGTGTGTCATGCATTCAAAAGCTTGCAAGATGTTGCTTTGTAGTGCAGTTGAAGGGGTACAGAGCAGGGGGAGAAAGAGCACAGAAGGAGGAGTTTAAAGGAATGATAGGAAGCAAAAAGGAGGTGAAGCGATAGCGCAGTTGGCCTCAAACCCCAGCCTGTGAAAGTCATCAGAAGCAAGGTGTGTTTTCAGCAGAGGGAATGAGACAGACTCCCAATCCAAATTCCTCCGTCCGTCCTGCTGCTGAAGTTGTGTAACCAGGAAATTTAACTCCACTCCTGTCACCCCTGTGTGTATTCTACAGTGCTCATGTGCACGTCTACTCCTGACTGTGTTGTTTGCTCTCTAAACCAGTGCTCGGCATGAGACTGATTGAGGACAGGGCACCTTTGGGGTTAAGTGTGTGTTTGAGAGTGCGAGTAAGCGCATGGCTGCACTGAGAGGCCTAATCAAATAACGGCGCACTTTCCTTTTCATGTCAATCCCATTTCCTTACACACAGGAACGCTTGGCTGCCACTGTTCATTTGTGTTTTGAGTGTGTATGTGTGTGTGTGTAAAGAGGTCATACCTCCACACAACACACACAGCAGTGTACACACACTTATATTCACTCATTGATGGAGGGTCTAGGTGCAGATATATATTCTTGGTAACTGAGCTGCTGAAGCTGATGGTGTCTGTCCTGTGCTGTGAAAACACAGCCTCCACCCAGAGTTTAGACAGACTGTCAAGCTGTCACTGGCTGCCTGTTTGGCTGCAGGGCGCTGGCCTTGCTGATGAAATGCCAAGGGTCAATGGCGCTCAGTGGAAAAAGAGGGCGGCTTTGAGCAGAAAAGGAGGATTTTTTTGAACGTTTTGTTTCTTGTGTGGGATTTCAGGGCTCTTCAGTGACTTGCGAGCTAAAACACACTTTCAACACTAAATGAGACGCTTCAGTCTTAGACTGGAAAATCAATCTTCCATCTTGTAAACAGACAAAACTGGAGAGATTTTCCAAGAACTGAGCTACACGGCAGTTTTGTTTAAAGATGTAGCCAAATGTAGTTACATTATAGTCATCAGGCAAGGCAATTTGACAAAAACTTGCTCTAAAGACAGAAAATACAGAATTGTATAACACTGAGCTGAACAAATATGATACAGAAGACGTCCAAAAAAAGAGTGAAAAAATAAGAATCATGGTTGTTTTTGAGAGACGTGGAGCCCAGTCATAAATTTCACACATACTTACCAACCAAATGACCGCCCTAATGACCCCTCACTACCACACACATCCAAATCACAGCCCCTGACATGTCTCTGAGTCTGTAACTCTCTCACCACGCTGGTTGATTGACAGGTAAAACACTGTCAGTTTCTAACCTTTGACCCCACGGGTGAACCTGAAATGCGCCCTTAGGCAATCTGACCTGCTTCTGATTCACAGCCAACCCCAACCTCATCTCCAGCGTTTAGCCTGAGCCTTTACTGCATCAGTGAGAAGTCTGCAGTGCTGCTTCTGAGCTTAAATCTTAGCATTTCATCTTAAAAGGCAAGTACTCGCTTTTAAAAGCGTGGTTGTAAATGAAACTTACGAGTACAAGAAGTATGCGTGTACATATTTTGTACAAGGATGAGCAGTAGCAAAACAAAAATACTAACTTGGAAGCAATGTTTGGTACTGCTCTGAACAAGATTTTGATCATATATCATTTACTCTAATTAAGAAAATTATGGAAAAAGAAAGTCCCAAAAGGTTCATTAGACCATTTTTAGATCAAGGTATACTTTTAATTACATTTACCACTTTTCATTATGTCCACAGAGACATTTTGTTTTTGTTGATCAACCACATTACAGGGTATCAGCTGACTTGTTCAGTATTATTTATAAAATCAACAAATGATACAAAAAAAGGAAAAAGCAAACAAAAACAAAAAACCCCAAAACTATGGTGAGAAATGACAAAAATGCTGTGATGACAGGAGAAATAACTTGTTTGCACAACATGTGTCTCAACTCTAAACTCATGTAGCAAATAAATTTATAAAGAGAGGAACTGTCAGTGGGCAAGCTGGATCAGTAAAGGGAGTGTTTACTCCTGATATTGATTTTATTACATGGGGTATTTTGAAGTACTGATGCATGTCTTCATTATAGCCACACACAGTGATACAAAGCTTGTCCACCAGTTTCTCCAAACAGAGGACATGCTGACTGCCATCTGAGTAGCTTATAGACTTATTAATGATACAACCACATCCAAACCCACACCAAGAACTCTAAGTCTTCTTTGGCATCTTTGCTCTCTTGTGCCTCCTACTTTCAAAGCTATCTAGTAAAACACAAACACATGACATAATGTCCAAGAAAAGGTCAGTTAAAGCTAAAAGTGGAGCTTAATCACCATCCTTCCCTCTCTCTCCGTGTTCCTGCTTCAGACTAATGACATTTTACATCCATGACAGCATATGGCAGCTCCAGCAGGCCTCCAGACGCCCGTGCAGTCCTCTCATAATGCAGATCAAACATCCCTGGCTCCTTTGAACAGTGTGACTTTACTACCGCGCTAACAACACTCTGTGCGTATGTGTGTCGCACTTCCACCAGCTACTTCTCTAATGACAGACGACAAAAGCGCTGCGCCATTTGTGTGTATTCATGTTTGTACGATGTGTGTATGTGTCGGCTGAAAGCTCTGCCACCCGTGAGTTTTTACTCCACTTCCTCCCCCCAAAGCAAAGGGCCTCCACCAACCTGTAAACCCTGTGTGTGTATTTACTGTACCATGCTTTTAATTCAGGGTCTCTGATTTGCAGTGGGTTTGAAGAGCTTTGACCTGGAGCCTGGCACACACTCAACAAACACTCACTCTCCACCAGTGAAACTGATCACAAGCCGCGCATGTGAACCTGTGTGTGCTTGTGTGTGTGTATTTCCCTTGATATCCTGTTTGTGGAATGAAGAAATCTGTTATTATAGTGGAATGAGAAGAAAAAAATGGAGGGGGGGGTGAATGAGATGAAGAAAAGAAAGGTTAAGCCTAATCTGTTTTAACACAGAGTCAGAGTTATGCACAGCGTATAAGTGCTCTAAATTAGGGAGAAAATGAGGTAGTAAAACAGTTGTTTTACAGACCTGCTTTGCTTCAAATAGATTTTATTTAAAGGTAAAAACTCAGGCTTACCAAAAGCTTTATACTCACACTATAATCCTCAGCTTTTTGGGCTTCTTATGATTTGTAGAGAGGTTTCTAAAACCTGCTGTAAGACCAGACGGTGGAGGTGTCTGCTAAAGTAAGCAGGTAGGACATAAATTAGGTTACTTCCTGCATGTAATTTAATTGAATCCCACAAAGTTTTGGAGAAATAAGCTGAGGTCTGGCTGTTTGGCAGACTGAACATGGGAATTAAGTATTATTAGACTTTTGCTTACTCTTAGATTTATGTTTTCTGTCCTTCTTGAACTATAAATCCCAAAAGAATGGATGTGGTGGCAGTTTACTGGCATGTACTCTTATAATACCCCTTCTTCTGACTGATGAGTTTTCCAGAGAACCGGAGGAAAGCAATACAGAAAAACATGGTGATGGTAGTGCAGGAGTGCAACGGGGGGAACCGTAAAATGTGGAGGTCAAGAGCAAAAGAGGAGGGAGGCTGTAATGAGAGGAGCTGGAAAGAGAGTGGAGAAGTGAAGGAATGCAAGTCAGAAAAAGAATTTTGATTAGAGGATGAAGAGTTGTGTAGAGACGGATTGATTTGTTTAGTGTGAATGTTTACCAGGATACTGATTGTTGTCCAGGTCTTGGCCTCCTCTCAGGGTAAATCCAAATCCAGGCAAAATGTCACTGGGGGTCCTGTAAGCTCTCAGCTCTTGGCTCAGCATCAGGCCCCCTCTGTTACCATTAAAGATCAATACTCTGCCTCCACGCTCCTCACCTCCGAACGGACAGCCCACCGCCACGTCTGTGGGACGACACACACACACACACACACACACACACACACACACACACACACACACACACACACACACACACACACACACACACGTATGGTTTAAACATCAGCAGGGTTAAAGGCCCTATGAGACAGAAGAAGAGGAAAACATACAGTTAGATGGAAAAGAGCTTGACCTCTTTGTACCTGCACTGCGGGGACCATGACAGCATGGTTAGCGGCCTCTTTTCTTTCATTTCCATCAATTTTTTTTCTCTACAAAGTATTTGCTCAAACTTTTGTATTTAGTCTGGATACAGTGTACACTATTACAAAGATCAGTCTGTGTAATTGGGTCTGCATGACATTTCAGGAAATCACCTGGTTTAATCGCTCCTTAAAAACTACTAAGGATTGATAAAACTCTCATTATGTCCACTATATATGAAGCAAACAGCTGGTTGGCTCTTCTTGGTGTAAACAACGAAGAACAGCTAGCTTGATGTTTTAATAAAAATAATATAAAACTCCCTAAAATCTTCAAACTTTAAAAATATGTTTTATAATGATTGTTTGGTTAATGATGCAGTGTGGAGTTAAGACAAAATAGCTCTCTAATGCTAAGCTAACAGCTAAGTGAGGCTGATAATCAAAACTAGACACTAACATCAGTACGCTATCATTCCTACATCTGTAATGGACAAAATTTCTGAGCTTTAAAGTTGAAGAGCTGTTAATAGGAGTGTTTTTGTACTCAGGTATTTTGATCAAAATGTTGTTTTCTTTGGTTTACCAAAGTAAATAGTTAAAAAGTTACTTTTGATCCAAGTGTCTCAAGCCTTGTCAAAAAATAGTGTAATTGATGTTGCCTGTTGCTTAGTGAAAGACTGATGAATCAAGAACTGAGAATGAAGTTTTTTGCCCTGTTAGAATTTCTTTAGACATGCAGGTATGTAGTTAAGAAGCACAATCTTCAGGGCAAAATTTGTAACCATCTGTTTTGTCAACATTTTTCTTCTTTCTGTGTCATTAAACAGCATTATTTAGAGTGAAGTAACTTTGGCTCAAAAGAAGAACAAATAATTGATTAAAGCTTCCATTTGGTCCACTTCCATCACATATCCTTGCAGTGATGCATCACAGAGGAAAACACATTTCCTCCACACAGCCTTCGATTTTAAATTTCTTTTCCAGAGCAGAAAAGCTTTCGCGATCCAAGATTACTATTGAACCACACAGGTGCTTACAACTAGGCTATAAATATTTCAGGGACCTGTTTTAACTTTGGGTCCTCTGTGATCTGGTGATGTGATTGTGAAGGTGTTTGAATGTACCTTCAGTCGATAATGCAATACCATCTTATTACAGTCATTATTCTATACATCAAACTGAAAGAAGAACATGCAGTGCATGCAATCTGCACAGACTGATGCTTGGCGTCCTGTTTATTCCTCCATTGACTGGTATTTGTCTTATGGTTCCATGTCCTTTCTTTGTCGTTCATTTCAGCATGTCCTTTGATCCAAATCAAACTTGTGAATTCTTCATTTTGAAACTTATTGAAAATGAAACTAAAGACATGAATCGACAAAAATTAAATTTCTAACCTCAGTATTACACTGTCCTGCATAAAAGCACCCCTCAGTTCTGTAACAGTCCAAACACCTCTAGACATCCTGTTTGTCTCCTGATCCCCTCGCTCTCAGCCTAAACAACTAGTTCCACAAGAAGCAGATTGAGGGGTAGGGAGAATAAGTGCAACCATGTGTGTATGCAAGTGTATGTATGAGCCTGTATGTGTGTAAGTCTACAAGTCTGTATGTCCGTGTGTGGGTCTGTGTGCATAATTGAAGAGCTGTATGCACGGTAGAAAAAAAAAAAAAGAGTCTTCAAATAATGTTAAAGTCACTCATGGGCTTTGCTTAACACTAACCCACACAATGCAGACATCTATGGCAGAATGTGGGAACACCCACTGTGATCACGGAGACCCAAAACTATAGGGGATGGTGTCAGTGGTTGTTGATGAAAAAACATTAAAAACAAAACAAACCACATGGCGAATTGAATTAGCCAAATTGTGAGCTTTCAGCTGACACCCATTGAGCTACATTGACGACAAGAAATGAGAAAAGTCTGCTCTCTGGAGAATTTTAAAGAGGAGCAATGAGATCTGCTCTGAGAGGAGGAAGTGGCTCAGCATCATCACAAGATGGAGATCTGTCAGTGATTTAGCACGGATAATCACGCGAGAGCACAGGTATGCTTTGGACACAGACGTTTGACATTAGGAAGAAGAAGCTGGTGAAAACCCTGATCACTGTGTTTTCATGGTGACCCCGTCATGCTCTCGTGCTCATTAGATTAACTCTCAACAAGTCATCTCTCTGCATGTCACTGCAGCTGGCACAGAGGCTCACTCTCCTCTGAAGGTAGTCCTCAGAGGCCATCACATCCTGAAAGACAACCTGGTTTGACTTTGCCACAGAAAGCCTCAGTATTGATCCACTGGTTATTGATCTGATTGTTAAAGGGTCTAGAGTGGTGGAACACACATTAACGCTCACTTCCCATAAATAAATAAACCACAAATCAGGGGGATAGATGTCATACTAAAGCCAAATGGACATCACCTCATTCATCTTTTAGGAAGTAGTCAACAGGCCTCGGCATCATGAGCATACGGGCTGCAGGCTGCATCCGAGTTTATTTGTGTGAGCGTGTCTGTGTCCAATCAATGTGGGGATAAAACAAACACATCGAAGAAGAATGAACTCTTGGCTGCAGGACACGAAACGCCCAGATGATTGTATCTCAGTGCACATCTGGTGGGTTAAAAATAACCTCGACACATACACAGACTTACACACATATGGCCTTAACCCTTGGCATCACAGGAAACAAATTCACAGAGACAACCTTTCACCGCTGCACTTCCTGATAGGCTGAAGAGCTTTAAGTTTCTAAAGTAGCAGCATCTGATAGGATTTCCTCAGCCAGAGACAAAACAATCCCAACGAGACGGGAAACAGAAAAGAAATCTGTCTGTCATTGGGTTTACCTGAAGACGCTAGCCACATATAGGCAGACAAGTGAGATGGAAAAACAAACACCAACAGGTTAACACAAAAGTTTAATCCTTCACTTTGTTTTTCATACCATTGTATCCATCCTGATTGATGTCTCCCAGAGGTGCAATAGCAGTGCCGAAGCGACCAAAAGTGTGAGTGCCAGTGAGGGCAACAGGTTTGCTGAAGGTGAGTGGGGCTGTCTGCAGATACAGGTACACCCTCCCAACCTCCCTGGGTTTGCTCTCCGTCTCTCTCTCCATGTAGAGAGGTGCTCCGACGAGCACATCATCCGTCCTGGGAAGGTAAACTGTAGTTTTAATCATCGGAGAAAGAGGTAAAACATTCAGTTTATTTATCTAATAAGTGACTGTCGACATACCCATCTCCATTCAGGTCTGTGGCAGCCACTGAGTAGCCAAAATAGGAGGCCATCTGAGGAATGGGGAAAGAAAGGACTTACATTTTTATTTAGCATAAACAAATATGTTTACAGATTTTCATCTGATTTCATTTCGTTCCAATTCACTTGAAAATGGCAAAAATCAGTATCAGCAGTGACACAAATGCTCTGGCTAATAAACAGCCCTTCAATGTGACAGACTAAAACAGAGATGTGTTAAAGTTCCTACCTGTTCGCCTGTAAAGTTCTGAATGAACGTCAAATTGGTGGAGTTGATCATTGCCACCTTAAAAAAAAGAAGAAAGCTTGTCAGATACAACATAGCAAAACAAATAAAGCACTAGGCAAAGCAATCATTGCCAAGCTGTCAGACAAACAGCCACACAAAAAATGCTGCAAAAAGTCAAAAACCGCATTAAAAAGCTTTTGTTTTACACAAACCCTCATTTTTCCCCCCTGCCTTCCCCCACCATCATCCTCTTGATGCCTTTACCATTTCCCCCCAATCTTTCTCTTCTACCCCCAATCCTAAACCCGGTCGTGGGGAGAGATGGAGGGGGGAGGCTGAGAATTCCTTCATAAGACCTAAAATAACAACCACATGGAGACAGCCAGGGGCTACACGCTAACACACATGCACACTCACATGCAGGACAATACACATGGGCTCACTCACTAGTCTCAAAGATAAACCAAATAGGGTACGGCTAAAGAGGCCGTTGAAGATGTGAGTAAACACAAATGTTGCATCTGAGCACTCTGAGCTGTCAGACTGGTAACAGAAACCTGATCAGGGTTGACGACTGCTTCAGTGCCACCACTGGACTATGATCTACCCGCATCTCTTAATGTAAGCTACGAGTCCCTCCTCTGTGACACACACAGAAAACTTTCTGTATAGGAAGAAGTGTATTTGCACCCGCTACAGCATCCAGATATAAAACACACACTTTTTTAAATATGTGTTTGTGTAGTGTGGCGAGTCCTGCAGTTGCACTGCAGATTAAGGTTAGGGGTCAGGTGTGTGTGGAGAAGGGTTAGTGGGGTTAGGTGGGGTCACCGCCCTCCACATGCAGCGGAAGCCGTGCGTCATTAGGGAGGATTGACACAGACAGCCCTTGGGACATGTTCCCATAAGAGAACACACTACAGTTAACACTAACAAACACACATATACAGTATTTGTTTTTGCAATACAGGGACATGTTTATCTACAGTGATGAGACTATCTGACAATCAATATTAGACAACGAAAGAAAAGTATACTTTATACAGCATTCATTTTTCTTTGGCATCATGGTCAAAAGGTCAAATCTTGCTAATGTACGACTGCAATGTTTTAAAGATTATAAGTTCCATATAAGTAAAAACAAAAGGTAAAAAGGATAATAAAATTCCAGAGGGAAATCTATTCCTATTTCAGAATTATATTTACTGATTAGCACATAAGCTAACTTCAGACATCATCTAATGCTAGCATTCAAGCACTTCTCAAGTAGCATTATCGTAGCTAGTTAGGATGTAAACATGTGTGCTAAACTCAGATAATGCTAGCTATAGAATACCCTTACCCATATAAACGAGTAGAGCTACTAACTTCAAATAATGTAGCTTTCGGCCCCTTCCAAACACAAAGTAGCTAGTAAATTGAAAAATGTTAATGTTAGCTGCTTTCTTCAGTCGCTAATGGGTAACTGAATATGTGGCTTCTTCTTGAACTATCTCCATAAATCCCTCTGGTATTTATTGTTTTACTTATTAATCTGCAGTAAATTTGCAAAGAAACCAAAGTAACCTTAAATTTACGTGATAACCAACCTGGAACAGCACCTTAACATGATAAAGCTGAAAACTTTATGCTCCCAATTTCAGAACAACATCAGAGCTAAACAGCTTCTATATGAATGTGGTCCACTGTAAGGTTGTCTGCATAAGTACGTATACTCCCTGATGCCTGTTGCACAAAATGTTTTCAAATCATAGAAAAGCACTCTATCTTAATATTTACTGTCATGTTTAGATTTAAGAAATACAAAGAAAAGGAGAAAAACCATAAACTTTCACCATAACCCATAAAAACAGCTTAAAATGATCCTGGCACAGATTTTGCAAGTTTTTGGAAACATACTGGGGCATGAACCCCATCCTTCTAAAAGAAATTCCCTAATTTGGTGTTTTTGAGGAAAAGAGAGTGCTGTTGAATGAGTCACTCTCAAATTTCCCCTACATGTCTGAGTCGGTGAAATCTCATGGATTTCCAGGCTAACCATGTTTTCCAAATAATTGGCAGTTTTGCCATGTAATAATCAAACCTAATAATAGAATGAAACGAATCAAGAAACACATCACATAATAAAATAATACATTTAGATGATCACATCAACAATGAAAAATTGTTTTTTTCTTTGTTTTCCAAGTGTATTGCGGTACTGTTTCAATATGTCATGATACTTTCCTTTTCTTTTTTTTTGGCGAGGGGGGGGGGGGGGTAAATCTATTCTGCCGTTTTGAAATACACGTTGGCCCATACTCACATATCCAAAGTTCTGTGCTCCTCTTGGGACTCCTGCTATCAACTCTGGCAAACATGAAAACAAAGATACACTCAATTTAGCTTGTGTATGTGTGAGAAAGAAATACAGAGCAAGAACCCCCAAACCCCTAATATCTTCCATCCTACCCACCCTGTCAGAGGTGCTAAGTGTCAGTGAGAACACCCTGAGTGATTGGGTGCTCAAGCTCTGTACTGATTGATGAGTGGGGCTCTGTGAACTTATAGAGACGATCTAAGGCTCCCACCCAGTGAGAAAAGACAGATCCCCCCTTCCCGCTTCCTCCTCAGCTCTATGAAAAAGACTTGACCACGAGTCCATAAACCAGGACTTCCCAGCTTCATCTTCACTCAGAACTCTTTAACAAACACTCCGCTAGTCTGAAGATGGTTTGGGAGAACATAACCACAACAAGTTTGATTACCACAACACAACACATCAACAGGCATGTGTAACCTCTTAATGCTCACTTAAAGTGTCTCCAACATGTGTTGTGCCAGAGGGGGTTCAGGGCCTCTGCAGGGTTGGTATGGGGGTATGTAAACGCTGGGTTGTCCCATAAAGATCCCACTAAACGATGATTAACAAAGAGGCTCTGATAGACAGGAAATTATGAAGGGGGGTGTGTGCAGTGACAGTGGGGGAGGAGGGTAATCGTACTTGTGACAGAGCTTTAGAAAAGAGTCGCAACAAAGAAATTAAAAAGGAACCAAAAAATGATTTAAAATTGATGTAACATGACTGTGGCAGGGTATATTTTGTTGTTTTAAAATTATCTTTGATGAGAGCGCTTTTCTCTTGAATTTTGTGTTTGATTTGTATTGTGGTAATGGCAAACTGATGCCATTATGCTATATGCTGAGTGTTTCAAACCCTGAAGAGTTTTTTTTGGTACTGTCTCTTCATGTGAAGAAGTCTGCCATTTATCATTCTAATCTGACACAACGGAGGAGAGGAAATCCCTTTATCAGTAGTTCCTTAAGCCCTGTCCCCTCAGGGTCACGACCCAGACGTACAGAGACAGCCCTTATTACTGCCTCTGAGTTCAGACCACGGCAGTGTCACACAGCTGTCCACTCCCCATTGCTCACCCTGCAAACACCCCCAACTGTGCTACAAACATCCAGCAAGAGAGCATACTGAGACGACACACATGTAGCATTTGCTGCATGGTGCCTCCTGATGTTGTTAGCGAGGGATTCCTCTGGTGCTGCATGTGGTTAGCTGTAATGAGATGAGTGCTTTCTCACCTTGTTCAGAGTCTCCTGTAAACTCCCCCACAGCCACAGAGTAACCTGAAATGGGAGAAATGGGTTGCACATGACGACATGTGGGTGAGATTAGCTCTGCACAGGATGCTCTGTGTAATCTGTATGTAATGTATGTAAGACGATGTGTGATGTGATTCAATCAAAGGAGGCATGGTGAGGGCAGGTTACCAAGGTAGCTGTCGTCATGTGTGTCCTCAGCAGCTCTGGTATGTTTCTCTCCTGGAACCCGTCTCAGTACTGCTTTCAAAGAGTAGCCGTTCAGTATCTCTGCTATCCCTGCTGTCATTACCTGACCTGATAAATGGATAGAGAAAAAACAAAAACAGGGTGAGACTCACATCTGTTCATGGACATCAGTGTCAGCCTGGACCCTGTGAAGGGAACACAGCTGCCCGCACCTTTGGATATGTTAGAGCTCCATTTGTAACAACAACCTGAAATGTAATAATAACAATGTAATAAAACCTGAAATTTAATAACAGACCAAAAATGTAACAAGTTATTACGTTTTGGGCTCAGCATCTGGTTACCTTCTGGGACAGTTATTACATTTTGGTTTCATTACATTTTTTATAACATTTTGGGCTCAGCACTTCTGCTACATTTTCAACAAGTTATTATATTTCTGGTTTTATTACATTTCAGGTTGTTGTTACATTTTGAGTGGTGGTTACATATCGGGCTTGGATACCTGCTGGTGCTGGTCACCTCGTCTGTACGAAAAACACTAGTCCAAGTCTTCCCTGAGGGGAGCTAAAACAAATTGCTGGCAGAAGAATAGCTGAAAAAATACCGAAGTGTTCTTTTAGAAACCCTCGAGAAAAAAAAGGCCTCTTTTCTGTGGTGAGAATTCTGAGTTATAGGTGAGCACTTGCAAACACCACCCTTCCTCTGCTGTTGAACAAGAGGTCAAGCAAACAAATGATTTTATCTATAGTTGCCCTCAACCTTCCATAAATCCTCCTTTATATGCGTATGTGTGTGTGTGTGTGTGCAGACTGGGAGGAAAACGTGCCCTCTCAACCCTCCCCCTCACTCCTTTTTCACCCCCTCCCTCTTCTCTATATTTATCTCCCAGAATAACAAATCACTGCATCAAATCATTATTAAGCCTCTATCTGATTAATGAGACACTGTGTTACAAAGTGTTACAGCGTATACATAAGTCACTCCAGTTATTCCCGAGAGTCTTTTACACCAGGCGATGACAAGACTGTATATAAAAACGTCTTTTTATGATGACTCATGCTGAAGGCTGAAGATAATCGCAGTACATTAGAGACCATGAAATCCAGGCTCAGTGCTTTTATAAACATTTGGAGGAAGTGTTTTAACTGGAGGCAGCCAGCCTTGCCACACTGAGGGCACATAGAGCCAGCAATCCATTAGGCTGTCTGTAATGCCTGTCTCGTGTGGTCTTGTCCACTGAAGTACTCATTATTTAACCATATGTAACAGCAGCAATGCCAAACAATAACCCCAAATCAAACAAAAGCATGGAGCAGTTTTTACAAATCAATCACTGAGCCACTTTTGGGCTTCTTTTCTCCTTCTTTTCCTCCATTAAAGCACACATTTCCTTTCTGTGTTCCTCTATTGAAGGCAAATGAGGTGCTGTGGAGCGAGCGATATGGGGTTACAAATAAAAGGAAGAGAAATTAGGCTGTGCAACCAGCTGCAGAGCTCTTCTCTAAATTTAGAAGACACACACTCACACACACCTGGATTTGGGGGAGTAGTGCCACACTTCAACAGCTGAACCCTGACACACACAGACCGTGTCTACACCTATTAGGACACCTCATCCCTCTGCTTAGACTACAGCTCCACATACCCAGCAAGCGATCTGACCTCAGCGCAGCTTTCATCAAGCACAAGAGCCATCTTTCTCACTCTTTCTCCATGTCTTGTTCACTCCCTCTCTTCTCATCTTTCTCCCGACTCGCAGCAGCAGGTTTCTATCATCTCCTTACCAATCCTCCATCACTCCAGCTGTCCTCCCTGTTTTCCTTTTCTTCCATTATCTAAATTCTCCCCACCTTTCCTCTGTCCTTCTCAGCCCTTGAGCCTCTTCCTTTCTCCAGAAAGTTTTTGCAGGCCCCTCTGTGCTTTATCATGGGGCATAGGGGCAGTGCCTCCACACTCCATTACCCCCCCGATCAGCTCATTACAGAGCCCAAACACACACTTCCTGTTGCACAAAGAAGGTAAAATGAGGTAAGGGACAGAGGAACGGAAAAATTTGTGACACGTTTCATTCCACCTTCTCCTACGTAAGGCTCCGATTATAAAAATGCAAACCTGGCAAGTCTGTTCTTGCGCATGTGTGTGTGTAGGTGGATGACTGTTAAACTCGTATTCATTCTTTTCTTTCTATTTGAACAGCTTCCCATCTATGAAGTCACTGAAAAAGAGAGAGCAGATACAGGTTTACACAATGTTGTTGCAGTTACCTTGCCAGTAATAGCTCCCAGGTCCTCCTACCACCAGTTTCCCTTCCTGGAATAAACAAAATTAGTTGGAGTTAGTCATGTGACAGTAATTTATCAGTGTGTGTGTGTGAGAGAGAGACAGAGAGAGAGAAAAAAGGATTTATAGTATGCAGAATGTGTGCATGTGCACGTGATTCCTGCTGTCACGTATGTTGACATCCTGCAGAGAGTGACAACTTCCTGTACAGAAGGGTAGAGTTGGACTATGAGACAGAGGTGAAAAGTCAAGCTGACTATACGTTTAAGAACGCACAAGTGTGTGTATGTGTCTATTGTGTTCAGAGGTGATGGGTCACTTCAGGAGTAGAGGCTCCTCTAGGGACGAACGTGCTCTCGTCTTCCCAGTGTCCATAAATCTCTGCGGGGAGATGCTCTGCTTGGGAGGACAAGATGTGTGCAGGAGGTTTTCATGGGAATAGTGTGGCGTTAATGCTGTGATGTATACCTTGGTGAAATCCACACTAAAGCCAGCTTGGCAGAACCCCTGTCCTTCTGGATCTGGATCATCTGAAAACCACACAAGTGCAGACAAAAATGGTAAAATTACACTTTCAAATACCACGAAGCACCTTAGCACTGATGAAAATACATTTACTAAAACAAAACCATTAACGCTAATGTTGCTGGGAACGTTACGTCTGTCAAAGGAAACATTTTACAACTACCCATACATCTGACATAAAAATGCAGAACTGGGGTGTGTTTCTGTTTAAATTACTTTCTCAACCAACACAAATAGTAGTGTGCACTTTATAAATTGTTCTCAATTTCAGAGGCAGCCTGAGTTGAAGCGTAATGATGTGTAACTACACACGTGCATGTATAAACAAAGCCTGAGTTACAGTAGTAGTGTGAGTGCTTCTAGATTTATGTCAAGATGAAACAGAGAGAGCTGCTGGAGGCCCAAAAAGTAAACTCAAGACACACGATAAAGAAATACTTCTCCTGCCCCAAGAATGCAGCAGCATTATTTCTCTCTTGAGAACAGATGAGTTTACAGTGTGATTGTTCCTGTCCAGACGAGTCAGAACTGGCATAAACAACAAAATAAGAGACCTTTAGGAACTTCAAAACAAGATACTAGAAGAGCAGTGAGAGTGAGTGTGAACGGTGCAGGGTTTTTATGCAGAGAGTGTGATGGAGAAGATAAGGGCTTTGCTTGATCCAGTGTTTATGATGT
This sequence comes from Labroides dimidiatus, assembly GCA_030710495.1. NCBI lineage: Eukaryota > Metazoa > Chordata > Actinopteri > Labriformes > Labridae > Labroides > Labroides dimidiatus. The sequence continues at coordinate 14,964,685 of CM061148.1, forward strand.
GCCACCTGATAGGCTGCATATTTCCCTGTCATGCTCTGCTGGTACCTTCTATCATTGTGCATGGTGAGAGGAGGGTAAGACAGAAACTGAATGTCGCAGGAGGGGTTTAAGAAAATCTCATAACTCCCATTTCAAGGATCAATCTAGCAGAGCAGAAAGAGAAACTAATGCAGCAGACAGAATTATCAGGTTGCCACAACTGTTATCAGTAGCGGTATTCCGGTTGTTTCTTTTCACTTGCCATTTTGGTTTGAATTGAACAGGTTTGTGAAATCTAGCCCACAATATCTGATAATACAGAGAAAAGTGAGCAGAATTTTTGAGTGGAAAAAGGTTGGAAATCACTTAAATTCATCCTGCCAACAGTTTTCCCTGGGACTACTTCTTCAGAAATTCCAGCCAAAGAGTTTTTTAGTGATATCTGTGAATTATGTTTGCAATGCCACAATATAATTCACCTCTACCTTAAGTGAGGAAGTGAAAATCTCTGAGAAGAATCCTGTTTCTCAAAACCTTGAAAGGCAGAGGCTTAAATAACTAATTTCTAAAAGATTTGTTTTAATTTGGACGATCTGACCCTTTAATTGTATCACATCAAAAGAAGATCACAGTGAAGGCAGGGAGAAGAAGAAAACAAAGGAAGAGAAGATGGAGAGCAGTGACAGGAAGATGGAGACAGCTGGATTCTGAGCTGCAGAGTGACTCACTAGTCCTGCAGGGTGAGTACTCTGCGTAGGCGCTGAAGTTCTGGACAGCCACATAGCAGGTCCCCACGGGGTCCTTCTCCCCACTTAATTTCACCGTCCGCCAGTGGTAGAGAGGAGCGCATGCCTAGGAAACAAATAGCACTCTGAATCCTTTCTTAGTGATTGGGCATGTACAGTATAAAGACACATGGGAAAACACTTATGTGTTCACTCACCACCACTTTTCCTTTGTGTGACCTGACTGATGCTCCAAACCACTGGTGTGACTTAAACTCCAGTGGCTCTCTGGTTTTGTTTACCTTTATCATTCTGTTATCTGAGGAGAGAGGACAGAAAAAGAGAGACGAAAAGGCATAAAAACAAAGAATGACAACATAAAAGTGCTAGTAGAGCTGATACAGATGGCAGTAATGTGAATCCAGATCTATGTCTCAGTCTAAATGAATGGGAAGCATTTGTTGTTGACAAGTAAGAACAAACAGCAGTGACTTAAACAGGCCTATAACAAACATCAAAACACCATTTGCTCCCCAGAAAGAGACATTTGTCAGGATGCTGGGGGCTTTTTTAAGTCAAAGCCTTTCTCATAAAACCTTACAACACTTAAGAGACATGCTGTAAAGGAGCCTCAACACATATACAAACACACACAGACACACACACACACATTATAAGCATTTCCTGGCTCCCTCGTAATAAAGTGCCAGATCTGGTGTGAGCGTATGTGTTCTTTGCTCTGTTGAGGATATTTTCCAGCTTCATCAAACCCCAGCTGGGTTTCTCTTGAGCTGTGTAGACCCTTCACATTAAACACCTTCATTTAGCTCATGCACACACATAAAGGCAGGTGGAGACTTGTTTTGGCTTCATAAAGTTTTTATTGTTTTCATCATCTCTTTAGGGGTTTATTATGAAGATTATTTGGTTCTTATGGTGTTTTTGATTTATGTCATATCAAAATTTAATTGGCATTTAGATCCAAAATACCGAAAAGTGGGTTTTCATGCTTTTTTCAAGGGCCTCCCTACTTCCAATGAATTTTTATTCACTTTCTGCTTATAAGACATGAACCATGTGGAAGCATATTTTCATCAGTTACTAAGAAAAACAAGTGAAGACTTTGTCAATATGAAAGAATAAAAAAACTAAGTGAAAAAAAATCCTGAAAAGTTACACTATGTGATACAAAGAAAAAAAATATTTAAAGTAACTTCTAAAAGATACAGGGCACGATTAGGAGATACAAAGTCAAAAAACTATAATATTACAGTTTCTTCAACTTCATTGTCACGCATGATTAAAACTTTGGTCTGATAAAAGAAGTTTTCTCTCAAAATTGTGTTTTTTTCCCTAATCTTATAACTTTGTACTTTTATCACATCATGTAAAGCAAATCCGATTATTGTGACTTACTTTCTCAGAATTTGATGTTTATTTTCATGTTTATGTCTTATTTTCTCATTGTTTTGATGATCTCATCACTTGGACAATTCAGTGATTTTTCCTTGTTTAACCATCTATTCCATAAATTGTACTTTTTATCCCATTAAATTAACTTTCTAGCTCATAATTTGTATTTTTTATAGCACAATCCTTTTTTAATCTCATATTTAGAACTTTAGAATAGGATTTTTTTTAACTTATTAAGGGTAAGTCTCAGTTTTGGTTCTGGTAGAATTAAGTTTCCATCGCTGATCATGATTAAGAAGACTTTGATCTTGTCTTTCCATTGTTGAAATGCTGCATGTAAACATCAGATTCATTTCCTTGAGGTCACAGCAGAGGACTGGTTCTCTACATTTTTTTTCCTCCAAAGAATTAAAATTGAGTTTGACTAATCTTTATCTGATCCATTCATGCAACATTTGCTCATACACTGACCACCTAACCAACAAATGTTGCATCCCCCTGCTGCATTAGTATGACTTGACACATCTGCACAACATTAACTGAACACAGATACACACAAATATCTTTGCACATGTGACGCTGACGCAAGGATATTAACCAGTAACAGCACACACAAATGTTACTCCTGTTGAAATTTTGAACAGTGTATCAGTGTGTTTGAGTGTCTCTCTCTCTCTCTCTATGTGTGCGTATGTGTCCTTGTCTGGTTTATACCTGAAATAAAATGTCTCCTGTAACTTTAGCTGTATCCACTGTATCCACTGTCATCAATCAACTTCTGGATATACTCCAGTGACGAGACCAGATACACTCATAACTGCACACATTTGTCCCTCCTGAGTTCATCTTTAGAGCCCAAAACCTGAAATTTTGCCCCAAACGCACTCCAGCTTAAAGACATAAAAGCAAAAACAATAACTCTTTGTGGGAAAAAGCCTGTTATAAACCTACAGGTGGCTCTGCAACAGACATTCCTTTAATTCAAGCTGAAAGCAAAGACAAATGTCTTTGCAGCCAAATATCTGGAATCAGAATTCGCTATGGTTGGCATTTAGTCTGTCCAGTCCATATGCATCAGCTGATCTCATATCATCTGTTTCATTCATGCTTCCACATTTGTGGTTTCATTACACATCCGCTGTTGGGCAAGCAGATGACTCCAATCCAATCATTATTCACATGAACACAGCAGTGTATGTATCAAGACAGCCCTCATTAAATGTAGCTCTAGCTTTGACTGAGTGTCTCCTTTTTTTCCCACATCTATTCTTTTGCATGTGAGCTTTGATACCCTGCACATTTTATCAGGCAGATTTCAAAGAAAGTGTTCAACTGAATACTTGTTGCAAGCTGTGGTTCGGTAGGAGCTGCCTCAAAGAGCGGAGCCACCTCCACCAAAGTAAACCGTGGAATGAAAGGTCATCCTCTCAAGCATGATAGAGGACTTCACAAAAAAAGAGAGGAGAGAAATGGATGAGCTGAGTAGACTGATGGAGAGGAAGAGAGAGGGAAAGAGAGAGACAGGGGGAGGGGAAACGAGACAGGGATAAATTTTCAAGATCTAATAAAAAGCAGACCTCACCCAATCCCCTTTCTTCCGAAGGGGAACTGAATTCCCATGTGCATACAGTTTACCCCCCACCTCTCTCTCCTTTACTCTCACTCTTACACATATTTCTTAGATAGAATGACATGCATTAGAGACATTCCATCCACAAACAAAGGCTGATTGGGCAGTTAATCTTGATGACAATAGGTTTAAAACTTTAATCAACATGATGCAGACTTGTCAGCTACCCTCTTTTGTCAGATGAAGTTGATGAGACCCATATGTCTTATCTCTCGTTTTCATGTGCCAAGTCATGTGCGCACAGGTTTCGAAACTCCTGACATCTGGGGCGAGCTATGTCTTTAGAAAGATCCACTTGGACCTCAGTGAAACAAACGCTTGTTAAATTTAATTTTACCAAAAAATTCCTCATGAAAGAATCACACCGAGTGTATGTACCACAGTCTGTTAGAGTGCCTTACCAGGCTGTGTAACAGGAGTCAAATGCACACATTTATACCCAGCAGGGGCCCCCAGGAGGTCTGGCACACATTTATTTTGATCCACTACAAGAGAAATGTTCATATAGCTTTCAGGTTACTCACTGGAATTGTCAAAAGGGATCTGTCTGCAGCTGTCAGGGAGACCCGGCCAGGGGCAGAAGTACACAGCTCCAGCCTCCACAACGCCAGGCTGGGAGGTGTTTGCCTTTGGAGCCCCAACCAACACACTGAACCTGCAGAGGGGAGATAGAGGAAAAAGGGCATGCAAGAAGACATAAAGAAGGGAGCATGCATCATGTAGACAATGCACAATTCAATTTAAACATATAACTTAATTTTTCCTCTGTTCAGTGAATCAAACCGTCTCTTGTGGTTTGCAGAATATGCAGCCACAGACATGATGAAGACTTATTCCCCATCAAATATGGCCCCAAAAAGGCAGGTTCATGCAACGTTAAGTTCAATTGGATTTAGTCAAACTCCCTCAGGACCCTGTAAGATGGGACAACATGAATCTTGATGTCGACACTCACGTGTTGGTGTCGCTGGTAGCTTGATAGAAGTCCACAGAGTAACCGAAGTAACTTCCACTGGGTCCTTTGTAAACCGTGGGATGCTCTGCGTAAAAGTTAAAACTCCAAACTCCGTTCAAAGCCGGACACAGCACCCACAGCAGACTAACGATGAACATCCCCGCGGAGGAAACACCGTCCCATGCACGCTCCATCCCCGAAGAACAGCCAGATGCGCACGAGCCACGAAAATTGAGAGGGAACCGGGACAGAGAGGAGGGGAAGAAGAGGGGGAGAGGAAAAGAGACAGAGAGAGGAGGAGAGGGAAGGAGAAAGAGTTCCCTCCGTACAGGTGAGGTAGGTTCCTCCCGGGTTATGTCCACAGACTGGCTGTCACTGGATCACCGCGCGCTCCAAAGCTCCCTCCTTACACCCTGAAATCACCAGGTCTGCCCAAAGTCTCAGATTCAAGTCTGTACAGCCGCGCCCCCGCCCTCTGCACAAAAGTTTACCCCCTACCCACTCACCACACACACACACACACACACACACACACACACACACACACACACACACACACACACACACACACACACACACACACACACACACTCACACACTTCAGAGTACAGACCACATCAGAGCGCGCTTTAGGACCGACCAGCGCGTCACCACTCCTTTTAAGGCACAGATATATTCACTGTAACTAATCGAGAGCGTAACCTTGATAAAAATAAATGTCACTGAGGTAAAATTTACAACCATTTTCTCACATCAATCAAGAAAAGTGCACAGGAACAGACGCGCCAATTCAAACATCAGTAGTCTAAAAATTAAACTGCGTCTTACGTTTTATTGACCACCTTTTTTCCCCCCCAACCATGCTGTTAGAACAGTGCCGCGTTTCCTCCGGTTGAAAATAATCTCTTGTAATTATGTGCGTAATTATTTTGTCGGCGTAAAGTAGAAATCTCTGGAGCTCTGCGAGTTTGGCCGCGCGCGCTGTTTCACTCAACACCAGGCAATTTCTCTAGAAACCTCAGAGGTAACACACCTTGCTCTTGCTGAAAATATTATTCGATGAAAAAAAAAATATATAAATCCTACAAGACTATAGAAGACTATGCTAATTTTGTGTGTATAGCTGTGTGCATTTTTAATTCATTGTGCTAACGTAAAAGAAAAGTTTCCGCTTCCAGGTAAATCCTCAGTCTATTTTGGTTTACTAGTCTGGGGAGTTTGTTTTAATCAAAGTTTGCTTTATGGGCAAATTAGCAATGAATTAAACTCTAGAGAGCTGCCTCGCAGTGTTGGAAAACGGCCATGGAGTGTGTTTCCTGTCAGGGGAGTTGATAAGAAGCAGGTGAGGAGGTGAGGTAAAGTGTGTGTGTGAGAAAACCTGAAACCTTGACCTGCCAGATGGAGAAGTTTCTCACCTCAGCAGCCCCTTCCTGCACTACCCTCTCACTCCAACACATTTCTTTCCATCCTTCTATTCCGGTGACATGTCTCCATCTCTTTTTTTTTTGCTCTATTTGAAAACATCCAATCTTTGCAAAGCTTCCTGGTACACAGACTGAAGTCAACGTGAAAGAAATAAAAGTGTAAAGGAGGTAGCCTGTTCTTTCTCAGCTGCTTTTATGTAAATCTGAGGGAAAAAATCCTTGAAAACACAAGCACATAAGAGACAGATGTGTTTCCTCAGTTGCTGAAAAAAGCAAGATGGTGAGTGTGATGGAGTGAGGAGACACATTCCTGTTCACTTGCCTCTTGTGCGTCTGTGTTATGACGCCAGGTAAGTCGAACTTTAATACTGTTCAGTCTCATTTTTACAGTCCGCTGTTTTACATCCAACAAAATATGGTCACATATCAAGTCTGGAAACATGCACTTGTACTCGTATATCATTCAGGACAATCAGTCTGCAGGAATCTTCTGTTCCCGGATTTACAAAAACATTCAGGGTTGACTTATGCAAAGACAGAGGTACTCTATATTCTACATACTGTGCCCATGTTCTCCTGCTCTTTGTACACACTCGTTATTAGACCCTGTTGTGTAAGATTAGGCCCACATCCTTTCTGCATTAGACTAATCCATTAGACACACATCCAGCCAATGTTACAACTCTCCTGTGTACAGATACAAACAGGAGCACACATCCACAGATGCAGAAACACTGAGTTAAGAACTCTGGGTCTACTTTCATGGTATAAAGAGCTCTTCGTCTGACGCTTGACTTGAAGGATGAGTAAATTAGACAAGAAGCAGTGGTAACAAGTCACACACTATACTGTTTAAGAAGTATGACCAGGCTCTGCATCTACTTTATAGGAGTTTTGATAACGAGGAACCTGTAATGTGAGGACTATTTTCTGTTTACAGAGACATACTTAAGTGACCATCAGTGTCCTGGAGATTTACAGAATTACTGACTTTAAGTCTCTGGGGACAGAAACACAAGCAGGTTTGTGATTTAGTGATGAGTCTGATCCAGACAAACCTTAAAGATCCTGAAACCTGAGACAGTTTTCATGTCAGGGTCAGGATGGCTTTAAATCTACCAATCAACACAGCATTTCAACAAAAAAAGTGTTTATTCCAGAACCTTTGTTGAGTGTGAGAATAAATACACGAGCATTCAGCAAACTTCAGAGTGGTTCCTTGTGGTGCACAAAACACGCTCGAACGTAAAGAGTGTCTATACCAGCTTTGAATACTGCTTTTTACATTTTCCAACTCTCTGTGTTGTGTTGGTCCCTTTATGCTGTAAACAAGTAGCTGTGTGTGCGTGTGAAAATAATGTGTGCATTTGTCTGTGTTCCCATAGGTGAAAGGCTTTGGTAGATTCTCCCTCAAACAGTCCTGTGGCTGGATTAACAGTAGCGTTTCACAGTTGACTGGCTGAACATGTGGTGAACACTGTATCGCTGAACCAAACCAGTTTACTCCTTGAACAGCGTCTTTCATTCTGTCTACTGCCAAACTATAACAGAACAGTCAGCACAGAGCAGAGCTGAGAAAATAAACAGTGATATTAAGTTTTTCTTCTTCTTCTTCTTTTTTTTTTTTTTTTTATAAAATAACATCCCGTGTGTCGTTTACAAGCTGTAGTGATGGAATGTGTGAGAATGACAGAATGGATCTCAGGCATTGAAGTTTGTCCATATTTGTGTTCCAGTCTCTGGGGTGCATTTGTGTTTTTCTCAGTGTCGTACATGTGTCAGTTGTTGCATTCTGCTGACCTCACAGGGTCAACGTGCAGCAAGGAAGCTGGAGAGGAGAAGGGTGTGTACATGTGTGTGGAGTAGCAGTGGTCCATCCACATACACTGACACACAAAGATTCTGTTAGTACTAGTTCAGTGATGGGGAGCGGTCGGTGGTCCAAAGCAGCTCGATGTAGGGCCACTTGGTTTGTAGGCAGCGCTTGACAGGAGTGTCATCCGTCCGAACCATCGGGTCCTCGAAACCTAGCACCAAAGCTGTTCCCTCCACGTATTCCACCTGAAAACACACAAATTCCTCCTCAGACAATCCCTTCGTAGACATCTGGACAGAATGCAAAGGATGTATGCTTGTAAATAACACACCTATGTGCACACAAAACACAAGCTCTCATTCAGACTATATACCAGCTTCAGAGACATGTCGTCTGCAGGTCTGTGTTTCCCATCTGCAGCTATAGGAATGGAAATACCATCACTATAGGCTGCCTTATGCGTGTGTGTGTGTGTGTGTGTGAAAGAGCTTTTGTGTGGGCACCCATATGGTACCTTTCCTGTACTTTCAGGTAGCGCCGTGGAAAACTGCTGCTTTCCAGACGAGACAAAATTGACAGATGAAGAAAGTGATATTCCTGAGTAACAGATTTTCGCCACCGACTTCTCCCGGTGACAATCATCCATCACACTAAGCCTGGCTAATAGGCCTGTGTTTGACCATTCATCACAGCTAGCCTGCTGACAGTGGCCTCTATGCTGAAACCACTTGGAGAAATAGGAGGCTAAGCCAGGGGTTTTTGGATGGATGGACATGCTATTAGGCTCGCAATAGCTACTGTTTGTTCTGGAGTGGCCCACATAATATGTGTGTGTGTGTGTGTTTGTGTGTGAATGATGGCAGGAAAAGAAGAGAAGTAATAAGCAGAAGGACAGAGGGGCTATGAAAGGCAACCACCATCATCAAAAAACCTGCCAAAGAAAAGCGTCTTACCCTCTCGTTGTGATTGGACTGCTTTAGCCCGTTGTAGTGGTAGATGGGAAATGAGTCTGGGATTCCTGAATCCTGAAACACAAGCAGGGAGGGGAAGTGAAAACATGCGATGCTGTTAAAAAAAGTCTCTGGGAAAAGAAATGGAGGTGAAGACCATCAGAAGCCAAACATTTTATAACTCAAACTGACGCATATCTGCCAACAAGCAATGCTTTATGTAAAGTCTTGCATTCTCAAATTTAACTGTGTCTAACAGAGAGCTGAGATACAACTCTAATTACCACAAAACAGCCAGAACTACAGAAGAAGCCCAAACAATGACAGTGAGCCAAAACACTTCCCATGGCTTTGGCTCAAAGGTGAAAAATGCTAATAGGCTGTATGTCTGTGAGGGTGTTCAGCTTCTCGTGTTTATATGCTGATATATGAAACCTTAGCCCTAACCCTGATCCCACGTGTGTCTGAGTGTGTGTCCAGTTGGCTAATGGTTGTATAATTTCTTTGTGGCTCAGGACCATTCCTCTACTGAGTCCCTAAAGCCCTGATCACTTTAACACAGTTCCTCTCTATCTCTCTCCCTCTCTTGTCTTCCCCGCTCGCCCTGCCTAATAAAGGCGCCTTACTGCTCTCTCTGAGCTTCTCGGCAAAGCAGCGTCAGATGATGGTGAACACACACGCATACAAATCCACATGAGACCCCCAGAGGAATGTTTTGGCTTAAAAGGAAATTGTTTAAAAAGCTTTACGGGTGTGCAGAAAATAGACATCAGTGTCAGTCAAATCTGTGAACACAACTTTCGTCCATGTGTTTTTACCATGACATGGATTCGTGGATGAGTGGAAGCTATTTGCCATACTTTGTTTGTATGTTTGAAGTGGAAGTCCACCTCTGCACACCAACACACATACCTGATCAGGGAAAAACTCCAGCAGGAATGGGCCCAGGAGAATAATGCCCAAACTTTCTGGATCCAGCTTACTCTTCACCAAACTGACACTGAGACGACGCAGACAGGAACAGAGATAGTAAGGAAGTAAATAAAAAGTCAGTACAGGGAACCAGATCCAAAATCCACAGGGGAAAAATAGAAAGAACAGAAGAGAAAGAAGAAACATTGAGGTCAAAAATGAGAGTGAGAGGGGGCTCTGAGGAGCTTTTTGATCAGTTCCAAATATCTTTAATGTGATTTTTTTGGTGCATGAAAACCGAGTCAAATTTATAATCACCTCATCACTTAGACTGGACTTGTCATGCGTGTTTTGGAGAGTGCGTGCATGTTTTTATGAATACCAGAGTCTGACTAAATATACCTCTTTCCAGACATTCCTACGTGTTAGATCAGTGTTATCATAATTCTACCATGATAAAAAAGAATCTGGTTAGACTGCCTTAAAAGGGCACTCGGACCAGGCACGGAGGGAACAAGGTTTATACCAAGACTCAGGAATGATTGTTTCTTCATCTGAGGATTTGTATGAGTAGCCTGTAGCAGGAGCAGCAGGATGACAGAAAGCTGACAGCGAGCCTCTTGAAGTATCAATAAGCAACAATAAGGTCTTGTGATCAGGTGGATTTGCAGTAAAACCTGATTTTTTAAAAAAATGGGAAGGATGACTATGATGATGGTAAATGCAAATTGCTGCAAAAATACACCATAAATTTTATTTGGGTTCAATCGATTGCCCTGTGAAGACCCTCAAACACTGAGCTGAGATTTGTCTCAACTGGTGTGGGTTGTTTCATCTGTTGCTGTTGCTGTAATCAGATCTGTGATATCAGACGAACACTGTTTGGTAACAGTATTTTTGGTTTGCAGATTTGTCCCTTATCTTTCATCACAGTTAGATTACACTAAGAGTTTCTGTTCAGAAAACCTTGTGCATGCAGAACTATCACAAATACAGAAAAACACATGACCAAGAGAGACGGTAATTCCTTGATGATCTATCCCGACTTTTCAGTGATGGCTGACCACAAACAGGAGCAGTTCACTGCAACATGTTTCAGGATCTGTAGAAATACTTAGTCACAGAAAACTTAAACACTTTGCTCTCATCTTCTGTGAGTGATGATCACAGATCCTCTGATTAATCTTTTTTTCCCAAACACTTAAGACTATACATTTTTCTTCCTCCGAGGTGGAATCCCTGCAATAACACTCCAGTTGTGTGGTGAGGAATAAGGCCTGCTTGTTTGTACTGGGACTCTTCCCACAGGTTTGCCGTGTTGTGTTGTGATGTATCGGCCATCTGGGGATCTGCAGAGCAGATCAGTGGTCCAGTTACTCAGCCAGGCCCATGGCTGCAGCGCTGGGGCTTATTGTTTCTCAGAAGAGAGCGTGCTTCTGTTTGAAGCGGCACTTTAAAGCATTTCCTCCCTCTCTCACTCTTTCTTCCTGCTGTTAATGATCTCTCTCTCTCTTTAAGCCTCCGTTTTCTGACTCTCATTCATTCTTTCTTTCTCCCACAACTTTTATTGTGGGCTAACTCTGGTCTCACTTTATAGTAGCCTGGTAGTGAAACATGAGGAAAGGGTGGTTGACCTGACCTGGCCGTGACTTAGGGGCTAAAACTTTAGAAGCTCTACAGGTGCCACGCACACACAAACACTCACACACACACACACACAAAACCTGAAATACGAACACAGAGCCTTGAACATGCAAACACTTACTACTCGGGCTCCGAGACAAGGTCAAGGGCTTTCATCACGTCCTCCAGCAGAGACTCTGCGATGAAGCCATTATCTAGAGAGAGAGAGAGAGAGAGAAAGAGAGAGAGAGAGAGAGAGAGAGACATAGGCAGTTATGCACTGGCTGACCCTGGACAGAACATAAAATACAGGCTCTAGCTGAAAACTAGGGGAAACGTTCACCTACGCACATGTGGCACAAGTAATATTTACATCACACGCCCTGGGGAATGAGCTCATCTTGAAAAGTTTAAAAAAAAAGTTTGAAAACCACACACAGATACACATGCACTCACACACCTTGTCCTCTCTCTCTGACCTACATTCCACGGCAGTGATGATTACTTTACCTGAGATAGAGGAGCTTTAAACACTAACATGTGGTTTTGCCCTAAAAGAATACGCGTGTGTGTGTGTGTGTCCGGGCACCTTGCTTTTCCTCACTTAAACATCAGCATGTGTCTGTGTGGCCTGTTGTTTAGATACATGCGTAAACCCTTGGCGTGCAGTGAAGATTAACTGACTGCTTGTCCACTCTGACGCGGCTCAGTCTCACTTTTTTCAGAGCCAGATGCTATCCGTTCAAAGTGAAAACTGAGAGCTCACAGCCGAGGCCCAGACAAACACACACGCTCTACACAGGGACAATGACAAACACCAAATATTGAAGAACAATGTGAGACCGTGGGTTGCTGCGTGCGTATGTCTGGTGAGTCAGTGCAGTGCGTGTGAATTCGTCTGGCGCCCTTATTCCACAACACAAGGAGCAGTGCTGACTCTACATATGACACAGACTGATTTATGGTCCTTTTACACAGCACTCAACAGTGCTGCTGGTTGTGGTGTGTGTGTGTATACTGCAGAGTGTGAATGTGTGCGCGCATAGTAGATCATTGCTGCATGTGTGTATACATGGACATTTAAAGCAGTGCATCTATTGTAGCGCATGTTTGTTTGTTTCGCTGTACAAGTGTGAGTGAAGAGACCATATGGCTCACAGAATGTTCTGGCAGGATTCGAGATTCTGCAAAGCAGCAATCTGTGCAACAGCACTGACTGAAGAAAAAACAACAAGAAACAAAGAAATGGAGGTTTACATATTTGTCCTCTCTGTTGCCCGAACAAGCGAGACCGCTTACAGCTGGTAGAATCTGTCTCACTGTAAAATCTCTTGCACAACATACGAAGATCTGTACACACAAGGAAGCTGTTCATACAGGCCACATGATACAGTGATGTTTACAAGAACAGAGAAAAATAAATTCCATTTTGCATCTGAAGGGATTATTTTGCAACATGGGTAACTCTTCGTGCATGCATGTCATTGTTCGTGCCATGGCTTCTCTTCTCCTTTTTTTTTTCTAAACCACAATAAAAACACAACAAATGCTACAATGACATGTTTCACTTCAGTCCTCTTCCCATCTGTTTGCACACCAACATCTTTCATGTTCATCTGAAGGAGGGATGTTTCACACTCTCTGAAAGCCAGACATGGCAGCCTTCTTTCTAAAATATTACTGTCACTGTGTCACTCCCTGCGTCCTTCCCCTTGCCTTTTACCCCAGTCATCTGGAAGCGACCAAATACGAGGTTTAGTAAAATAAGGGAGACCTGGAAGGAACGGGATAGTTGACTCAGCTGTTTGAGAAGCTGATCTCACCAACCTAAACAACAACAGAGGAGATGAGAGGAGAGAAAACAGACCCTATCTGCCTGCAGAAGAAAATAATGAGGACAAGGAAGGAAAGGCAGGGGGGGGCTTGGAGGTTGTAAATGCATCTGCTCTACCGGGGAAGACAGAGAGAGAAAGACAACAGAGACGGGATATTGTTTTCAGTGTGTGTATTTGTGTAACAAGTGAGACTTCTGATTGATTAAATTACATGTGTGCCAGAATTTTCATGTAGCTGTTGTCTTAATGAGCAAATAAACTAGAACAGTCTATTAAACAAGTGTGCAGGGGGTGAGAGGAGGGAGACATGACTCATTAGCAACTTGACTGCAGTATGTGTATCACATATGTAACAAGAACCTGCTGGTCCTCACCTTCAGGATCAAATGATTGGAAGACCCTCCTCGCCTGTTCTGACGGGGACTCTGGGCCTACGAGGGTCATCTCCTATAAAGAGAGCACAGAGGGGGAAACAATGAGAGAGGGTTATATGAATGAATGGAGAAAGTGAGGCAAAGGGTGGCAGGTTTTACAAAACAACATTAATAAGTTTGACTTATTTGCAACCACACATGTAAACTCAGCACAAGTGAGTGTGAAAATTGCCAAATCTCCTCTGCCAATGCCAAACAGCTTCTTCTGCCTTTGATTCTTGTTTGGTGGATTAAATCAGTGGTTTGCAAAGTGGGGGGGCCTCAGAAAATTGGAGGAGAGGGGAAATTAGAATCAAATTTACTTACTTCTTTGTTATTATTTTTATATAACCATTTGTCCTGAATGTACAACACATAAACTGCCATAGTTGTCAGAATTCAAGTTTCCGACTGTACTTAACCGCACCTTGTGTGACAGTTTGAACTTGGCCATGACGATTTCATCATCTGTGTTTGACTGGCAGTTTACGCCTGTTATCAAGCTGCTAGCTAGCAAAAAAATGAAAAGATTTTTGACAGGAAAAAACTGGAGGAGCAGTCCAACAGCCTTCCAGCCCTGGAGGACTCTGCTGCAAAACACCTAAGAACTCATTGCCAACTAAAATCTGAAAATATGAGGCAGCATACAGTATTTCAGCTTTAAAGCCATTCAGAAAATGGCCATGATTGCCCGAATTTCCGCCTATGTCTGTAGACCCTCTTAAAAGAGTGTTTAAAACCTTTGAAACTTCAGCAACATTTGATAATAAAGAAAAACACCTGGCAGAGGCTGAAAAAAACAGTAGACTTCTTTAGATGTAAAGAAGAGCATTTGGTCAGGCAATCTGCTGCATTCACATAGCAGGCTACCTTGCCTGAGCGGGCCCTGAAAGCATAATTTTTAGCCTCATACCACGCACCAAAAAAATAAAAAAAAACATATGTTGGTTTGCAAAGGGGGTCTCTAACCACAGGATTAGATGATTGAAGTGACAAGGGCATAAGATTTACTGCCAAGAAGCATATTTACAACAAAGAAATAATCTTCCAAACACAAGTTTCCTTAATTTGTGTGTTAAATTGTATGATTCCAGCAAGGATAGACGGGGTGTTGCAGCAAGACAGTGAGCAGATGGAAAGAGCAGGGAGGAGAGGAAGAATTAGATCACATTATGAGGGGATGTGTTTTCATCAGCGCTGAAACATGATACAAGCTGAGTGCTGCATGAAGCACTGATCATCTTGATCTACTGACACACTTTGATTGTTTATGACAAGGTTTAGCGGGACTAATGTACAACACATCATTGTGAGGCAATGCAGTCTTCAAACTCAGCACCACCACCCAGTTTAACAGTATGTGTGATGCACTGCTCCAGTACACTGCGCATAAGTGTGTGTGTGACTTGTGTAATCTAGCGGGCCGGTGCAATCACCAGAACTTACTGGGTTATTAACTGATCTGTTGATAAAGTTAGACGGCTTGTTTTCACTCCAAACACACAATCAGGAAATTGAGCTTTACATATACAGGACTTGATTTATGAGAAGCTCAACAGTCTTTGTTTGTTGGTTGAGTTTAGAACAAGGGGGATCAGAAATGAGGGGGGTAGATATGCATGTATGAGAGGGTTCCGAGTGGACTCTGATTAAAAGAAAAACTAGATTCAGGCTCAGGGTGCTGTAAACAGAGTGCCTGTGAGATCATCTAAAACTCCTCTGCTTCCATTTATCCAATTTTGGAATAACTCTCAGAAGTTTAGACAGTCTTTCTTACAATCTTTTTTTTCTTTTTTCATTTTTAAATTATGCATTTGCTGTTTTTGCTCTGAGGTATGAATATTCATTCATTCATCTATACGAAAACATTGAGAGAAAAGACTTTGAGATTGAGGTCAGGGTGGCAGTGTGACACAGCTAGATAGAGGATATAAAGGCAGGATATCCCCTCTGTTTTGTAATTAGAGGAAAGGACCATTTTTCTAATCCATATTTACCATCTCTCTCTCACATCTATATGCATTTTCAAGTATTTTTCAACTTAATGGTTAATTTGATAACCTTTCCTCAGATAACCATTGGGTTAAGATGGACAACAAAATATACAGCAAGAGTATCTTTGTCTTATCTTGCATTGATAACCATTAGAATAAGCTAACGAAAAGTACTTCAGAGATAAGAGCAAGTGTGGAGGTGAGGGTCAGAGTTCTTACTGTTTTCCCCTTCAAGTGAGGGAGTGTATTTATGACTAAAAAAAAGTGCTGGACACAACAACACACTGAAAAGCAATTGAACTCTGCTCATCTTCTTTAGCTGTCCTTTATTAAAGCTTGAGCCTCAGATCTGCGTGGGCTGCGAGGGTTTCATGGTCCACTTATGAGTCTGTATTCAGGGCTTACTGAGGGGAAGAGGGGGAGAGAGAGAGAGAGAGAAGGGGCGGGGGTTTTCAGGGGGACACTACAAGCAGAGATGACTCCCAGCTGTTGATTCTCCAGCTGCAAAGAAAAACATGCAAAGATTGTTGAACATGTTCTCTCACACTACCCTGTCGCATGGAGTACAACGGAGGTCCTGGTGTGTTAACATTACAGGCACCATAAATCTGACGGTAGATTTGTCATTAGCATGATATGTCTGTGTTGCACTTACAGGGGTGGAAAAGGGTCATTTTGTTTTTCCAGGAGGAGTAAAGTGCTAAAAGTTCCTTCACAGCTGACTGCATGTAAGAGATCAGTGTTTGTGTAGGATGACATAAGTTATCCGTCTTGAAACTTGAACTTTAGAGATATTTCACCAAGAAAACTGTACACAGAAAACATATCTCTTTTCAAAGTGATGAGAAGCTAAATGGGCTTAAAGCCCTGATACAAAAAGTTCAACGTGCCTCGTGAACCAGAGTATGCTTACACAATGTATTATCTTCAAGAACAGCAAAGTCACAATCACATCACCTTGCAGACCATAGTTACCGGATGCCACTACTTAAATAGAAGACACTCATAAGTGGTCACAAACAGGCTGAACAAAACACAACACAACACATAATTATTTCCCATCTAAACAAACTAATAAGGGGCTAATGAACACACAAGAACTGACAAAACAATGACTCACGTGAGGATAAGATCATGAACATACACAGGAACAGAAAGAAGCTGGAGAAATTACATGTGTGTGTGTCTGTGTCATGACAGGTCTGCCTGGCAAGCTTTGATCTCTGTTTTATTAGAGGCCTGAGGAAGATGCTGCTGAGTAGGAAAACATGTCACGGAGTTAGCAGACTCCACAGGGAAGGTGCGTGTGTGTGTATGTTTTTGTGTGTCAGCGTTTATTTCCCCCCCAATTCCACTTTGTGTCTGTGTCAGAGGAAGAATCGCTGCAGTAATTACGCCCGTAACCTGCTGGAATTTGTTTGTTTACACTGGAAAAACAAGCTGGTTTCTGCACAAATATTCATACTTTGAGATATAGTGGAAACATCTCACTTGCACTTTTGCGCTGGTTCCAGGTCCTTTATGCCTCACAAAAATCAAGGAGCACATTCCAGTCCCTGATGTTCAACAGCAAAAACAAGCTCCTCTCCATATGAGCAAAGCAAGAACAACACAGACATCCAGCTCCCATAGGACTTACATACACATCGTAATGCAGAACATTTGTTCCAAGTACAACCAAAACTCTTATTTTCTTAATTTAAAGATGACAGACAGAAATTTAAAATGACAAATTGGCTTTTGTGCATATTATGATGCAGTTTTGACAGTGTAGCCTGAACCAACATCCGAACTTGCTCCATTACATCTAACTAATCTGTATAAGCTTTGCAGCATATATGTGAATGTGATTTCCCATTTTCTACATTACACCCTACGAGATAAAAAAATAATCACTCTGACCTCCGGATAAACTTTTTCCTCTTAAATTTGGGTGAGGCTTTCATGACCACTGTCTAGACCCTCACCTGCACTTCTGTTGCTCCCTCCACACCAGACTTAGTGGCTCTCTCAGGTCCACAGCTCATGCCCTGAAGGTTTTTTTCCCCCCTCCGTTCTTTTTCTTGCCCCATTTTACCCCCTTTTACCAGCCTCTTCCTGTGCTAAGTGGGCACTCCAGCTTTGGAGTGTTTCCTCCCCTCTAGCCCTTGACATTTTCTTCCATTCTTCCTTGTGTCTTTTATCCTTTATCTCCTGCTACAGGTAGCTACTTTGAAAAGACAGGTAGCTATAGTATGGTGCTAGAGTTACTCTTTCTTTTCCTGTGGTCCACCCAAAGAGCTTTTGTTTGTGCTGAGAGGCTTTGAGTGGCCAGGGAATACGTCTGAAGGGATTGGTTTCAAGACAACAAAGCAGAGGTCTCGTACAGTGTCTCCTGTCTTGTTCCTAACAGGCACTGACAACCACACTACATGACAGGCAGAGGAAGGGGCCTGTGTGTGATGTGTTTTTATGTAAAGCGTATAGACATTTGTTCTGTTTACCTTAACCAGCCTGCATCCCATGTGGTTGATGAAGACAGAAAACAACAGGAAACCTATCTGTTCATCTTCTTTGCGTGTGTATGCATTTCAGGTGTGAGACACGGGACAGAATAGTGATTAATGGGGCTGTCAAAGATGAAGAAGAGAAAGACTCTGTCTCACCAAAAAGAGAAGGAGACGTCAGGGGACAGTGTTATCACGTAATGATAGGTTCTATAACAGAATACAACACACTGGGGAAAAGGAAAGAATAATGCAGCACACAGAGAAACACAGAGAGCTTTTCTTCTTAAAACCAAGGCCTTTGATTTGACCTGTCATGGATTATTAATGCCTGTTAATGTACACCGCTTTGTAATTCTGCGTTTGTGTCGCCTAAACCCCCTGATCAAATGAAGCACAGAAATCAATCCTTTCTAATGAAAGTATAGAAGTCTAATGTTCTGTGATGATCTCGTGCAAACTTTGACTATTTGTCATGTTCAAGTTAGATAACAGGAAATTTACACAATTAACCCTGTATCAAGTTATTACTTTATTAATTTCTTTGGTAAAAAATAATAAATGCCACCTGGCTGTAACCAAAAGCTGTAATTAAAGTTTGTTTAATTTGTTGGGAAAGTTTTTACTGTTTGATAAATGACTTAATTTAGAAGTCTGGTACATCTAGGAAAATGTAATTACTAACAGTCACTTCCTCCTGGATTGTGCACATGTTTTCCTGTGATTGATGCAGTCTTAAACACCTGATTTCACAGCAGCTTGCAGTGAACGTTGCACTTAAAGTAGCAACATTTGTATCCTGTACACAACATTTATTATACTGCCTCTGATTGGTAAAAAACAAAGCCTTTGTTAGAACAACTGCCACCCCAGCATCAGTTGTTTCATGCTGTTGGGCTCACAGTCAAATGAGTACTTTTAAAAATCTGATTTTCTCGTCAATGCCACTTCTCAATCCCCCACCGAACAACATTTAAAGGGACGGGACTTTTGATATCAGCTTTTCTCAGCAACTAGGGCAGTCATCTAAAACTCTTTCACAATTTTTTTTTTGTGCAAATATGAAGCATAAAGAGCATTTGAAACAATTTCAACAGTCTCTACCAAGAGAAGTGGAAAGCCTTGGGAAAACTTTTGTAACTTATCATGAGAGCCAATGTGAAGAGCTGCAAATGCCCTTAATCGTTGGCAGTGCAAAAATTTAAGAGTGAACACGATGCTGTCAGTGGAAGTGGAAACAGGCCCTAAGTTTCTGTTACACAGGGCTCCGAATATGTTGAATTCACAGTAGCTAGATATAATGTCTTTGTAAAGACACAAATATAAACTTTTATGTTTTTGTGGCAAAAGGGGAAGAGCTCAGATCGGCCAAAAACGTGGGAAGGAGTGGGATTTGGTTGAAATTGCACGATTTCACTGAACTTGCAACACTGCAGGTTCCCTGAGGGAATGATGTAAAATCAGAGTTTTGATTTACAGTCGAATTGGCAAATTTTTCCAAGACTGAGGGCTCTTTAACAAAATATTCTATGGTTTATAAGCTTTGATACCTGAGCTAATATCACTCCTCAAAGAAGGCCTCGGTTGAACCCTAAAAAGCCCTGCTGACAACACTAAATTTACCGTGCTTAACTCAGTACAACTTCACAGACACAAATAAACTCACAGCACTTGCTGCAGCCAAACTTTTGCTTTAAAGTTCTGCTTCTTACAGGTCCTTGAAGGAATCATGCATCTATGTGTTAAATAAAGAAGCTGGAATCTTAAAGGAAACAGAGCCACAGTGGCTGCTCTCCCTCCTCGTAAATCACTGACCCAGAACATGGCTACTGTACAAGCACACACACACACACACACACACACACACACACACACACACACACACACAGACACACTTGTAATTCTCTAGAGATGCCAGCACACAGCCTGTGTACCTCATCACTCAGTAAGAGAAGAGGAAAGAGTGATGAGAAATGTCACAGGAGGATCAACCCCCCCCCCTCATGCTTTTTCCTGAGTGACCGCTGCCACATGCTTTAAAGTGCATCCTTCCTTTTCTACTTCCTTTCTTCCTCCTTTCGTCACATGAGGGACCAATAATCTGAAGAGGTTGGCTGCAATGCATCGATGAATCCTTTTCTTGGGCATCTGGCCTGCTGTACGCCAGAGGAGATAATAACTTCAAAGACATGAGGAGGAAAAGGAAGGAAGAGAGAATCTTTTTTTAAACATGGTGCTTGATATGTCCCATCAATCACACAACCTTCTCTTCTTCTGTCTGTCTGTCTGTCTTCCTTTTTTCTCTCCTTCTTCTGGTGTTTCGGGAAATCGTATCCAAAAGCAGATCCCATTTCATTCCTTTATACAAACTCAGCCTGTTTCTCTCTTACTCACACACACCCACCGATCACACACACACTAACAGAATGGTAGAGTGTGGGGGTGCTGTGGGTAAGGATCAGAGATGGTGAAATGGCCTTTGTGTAGGTAGATTAGATAAAAACACTAATGCTATTAAGCTGATGGTCTGAAAGCCACAGTCCCAAACTGACAGCGACTCGAGGGAATACACACCCGTCCCCAGTGGCAGTCAGAGGCAGCCGCTGACACATCAGAGGCAGGGATCAGGTTTTCTGCTTTTGTGGGGATGGCTCCATATATCTGAGCTAAAAGCCTTCAAACCAGGTAAAAAAGTATTTTTGTATCATGACGCCTGGGAAATACTGCAAATCAGCTCTAAACATAGATTTCCTTTCACTGGGTGCCACTTTTTGCCCCCAGCCTGCCCTTGAGCTCAGGCTCAAAGACAGCTTCAGGACACAGCCTGGTACAGCGTCAGCCTGGATGTCAGAACATATGCCTGCATGTGCACCAAGTGTTCAAATGTGTTCGCAGTCTCCAGCGGGACAAATGGATCCAGATGGGAACTCTGGAATCACATTCCCTACAGGAAGCAATCCACCTGAAGCCACACATACATACGCACACAACACTAATGCTAATCAGGATTAGGTTCCCTCTCTGCTCTGGAATGTGTGTAGAAGACTAAGACTGAGCCGGTGTGTGTGTATATGTGAACATGTCACTTGCACCAGGGGAGTTGTACCAATCGGTAAGTCATCAGCGCATGCATGACGACTTTGGGTCATCACTGAGCTAACATATGATCCACTCACAAAGCAGCCTTGAGCTTAACCCGTGTAACCGAGCTTTTAATCAATGGTATATTAAAGGGCGTGGCGTTATGATGAAGATGATTGCCTGGGATTTTTCTTCCTCTCTGGTGCCATTTTCACAACAGCAGGGAGAATCAATTCGCTTCAAGTAACCCTGCTTGCTTAATGCAGAGACTACAGAAATGTATTACATTACATGTTGACTGATAGTAGTGATAAACAGCCCTGTTTGGGTAATTGCACAGCTGTGCTTGAACTTGTACAGTGATCTGGTGATCTCTAAACCTTCCTAAAAGCCAACCTCCTCTCAGAGTCAGCGGTTTGCTTTCTGAACCCAGTGGCATGCCTTACATTCCCTTTTATTTGCAGGTTACTGCTTGAGAAGAGGTTCTTTTTAAGGAACGTGAAAATAAGGAGCTGAAGATTGTTCTCACGATGTGCTGTACTCAGGTTTTATTTTCAGGGGCATGGTTTGTCTTGACTCAAGGACCAAAGGTTGAAGCAAAGTATGCAACAGATTCGTCAAACATAAGCCTCCATAACGTAACAGGAGCAATTATTCAGAGGCTTAAGGCTCAGACATAATTGTAATATTAGTGTGGATGCTATTTTCGGGGTATTACTGACATGTAAAATAACAGCTTAAATCATCAATTAACGGAAAATTGAGCAAATCCAGGATTCCAAATTATTCAAAATGTGGCCTATTAATAAAGCAGTGATGTGACTGAAAATCATTAGGCAAACTAAATCCTTATGACTTGCAGACTGGGGTCTTACCATCAAACCTTTTCATTTATTTATTACTGTACTGTCTTTTTCCTTTCTAACACGTGTATAAATTCCAGTCATTAACAGCATGTTGTCTCATTTCATCTTTTAATATTTCCAACTTTGCTGGATCCGCTCTGACAAGAAACATGAACAATGTGTTGTCCACATTGTTGGAACCATACGATGCAGTTAGACAGAAGCTGGAAGTGAATGGAGGCTCTAATTGGAGTCCAGCTTAAGCACTTTACATCATGGCCAAACATTAAAAAGTACATTTTGTTTATCTAATCACAGATGGTTGAGACATTTAAACACTCTTTTTTGGGGGCTTGCATGTGGAATAAAGAGAGATCACAATGCCTTGGTGTGCATATGTGTGTGAACAATTTCCTTCCCTCTAATGCTGGATATGTGAAAAGCCAAGAAACAGCACTGGCCATATAAGACCATCTCTAGTGTTCATTTTATTCCCCTCCCCTTTCCCCCTCCTTTATTCCCCACATTGATATCTGAACTGAAATAAATTAAATCTGTTACGCACATTCCATATTTTGGTTTTCTAACCTGGTGGAAACTGGATGACTGGATTGTGTTTCACACTGTGCGTGTCTCTGTGTGTGAAATATGTGTTCTGTCGCTTATGGATGCATGTGTTGAACTTGCCTTTGTGAAAAACACGGAGAGGTGAGTTTCACTGCCAAGGATCCAAACTGGGAACTTTGGAGACTTGAGGAATGCTCCGACCTGAAACACACATACACATGCTTAGAAGGAATGTGAAACAAATGAGTGTCTATTTTCAATCATTCACATTTTAAAACAGAAACCATTTAACAATTTACTCATGTCTATTTTTCTGAAGTACACGATCTTTGCTCAATATCAAATCCCACATTTTCACTTTAAACCTCTCATCATCTGCTTGTTACGGCTTCATCTCCACCAGTAATTTGATTACTTTACTTAAAAAATAAACTTTTATGAGCAGTGCACATGTGAGTAGATTTTTATGGATCTGACATTAAATGCTTCTCAACAGCCCTGCAGTTTTTTTGGCATCTACTTTATTGTTATTCACCAATTGAAGCTACTTCCTTTGCTTATTTGCAGAGCTCATCTTCTAACTCCACGTTAAGTAGGCTTACTTATGATTCCAGTGACAAATAAATGATATTCATCAACACTTCAATGTGTAGAGTTACATTATAAATGGATTTTGTGACCCATGTTAATAAATGTGTGCTTTCGTCCATGCTTGCCAGAAAATGGAGTGAGAAAAAAGGGAGTTGACACTTAGCCTGTTGGGACTGTTTAGTCCAAACACATATTTTCACACGGGACCTTTCACTGTAGTTTATGTTCACATATTGGATACGTCCTGGATCTCAGCATCACAGTAACACTGGGCATTTGGCTGTTTATTTGTTTCCAAGGAAGGGTGCCTCATTAAAGTTGACATTAGCTGAGAAGATGACTGTATTTATTTTACCTGCTTCATTGTACACACATGGCAGCAACAGTGTGGTCACCTTTTAATGTTACAAATCCCACTCATAATGACCACAAACCACAACATTAACTATGATGAAAGTGGAGCTGAGGGCAGCATGATGCCGGACAGCACATCTTGGGTCTATCAGCTGCTCTGGCGCTCTGTGCTTTTGTGGTGACACTGAAATGGGCTAAACTACTTCTGAGCTGAGGGGCAGAACAACCTGCACCACTACTGTCCACTGTGACTGACTCTTTGTCTGACAGTGCAGCACAGAAGACTCTCTGAGCAATGGGCACACTTCTTCTAACTGTGTAAAATTCTTCCATGTTTCTGCCTCACACCTTGAAGAAGACTTGTAAAGCACAAGATTCATGTTGGCTTATAAGCCCTGAAAAAACAAAAGCTACTAATTGTTTTGCACAAGCACCATGAATAACCTTGACTACAGGCTGATACTTTTCCACAATTTTTTGGGGAACTTGTTTTGTCTGTACCTTGCAATAGCGAAGTGATTCCATAAGCGTGAGGAATCCGACTGAGGCCTGCTTATGGATACCATGCAGTTCTAGAGGAGAAAGAAGTGCAGCACAATCAGAATCCATTAAAATATGGCAAACTAAGATTAATATGATCTTTTTATGCATTTCTGTGAACTAGAAGAGTAGCTGCCCTCTGGTGGATATGGTTTAAATCTGGGGCAAAAAAACAGAAATTTGAGCATGTTTTATGGTATGTGCATAAATTGAATACTGTGTTTGGTGTGTGTGTGTGTGTGTCAGCAGTAATTTCTCAGAAGTCTTACTCATGCCAGAGCACTCTCTGTCTCCATCCCAGACATTCGAGACAGCATGGCCTGTCACAAGGAGGTTCACCAGGCTCTGGCTGTTAAAACAGATAAGAAAAGAGACATCAAAAGAAAACATAAAACATGCTGTCTTTTTTACTACACAAAAACAACCTTGTAGTAATGTATAGCCATTAACATGAGTTTAATGATGAGGAACACTGATGAAATGAGGTGTTTTCCTACCTTCCATGGCCATGCACAGGGTCAATAAGAGGCTCCATTGTGTCCTGGATCTCATTCCGTATATTTTCTATGCCCTGAAGAAAGAGACAGGCAGGACAAACAATTCTGCTCTTAATTTTCATGTGTGTTTTGACATCAGTGCAACACACAAAAAATTGTTAAAGATGATAAAATAGTAGTTTAGAGTCAACTTTCCCTGGTTCTTTACCTTGGTGAGGATAACTGAGTAAAGGAAAAGCAAAACTCCACAGCACCCCCTCCAGGTGTGGTAGAGAGACAGCACCTCCTCTCTGAGACTAGACACTGTCATTACAGTCCGCTTACTGCAAAAAGAGAAAAATATCACAGATTTGATTTTCAAAACTGTCAAAACTGCAAACCATTTGCTGGGTTGGAAGGTCAGTGAAAGTGATGTGCTAATATAATTCGCTTGCCAGACTGAAAGAAGATATCTTCACTTTAAGCCAAATAGTAATTAACCTCAGAGGACAGAGAAAAAAAAACAGGATCTATGAAGAACCCTATACCCAACTTAAGCCTCACCTTGGAAGCTTAAAAGTTAAACTGTCAGTTTCATTTAGTATTCACTTCTTCACTGTGCGCCTGCACTGCTTTTTTGCTGACTGCAGTCTCAGCTGCCAGTATGCTGTGTGATGAGGTTTCAATAGTCCTCGAACAAATGCAGAATTGCATTCATTAAGTCTGTGCATGTGCGACACACAGAAAGTATGCGTGTAAGAAAGGTTGTGAGAGGTAGTTTTTTTATGAGGCAATCAGCAAAAGGGCTGAGTCGGCAACTCTTAAGGAGAGTGATACAGCTTATTCAGTGTGAGGGCCAATTCCTGCAGACAAGATGAATCAAATGCAGCCCCTCGCACACCCTCCACTGATGCTATCTTCTGATAAATATGTAGTTTTTATCCCAGTCATAAAATAAGAATTATCCATCCAGGAACCCACACTGTTATTTAATGTCAAGTTGACCTGCTTTGGGGAAAGCCAGCCATGCCATCAAGATGCAAAGTGTTACTACAGCTAGAATATTAAGTGTCACTTACTGCAAAACACTGTGAAATTGCTCAAAGCCAAGGTCCTCAGCAGCCAATGCAGCTAGGCACAAGAAAAACATAAATTGTGGTAGGACAAACAGTAAAAACTCAGCATATATTTAGTCTTTAAAAGTTTCTGTTTTCTAATTCCAAGGTCTCGTTAATACATGAGTCATTAGTTTGTTTGTATGCCATTACTCCTACTACACACACAGGAATATATCAGAAGAAGTACTTACTAGGTTGCTGCTCTTGTGGTGGCTGGCTGCTCTCAGGCTCTGGCAGGTCCTGTGTTTGTGACTGTGACTGGGGCTGTGTTGGGGTGTTAGTTTGTGTGCTAGTGTGTGGGATCTGTCCCTTGGCCCAGGTCACCAGGCAGAACTCTGTGGCCGGGCTGGGGCAGGCAGACTCCAGGATTTCACTCAGCGTGGTACACAGTGCTGTTCTCTGCTCTTCCTCTGATGGAGAAAAACATTTAAAATGTATGACTGTGTAGGCAACTGACATGTATAAAATGTTATCCAAAATTAAATTTGATATTTTTTCCACGGAAAGTTTACCTGACATCTGTCTCCAATTTGGACTTTCTCTATTGAAGAGGATGTTCTTTAAGAAGAAAGCCTGCAAAAAAACAACAACCGTATCTTAAGAATTTACAAAAAAAAAAAAAAAAAAAAAAGATGATAAACAGACTAAAGCATTGTTTTACAGAAGTACATTGCGACACACTACCAGAATTTTTATAACTGATCAACAATTTTCCTCCCTTAAAACTATGGGTATTATCAACAACCATGTTGTTACAGAGTATAAAGAGTCTGCTGTGTGGCTCACTGTAAACTGACTACAGCATTACCCCTTGTTTTAAAAAATATCCAAAATTTCAACACATGCAGAATAGAAACAGTATTAGGGGTCCTGCACAAAGAGAATATGATCAGCATGGAGACTTAAATGTGTTTAAAAAAAGGTAAGACTGTTGAACTACACCATACCTGGACAGGTGCAATGACAGCACATGGTCCTCCTTCAAACTGTTCCAGCGCTGTGTGCTCATTCTCACTGAACACAAACCCTGTGGTTCGGAACAAAAAAGAAACATTCTGTCAACAGTGTAACTTTGGTATGATACATACTAGGACTTTTTAAAACATATTTTCATCTGAAACAGTGCACACATCTGAAAGGTGTAATATCTCCACTTCACAACACTAAGATGTTTTAGTGTTTATCTGGCCTTAAAGTAGAGAGAACAGTTTCATAACAAAAATGACATTATGTAGCCTTTTTGGTTAGAAATTATTCCCCCCCTCAGATTAGTTGGTTACTACCCTACATCATTCATACTACCAATCTGGGACAAAACATCATACCTTGGGTCCATCTACGGAAGATGGATGCAGACACTCCACCACTGGAGGGTCTGCCCCAGACCAAGTCCAGCACCTCTTTATTTAGATCCGACATGACAACTTTCAAAGATGGAAAATCCAGTCACCCTTTCGTCCAACTGGCACAACAGGACTAAAGAGGTCTGTTAAAGCCAACTCTTTTCGATGTTGATAGTCCACTTCCCTCGGCAGGTCGAGCCTGTGGCATTGGCCACAAGCTACCTGTGTGACACGACACAGTCTGACTCTCGTGACAGGCAGCAAACTGGCGGGTAGGAATGACATCAACGTAGCCACCACAGCCTGTATGGGGATGGATAAAATCATCACCACATCGTGTCGTGGAATCGGCACATAAAAGCTAGTGATATAACAAAGGCATCAACCATTAAGGATAAACAAAACGCTGCAATCTCGCTCGAATAATTCAGTAATGACAAAACCGAGCACTGCGATAACGTTGAGCAGTTACCGCCGTTTGGCTAAAAACAAAAATATTGACAGAAAGTACTGAAAGCGAAATATGCTAAGCTTTTTCTGTAGCACACGCGGGTCTTTCTCAGTGAAAACGGCTGTAATTCTACATCCAAAGAGCTGAGTTGGCTTGGTAACTGTTTATGTCAGCAGTTAGCATTAGCTTCGGCACTAGCAGCTAATCTTTCATTGCTTTGTCATTCAATTGCTTCTGAGGCTGCATCTGTGCCATGAGTTGTTGAATTAATTCATACTATCTGTCAACTGTGAGATAACTTAAAAGCTTCATTACCTTAATACACAGAATAGTAGTGGGTTTCCGTACTGATTTTATATTTTGGTAGCAATTTCACTATCATCATCGTCTCTGCCTTCCGTTTATTTACAACGGAGTTGTGAAAAAAAGTGCGTACATTTGACGTGACTGCCCATTGGTTTAAATCTAGAAAGTTCCAGATGCGTCAAGGGGTACAGCCTCAACGCTTTATGTCATTGGTCTTCAGGCTTGTCCATCACGCAAAATGACGCCCATAAACAGATCCGTATGATTAATTTAAAGCCCGCCTTAATGCACCTGCCCCTGTCAGAAAGAAATTACAAGGTAGAGAAACTTAAACATTTCTTTAAAAAATATTTAGTTTAAGATTAAAACAATAACTCAAAATTCCGCGAGATATTATTTTACCCTTTCTTTGTTTCAATTAAAAAAAGTCAGTTCAAATCCTAGTCTATGATGTCCCTACCCTCTTTCCGTAGCAGCCCATGCACAGAGCATGCGCAGTGTTACCTAGTTCATCTTGAGTTCCACGCGTGTAAGCTTTACAATTTGACAAGTGTTTTGAAGACAGAAATTGTGAAACTATCACACGATTCTAATCACTATGGGGGGACAGGCAAAGGGCAAAAAGAAGAATAAACCAAAGAGGAAAGAGAACCGCCCCAACAAGGGTAAATTATATTACTTTTTTCCAAACATTTCCCTTGTGTTTTTTAGTATATAACAACGTCAGCCAATAAACTTCTTATGCTTAATCCTTGGGTTGATGAGACCAAATGGGATAAAGCTAATAATGTATTTCCTCTAAACACGACAGACGCAGGAATTGTTGGATTGACACCCCAAGACAGGATGAGAGTGAGAATGCACGAGAAAGCTAAGAAGAAGACAGCCGGGAAGTACACTGTTCGACAACTACTAGAAAAGGTGACACAAGTTACTCATACTCATATCGCCCAGATGTGGAGTGCTTCTGAAATGTACGTTGTGTTTCATGTCTTCTTCTTGTGTGTTGTACTATTTGACCATCTCTTGTACAGACAGAGGAGTGCATGGATAGTTTTGACTTTGAGATGGCTGGCCTTTTCTGTCAAAGAGCCCTGGATGTGGAGTCCAACAACCTCCAAGCTTTAGACATGCTTGGACACATCTGCTCTGAGCTAGGAGACACACAGAAAGCTAAGGGAATATCCTTTTCATAGGTTGTCTTCTATTTGTCACGGTAACAATTAGAAATGTGCCATGCCACTTTTGGGTATTAATGCTTTCACAGTAGCTGCCTTGACAAAATCTGTGCAGGTGTTTCTGCGTGCAGTGGAACTGAGTCCAGATGTTGGCCACAGTAAATACATGTACTTAGGACAGATTCACTCAGGCCAGGAGGCTGTGGACTACTACACAAGAGGGATACAAGTCTTGCTGTCTGCAATAGAAAAGCAAGAAGATACCACAGTAAGTGACCAAAACAATTGCTTTATAATTATTAATACAAATTATCCAGAAGGCCAAATTACAGTTTAAATTAAGTGTAATGTAATTTATTGGCACAAGAGGGTGCTGTTAGTCAGCATATGAAACATCTATCCATCTGACCATCCATCCACCTGTCCCGTACATGTCATGCATATATGACATCACATTTCCGTAACAGACATATTACAGTGGTGCCACTAAGACAGAAGAACACTTAATAAATGTTAGTAGACATGTTTTCTCTATTGACTCTTTATTTTATTCCTAGAAAATGTTGCTTATGATATATTTAGAGTTATTAGAAAAAGATAATGAAGTTACTCAACTTTGGCTTCCCATGATTTACCCGTATGTTCAGAATGTATACCAAAAGTCCTCTGGCTATTTTCTGATTCTATTTATTTTTATTTTAGAGCTGTACCATGTTACTACCAGAACAGACAACAATGCAGTACAAAACAACAAACAATCAATAAGAATATTTTACAGATTACCTACAATACTACAATTGCATTTCAGACACAAAGTAAGTTACCGATGAAAAGACTTCCCTCCCCTCCTATGAGTGCCGTTTATGTCTTCGAGTTTTCACAACTTTACTCCGTCTCCATCTCCATTTTTTCAATTTGAAGCGTAATGATTTTTTTTTCCAATGATAATCTCGTCCTTGAGGACACCTCTGCCCCTCTCTTATATTGATCCATGCTGTCAGCCATTGTTTGAGTGACTGAGAAACTTTCTTTTCCCAGAATGCTAGGATGGCTTTCTTTGCCTTTTGTATGCCAGAGGGCAGAAGTTGTTTGGTGGTCTGCATTTAAAAATACTGAATATTTTATTTGAGTGCTCCTTTGTTTGTTTAAAAAATATATACCTATAGTGTAAATATAAACTCCATTTACTCACACACACAAGTTATCTCTGAGGGTCTTGTGATGAGCTGTTGCATGTCTGGACTGATACTGAAATATATTTTCATAGCATTACATTCCTTTTGATTTAGCACTTATTCACTTGCTCTGTTTTACTGGGAAATACAGGACTTCCCATCTCTCCAGACTTAAAATTTAAGTAAATGATTAGAAATAACGAGCAACAACAACAACACAGACAGTAGTAATTATGACATTTAATAAAAGTGTTAAACTTAACTTAAACGGAAGATATGAAATTAAAGAGAGAAATAATATTCACTGACTGTATTGTCACAATAGCTCAGTATAGTGTGTCTGATATAGTTTATTCTCAAATTATCTAACCAAGATTACGGTATGTTAATTACTGATGTGATTTGCATAGCTGATCTTTCAGTAATTATAAGAACTTCTTATAATTTTCCTCGCTTCTCATAACCTACCATATCAAACAGATCTATTTGAAAGTAGTTTGGGAATATAGGGAAGTCATAGATGTAATCTAATATTTGCTTTCATGAATAACTAATTCACATTTCAGAAATGTTCTTTATCATATCTGCATGCCATGTTTACTGTCTTTTGGATTATATCCCTTAATATAGGCTCAGGCCGGAGCTGCTGCCCCACTAGAAGAAGACCCTGAGCTCCCCACAGCCAAGGATGTTAGTGCAGCTTACTGCTCCATCGCTGAGATTTACCTCTCAGACCTCTGGTACAGCACTTGGGGTTACACTGGGGACTGTCATAACCCTATTTTATGTTACTGCCTGAGTAATAAGTTGAAATTTGTCAATCTCTCTCTCTCTCTCTCTCTCTCTCTCTCTCTCTCTCTCTCTCTCTCTCTCTCTCTCTCTCTCTCTCTCTCTCTCTCTCACTCTCTCTCTCTCTCTCTCTCTCTCTCTCTCTCTCTCCCTCTGAATGTGTATATGTAGCATGGAAGAGGGAGCTTCAGACAAGTGCAGAGAGTCCATTGAGAGAGCATTACAGTATCACTATGACAACCCCGAGGCTCTGCAGCTCATGGCCAGTTACCTGTTCAGTACAGAGAGAAACCAGGTCAGCCTATGCACACACACACAAAAACACACACACATGGTAAGGATGAATTATCACATTCAAGCAAAAAATCTGCTGAGTTAATTATTCTGAGCAAATTGAATTGCATGCCGTTAATCAGCAGATGGACACGTACATTAACACACATGCACACATGCAGGTCATGCTGATAGGAATGTTAATTATGAGACAGATCACTTGGGTCGTATAGCCATCTGATAAAAGGAGATGAAAGAGCATCCAATTCAACTCAGTTTAAAAGAAACCACAAGAACTTAGCAGTATGAAGCTTCATTTATTCAATGGGTTGCACATTTCAGAGGTATTACAAATGTTAATAAAAGGCAGGAGACATTCAAGGCCAAACCTTTTTGTGGGCAGCTTCTGTAAAGCATGCTTAAGAGTTTTCATCGAGGTGTTATTGAAAGATGTCTAAACTAGGTAAAGATGTGCCTCTTGTGTGTTTTTTCACATTCCTAATGGATCCTTGAGTTGGACACAACACAAAACTTTTATCAATTTGCAATTCTCTCATGCTGCAGAATAAAAAAGTGCTCCAAAAGTAATGCTTTGTTTGCATCACATTTAACATTGAACGACTTAATAATCATCTTTTTTGTGTTTCTCAAGACTTAACATAGAAAGTTAAAGTAGGCTTGCAGACAGCAGCTTTGTTCAAAAACAAGAGCATTGTTTGTGGAAAGCTGTTTCATTTATTGAGTCTTTCAATTATGCTCTGAGTGCTTCACAGATAAAAAGCATCCTATTTCCTTGAACTGGCTGCTGTGAATATCTACCTGACAAATTAATACAGAAATATTATTAAGGCATTAAGGCGAACAGAGAAATTCTCCAGAGCTGTAATACCAGGTTGAAGCTGTAGGGGTCAGACTGGCTCCAGTCACCTCTGATGGCACCCACGTCCAGAAATAATCTAATTTGAATAATCTGGTAAAAATGTTGAAAGAAAAACAGACAAAAATAACCTCAGTGTGTTACTGGGGTCCAAATACAGTTTAGAATACATTTGCTAAACGTTTAAATTGTGATACAAACTCTAAACATTTTTGCTCTTTCTGTTTATTTGCATTAATTTTAACAGGTTTAGATAAGCCAATAAATCCTCATGTTTTGCATTCTGCTGTCTCCAGGAAGGCAAAGAGTACCTGTTGAAGAGTGTCGGACTGTGGCTGCCTGCTCAGAAGCACAGTGCGGTTTCTTCCAGCTCGGAGGAAGACTTGCAGGTGAGTCAGGGCTGGTTGTAGTTTGTGTTTTCTCTGACAGCCACCAGCCCTCATAAGATCCTGGTTTATTTATAAAACACTTTCAACTAACAGGATTGTCACGCTGTGCTTCGCTGTGAGCACACAGCTGAGATAAAAAGTTAGAGATAATGAAATGAGGGATAATAAAAAAAAGTAAGAGATGGATCAAATACTTCGCAAACCATAGTGCTTTTGAGCATGTGTGAAGAGAAAGAAAATGTAAAAGCAGTGGGAAAAAGTAGCAAAGTTTACAAAGGGGAGTGAGAAAACTACTAGAGGGGATGTGAGAAAGATAAAAGAAAGGCTGTAATGTCAAAGTTAGGCTGGGGTTTATATGGCAGCAAAAGAAATGGTGGCTAAGTTTACATGATAATATGAGGCAAATGTGATAAAAGAGGGGTGAGGGGATGATGAGACAAAAATCCCCGTGGGCCGCTGTTATGACTCTTATCTTCAAGAGCAGGTTGATCTGAACTCAGCCTGCTGACACTTCTGCTTTGATTAACAGCCACATAGCCGCAGAATGTTTCGTAGCTGGAAATTGGATCGTGTTATCATCAGACAAAGGAAGAACTATGTTTGTAGGCGTCTTGTACTAACACTTACTTTTTTTGTGTCATCTTTTTTTTTAAGAATGCAATCCCACCATACGAGTCTCGCATCACCACAGCTAAACTGCTCATGGAGTCTGAGGAATACGAGGTAAAATCTGATGTGCTGTGGACATGCACACTCATTATGTTGTTGGTCTGTGTTTGTTGGATAGTTGGAGAACAGTCTGACGTTTTCACACGTTTTACGTGTGCATGCGCTCGTGTACTTTTCTTTCTTCTGTGTTTTGTGCACTGAAGGTGAGAGGGCCATGCCTGGTCTTTATCCCCTCCAGAGTTCAGTGTCAATAATTGAAGAGTGGTATTTACAGAGAGGGACAGGGGTAAAGGCGCCCATGGAGGAGGAGGAGGAGGAGGTATGTGAGGAAGGAATAAAAAAGGAAAGAAGCTGTAGTGTGATGAATTGCTGCCATATCTGTGATACAGCACACTTCTAAATCACTCATCAATTTTAAGTATTAATGGCCTTGAATTCAGTGGCTTACCGCCTTCAGTTCTGTGCTGCTACCCCCCACCTCCCCCCACTCCCCACCACACACACACACACATGCACCCTAACAGTCATTAATGCATGAAGTCATTTTCTGTAGTCAGTGCCACACCAACAGCACTTCTGCAATTTTTCTGTTGTGATCCAGTGATTAATTTGTCGTCACTCTTGTTGAGTGGTTTATGGTAACCACTGACAGGAAATGAGAGCCGTGTCCTTTTTTTTTTACCCTCTTTTTCACAAACTGCTCAGTAGCAGCATCATCCATGTGTGTCTCTGTGTGTGAGTGTGTTTTTAGAGGGGGAGGTGGTCTGTCAGGTGTATCAGTAAAATGACAACGTCTCGGGCCACAGTTTCTGACATGTCGTTTGTCTTCATCCTCCTGTTGGTGTCATCATGCCGGAAACACAAACTGCAAACATTCAGCATCCTTTATAACATGAATATTTTGCTGTGTGTGCAGGTACGCATGAACACACCCATGCTCACGTTTTTCACATTTGCTTTTAGTCAACAGCTATCTGAAAGTATCTGACGGAAATGGAGCTTCAGAGAGGAGAGAAGAGGAGAAACAAGCTGTTTTCTGTCTGTCTTTCCCAGACTGGGACTGAGCCGGATTTGAGAGGAACATCCTCTCTTGTCTTTGCTTCCTCTTCTCCTCTGTCATACACACACAGACACACTTATTCTTAAGCTTTGTATCTCCCCTTCTCCCTATGTGGACTAAATAGCTATGAACAAGTTTAAACTCTGTGTAAAGTTCTATGTTTGCAGTCTGAAGAGTTATCAGTTTGAAAGCGACTGTTCAAAGCAGGGTGCCAGACTTTGACTAACTGTCTTCATTTATTTTTTTTCCATTTAAATCTTTTGTTTACTGCAAACTGAGCCAAGGCTTTGAAAATCTGATTAATATATTTGCCAGAAAAAACACAAGGGAAATTTTTTTAATTCAACTTTTCTTCAACTGCATGGAGTATGCAACTATTTCTGGTTTATAAATAAGAGTAGCAGAATGCTCTTTGCCAGGAAGCCCTTGTTTGTCGCTGCAGGAGATTAAGCCTTTTGGCTGATGGATGCAGTTTGGCAATGGACATTAAATTCATCCTGTGTTTTGAGGTTGAATTGAAATGAATCGGCGTATGCCAAAATGAAAATATCATACTGTGATTACATTGGCAAAATTATCAGGGTGTATGATATTATCTCTTTAATTATTGGGGAAAAAAATCACTGTAGTGCATGGTGATGACAAATTAAATTACCCAAAAAAATGGCAATTTTTTTCCCTAAAGGCTGTCAGTGGAAGGGAGGGAGGGAGTATCTTATCGTTTGTCTCAGCCCTTAACAAGGTGCCAGTCAAAACAAAAAATTTCACACATTAAACTTCTGACCTTTACTGTTTCAGATCACACCTTTGGGCTTTATTTCTCCAAGTAATTTTTGTTTAGTTTATTAAACTAATTAATTCCTTATGACATTAATAGAGGAGGTCACTTTTTGGCACCGGTGGGCAGACTTTGCATTAGTTGTTGTAGTGGTTGTTTTTGTTGGAAAAAAAGACTGCTTATAGAACAGGTGTGAAAAAAAATCTTTAAAAAGTTATTTTTCTTTTTAATTTTTACACTTGAGTGTAAATAAAAGCTCAAAGTGAAAGTGAGCAAATTAAAAAATGGTTGTGTCATGATTTGTGACATAATTACAAGTTCAGTGGAATGGATACCATGATATCAACAGATGGTTAAAAGTTTGCTTTGACTGTATTTGTTAGTTGCCTGGTATTAAAAATGAAGTGTAAGTAAATTCATGCTTGAAATTGTCAGTTTGCGATGCCTGATCTTCTCTTAAGTCCTCTTTTTGAGCATAATGTGGATCTACACCACTTAATCAACTTGGAATGTGACAAAAGGCACCAAAATTGCTTTTCAAGGTTGTTTTCTTTGTTTTGATTGTTTCACAGAGATTCATTTGGATTTCTTCCAAACAAATTTGTAATTTCTAAGGCTTCTATTCAAACTGAGTAAAAGAGGAGATCTTAAAGGCAAAATAACTGAGACAAATCTGCAGATCATCCATTAGTTCCATATATCCTAAACTGTTTCTCTCACGTTTATGTGTTCAGCAATTTCATGGCTAAATGCTTTCAGTCATTGTCATCAGATTGCAATAAAGGGCTTTTTATGCTTTCTTTTATTTGGATTCCGAGCAGTTGCTTGGAAGAAGCAAAACATTTTGATATTTGTCAGGCAAATGGCAAAACATGTATTTTTTTCTTTGTAATATTTTATTGATGGAGCCAGTCCTAAGATGATTCATTGATTTATATTTAGTCGACACCAGCAACAGTTTTGAAATTTTTAAAGTTGCTCAGTTGTTTATCAAAGAAGAAAAGCAACAGAAAAAAAGATGGTATTTGTTTCCATCAGGTTCAATAATTGTACTTTTGGTGTGCTTTATTTATTTTCGTACTTAATATTGGGCATGTGCTGTTCAAGGAAAAATTACTATTCGAACTTCACTGGCATCTATTCCACTATTACAACATTGTTAATCATTGGTAGTGTCTGTCTCAATCTTTATGCTGGTTTTGATGTAAAGAGTGGTGTGCATGTTTACACTTCACAGCAGTGCTCAGTCCCATCAGTTTTCTACATCAGTTATTCTTACAGTGGTTCACCTCTGTTTTAAACAACTGATGCTGATGTGCTCTTCATTTTCTTTGGTGAGCAAACAGCTAGCAAACAACAAGGCAACCGTAAGATAATATTTGCAATATCAGAAACCATGACACATTCATACATAGAATTATGAAATATTGCCAGAAAGTATCCTGTAAGTTTCAGTAAGCCTCTTTTTATTACACTGTCACACACAAACCCATCGATCCACATTTTATCACCACCCATTACCCATCTCCGCTAATTCACTTGTCACATAGGAGACACGGAGACAGACACTCTCCTCTGACAGCCAGTAAGGTGTCTGTTTGGCTTGGTTGTCACTGCAGCTGATGGTTAGTTACTTGTCAATGTCACTCTTGTTTGTTTTTCGTGTTATTTATTGAACAAAACGGTTCTAAAAGTTAGCTTCTGTGGAAAACAGCCAGTACTTACCGGTGTTGCTTGCAGGTACAGTTAGCTCCAACATCCTCAGGATTTATTTACTTGCGTGAACATGTCTCTTTTGTGTGTGTGTGTGTGTGTGTGTGTGTGTGTATGTGTGTGTATGTGTGTGTGTGTGTGTGTGTGTGTGTGTGCGTGTGTGTGTGTGTGTGTGTGTGTGTGTGTGTGTGTGTGTGTGTGTGTGTGAGAGGAAGAGACTTTGTGTGTGTTTCTGTGCATCAGAGATACGGCTTGCCCTCGCTTGTAAAGTGATTTGTCTTTCTCCCGTCTCTGCTGTGCGCTTGGTTAAAATGATTCTGTTAAACAAAATTGCCTGAAGATCACACACACACACACACACACACACACACACACACACACACACACACACACACACACACACACACACACACACACACACATAATGACCATTATAAATGAGTTCCTCCAAGGAGTTTTATTTTTTCTTAGCTTGTCTTGAAATAAAGAGGACAGTGTGTGTGTGTGTGTTTTTGTGTGTGCGTGGCATGTGTGTGTTTGAGCATGTGTGTGTCTTTGTAGTACGTAAGTGTTGTTCATGCACCATCTTTGCATTTTTTATCAGGATAATTTCTTGTACCCTTCCTCCAGTTTTCCCTTCTTTGTTTTCTCGAAGTACCCCCTCTCCTCCCCTTATCTTCACGGAAATATTAATCTTGTTGTTGTTTGGGGTGTGAAGCATCTTAAAAATCTCTAAATCTTTAATCACCGCCCCTGGGTTGACCAGTGTAGTTAGGAAGGAGTACAGTTGGAGATGGAGACAACTTAATGGTTCATTGCGCTCTCATCCTTGGCTTCAAGATATCTCTTGTTCTATTTTTGTTGCTCCAAAACTGCCTGTTTTATCAGCTGTTTAATAACCGGACAGATCTCTGCTGCTATCTCTTATATCTGGTGCTTGGCTTAAATCGCTGTGTGTGTGTGTGTGTGTGTGTGTGTGTGTGTGTGTGTGTGTGTGTGTGTGTGTGTGTGTGTGTGTGTGTGTGTATGTGTGTGTATGTGTGTGTATGTGTGTGTATGTGTGTGTATGTGTGTGTGTCACATTGTGATTCAATGAAAGTCAAGTAGA
This sequence comes from Labroides dimidiatus, assembly GCA_030710495.1. NCBI lineage: Eukaryota > Metazoa > Chordata > Actinopteri > Labriformes > Labridae > Labroides > Labroides dimidiatus. The sequence continues at coordinate 15,002,521 of CM061148.1, forward strand.
TAATTCTGGCGCTGGGCATGAATCCATTTGTCGTCAGCTGGGATTAGGTGTTTTTGTTTGTGTATTTTTAATCAGTCATTAATTAATTAAGGACAATAGGTTTTCAGCAGATAATTGGTCTAGCAATCAATCAAGTGACTCTTCAGCATCCACATCTGCACATGCTCTTAATGAGATAATCTCAATTAACCTCATGCTCCCTCAATCCACCTCAGGAACTGACCCCTTTATCTCCACCGGAAGCATGTTGGCTTAACGAAAAGAGAAGAGTGCTCCGAAGAGCGAATAGAGGAAAAAATTAGGGAAGCTCTGCAGCCAATAAGACCACCTTAACAAGAAACAAGAGCTGCTTGTTGTGCTCACTGTTGTGTGTAGCTTTGTTGTTAGTGCGCTACTTTGCAATGAGTGTGTGTGCTTGTGCACAGAAGCGTGTGCATCTCCTTTTTTTTTTTTCCCCATGCCCTTCACCACGGGTGATTGGCTAACAGTCGCCTCCAACCTGAAGTTGACAAAAATCAATACATCATCACCTGGGGGTTCACACAAACACACACACACACACACACACACACACACACACACACACACACACACACACACACACACACACACACACACCTCTGAATGTGTAAGGAGAGAAGGCAAGCAAAACAAACACAGCCTGCTTTAGTCAAGCTGTGTTTTCTGTAAAGGAAACTTCCCGCAGAAAGTGACCCAGACAGGGACAAGCTATGGCAAAGGTCAGCTAACATTTAACTTCTCTGGGGTCAGATATGAGGGAGGGTGTTGTGATTGTCATGCTGAGGCTGTCTGTTTTTGATTTCATGTTCTCTTTTTTTTCTGTGTACGATTCACCTTAAGCAGTAATTGGATTGAAGTCTGGCCTTGGGAAATGCCAGACTTCAATCCTTGAGCTCCTTGTTCTGGTTACATTTTGTATAAGACTTTCTGTTACATAGAGGAAGATAAAAATCCAAAATTAGGAAATGAAGCATAAACTCAAGGGGATTTCGAGATTATATTGAGTATTAATGTCAGTAAATAGATTAAAAGGCTATCGAGCAGAGCCACTAAAGTGACTATTGACTGTGTGATAAGCACTGGTGAGTGTCTCTATCGATGGCCATGTCTGTAGTCTTGTTGATATCGATGCTGTTGTATACGGGATGCAAGCCCCATTGATGCTTATCAGACCTTCTGATCACTCAGATTGATCGAGCTGCAGGGAGGATGCACTACACTGTGTGCGACAACAAAGTGTTTGTCATCACGTTTGTTTGTCTGTGGACTTAGACAGTATGAAGAAAGAAAGAGAGAGAGAGCACAAGTGGGACAAGTTTTCTCTTTGAAACTCTCTCTGAAGTTAACTTCTTTGCTTTTTTCTCTCCTCTTTGTGTCTTCATCAGATGGCAGTAGATGTGTTGGAGGGTCTTCTTGAGGAGGATGATGAAGTTGTTCAGGTAAGCTATTATTTTAATAAAAAGTGATAAAATGCTCAGAGGTTTGGCACTTCCATTAATCAGTAGTTCCTTCTTTGTTTTGTTTGTTTTGCTTTAACCAGTTCTGTAGACTTAGTATGTTTTTTTTTTCACCTGGTCCCAGACCTCTGAAACATTCCCATCCATACCGATGATTTGTTCTGATTTTTTTCTTCAGCAATCAATCACAGCATCCAATCAGAACTCTTCAAGGGGAGTGGTTTTTATTGAGTGAGGCTGTATGAAGCACCTGTTTGCCAAATCCTATTTCTGCTCCAAAGCCTCAACACTGAACCCTCATGGACTTGAATGTTAATGGACATTCAGTGAATGAGGATGAGTGCATACGGTTTTCAAATGAGATAAAAGTGAGGCATGAGATGCTACTTTGACATCACACATTTCCAACACTGCAAAAACTGAAATTCAAGCAAGTCTTATTTTTAGACTTAGTATGATCCGCATTCACTAGGCCTGTGGTGAGGCTAAAATGTCTTATTTCTGTATATTCAAAGACAAATATGATGCCTGAATTGCTGAAAAAATGTCAATTGTTTCAGTAAAATTTGTAAAATATTTTTCGAAATAAAAATAGTGTTTTATTACAAGAAACCAAACAAGTATATCTAACATTTAATTTTGAAAATGGGGTAAGACAATCATATCCTTCAGGTCACCAAGTTTGTGCTGAACTCTGTGTAGTCCACAGAAATGCAAACCTGTGGAATGTGGTTAATTTGGCATTATAAAGTTTGCTTCAAAGCCCTCAAGTGCTTCATGATTTTACAAGACGACAGCACTTAACACTTAGTCTCAAAGCCTCAAGGTCTGTGTAAGTGTGAAGCAAAACATCAATAGAAAGTGCAGCACACACTGTGGATAAGAATTAGCATGACCCCTGTTCGGAGGAGGGACCAGAGTTTCTTCAGCTGTCAGATGTCAAGGTGAAGCAGTGAAAGTATCAAGAATAGGGCACGTAACACCAAAGATGATTTTTTTCTTCTTTTTTTTTGATTCAGGAGATTTTAAAGTTCAGAATCAGAATCATGTTTATTGCCAAGTTAAGTTTCACACCTACAAGGAATTTGTTCTGGTGTTCTTGGTGCAAAAATGCAAACGTCATTTAAAATGAGAATAAGAATAATATTAAGAATTAAAAATTAAAATAAGGTGCATGCATCACTTAGTATAAACACTGAAGTAAAAAATATAAAAATATGATAAAAATAAAATAAAAAGATAAAAGAAAAAGAGACTAAAATATGATACATAAGATTTACACGGTATATACAGTAATTTGCAGTGAAGGTTATTTACATAAATACAGTTATTGCAGAGATTTTTTTTTTTTTGCATGACTTTGTTCTTCATGACCCTGGACACAGCCAATCATAGCGTAGCTATTAAAGAGGGAATCTCTATATAGTTCTGCTTCAAAATCCCAGAGCATCCTTTTAAATCTGAGCAAAGTGCCTTTTGGGTAATAAATGTGTATGTGTGTGATACTTGTAATTGCACCAGATTAAATGATTAAGCCTTTTTGTTGTTTCCCCATGTGGACTGCCTCATTACTGTGCCATTGTAGCCACTGCTGCCTCTGACCAGGATTCAGGCAAATCTATCATCTTAGCGGTGGGAAAGTGAAAGCCTCAGCCTAAGCGCTGAGTTGCTGCTGCTGCTGAGCCACGATTCACTGTGCCAACATGTTGGCACAGTGAATCGTCTGCACTCCCAGACTGATGCAGTATTTGCTGTCAGTGCTTGCGTGCTCACTTGCGGGGCATGACTGAGAACTTAAATACCTATTATAGGGAGGTGTAAATGGCAGCGTTTAGTAGAAACTACATGCTGTCACTCAACTCCAAATCTCCTGTGTCAGTGGCAGAGGAAGTGAAGGTGTGCCACTGAGTGTCAGATAGAAGAGCACAGTTGTATCTCTCTCCCCCTCCTTCCCTCAGGCTCAACCTCCCACACACCCCCTCTAGCTGACAGATTGAGAGCAGTCATTGGGGGTCTGAACTTTTAAACTCACTCCAGAGACACACAGCTGTGACTCTTGATTTTGAGGAGGCCTACAGCCAATCACCTATGCGTATAGTCACAGGCTGTAATAGTCCGGAAGTGTTTAGTCAGATCATCACAGTGATGTGTCAGAAACCACATTTATGATGTAGTTGTGTTTGACTGACACATTTAATAACTTCACACTCTCTCTCCTTCTCTCTTTACCTCTTTGTCTAATTTTCTCCTTTTAGAGGAGTTCATAAAGTTGTTAGCTCTCGCCTCCGTTTCCATGCATATCTCAAAGTTGGAACCTTACTCATGAAATGTTAAGTCTGCACAAACAACTCAGCCAGTTCCTTGCAAATCTTGTCAAAAGGTGCTCCGTTCATTCATGACGCTTTTGTTCTTCCTTCAGCAGCACCATATGGGAACTAAGATGTGCTGTCACTTTGAAGCAACAATAGTCGCAGTGATTTGATTGACAGTTGCAGTGTTATTTTATTATTTGTGCCTCTGTCAGGGGCTGTGGTCGAGCAGACTGGATTCTTTGAAGTTCTTAATTAGCTAACTTTCTCACATTTTAATGTTAAGTACAGATGCAAAAAGCCATTGTTATCAGAATTATTTCACTTTGGACCATCTGTAGAGAATGTTCTGGCCTTGTTCTTGCCGTTTTGAAGAGACGTGGCAGTTCTCATTTGTGGAGAAGTTGAGATTTTGAATTTAACTGACCTGATTTCACTCTTGCTTGCATGTGTACATATTCACAGAAACACACTTTTCTGGGCCCTGAATTCACAGAACATGTCTCAGTGACGGAAATGTCACACTGCTGGTCTTGCAACATTACTTCATTTATCCAGAGCTGCTGTTGTTCTGATAAGTATGGCTGCAGGGGGTAGCCTCCCACTCAGCATACTGAGCGGCAATTCAGAATTCAGTGTGGCATGCCTTGATGTGTTTGTTAGCTAAATGGTTGATTTGGCAGAGGTGCTAGTCCCTACTGCCTCTGCCCTCAATGAATAATAAATAAAGCTAATATTTGTATCTTGATGCTTGAAAGAACAGTGGGTGGGTGATCTTTGGCCTTAGATGAGAGGCGCACACACACCTCCAAGTTCCCTGAGAGTTGATTGTTTTGAGAGGTGGAAGAGCAAAGCATTGAGCAGTGTTATGATTATGTAGGAGAGAAAAAGAATGTGATTGCAGAAACAAGCTGATTCGGGTGTTTCAGAATGCTAATCTACAATGAATAATATTCCTCCATTCACTGTCTGCACTTCCAGTGGTTAATTTCAAAATCTCCCTCTTAGTTGTACATGCACTCCAGCTAAGTTAACCCCTTTAATTTCAACATTTGGTTGGTGTTTTCTTCATTTGAGTAATGCCCCATACACCTGGAGTTAGAATCCCTTTGACTCCTTGGTGAAAGGGTCACATTTCCAATAGAGAAGGCTAAGTTATGACCAAATAGCTGTGAATACAAAAAGCTTGAAAGTCTACATCTTTCCCGCTGCAACATCATAATAGGAGACAGCAGCCCCACTGGAGCAACACACAACACCGATCTGTAATTCTTGACATTGTGATCTATTAATTGATCTTGGCCTTAGCTGATGGAGCCGTAGGCAAATTGCATAAATGATGCAGGATTTTTTAAAAATAAAAGCGGGTCTCTCATTTATCTATGGATCTAAAGCTGTGAGTACAAACTAAGATGGTATAAATAGTATCATTGTGAAAATAGAGAAAGGAAACCAAAGTATTGTTTGAGAGAAATTCATAAAAAGCTCGTCTTGGAGCAGAACACAATACAGACTGGAGTTTTTTCATTAAGATTTATGCATAGAGGAAAAAAAGAAAAGTCGAATCAAGTTCATTTTTATTTGTTTTGGGTTTTTTTTCTCAGATCAGTTGATCTTTTCATTTCATCATTTTGCTTTACTGTATATCCTAAGATTCTCAATTTGGATACAAGTAGCAAAAAGTAGTCTTATGTGTATTTGAGGAAGAGGGTCAGACATGCATTACACGTGGTGCGTAGACCCAGCCAAACACACAGAAAGAAAACTAACAGAGGGTTTCTGAACACATTGCACCTAGCAGTCACACCATTTAACAAGACAAATAAGAAAGATTTGGCTGTTTAAATCCTCCTCTTCATGCACACATTTCATTTTCAATGAGGCTGTAACATAACAAAATGTGGAAAAAGTGAATCGCTGCGAATACTTTCCAGATGCACTGTACAAATGCAGTATTAGCATGAGTAGAGGATCATCACAGCTCTAGTTACACTGGCAAAGTTATTCAAACAAAACATCCATTAAAATGAAATGCTACACATGCACAATGTAGAAATATGTTGAATACTGTAATTGTGAAGTAGACTACTGGGGAAGATACAATAACTTACTGTATTTATTTTTAACAGTAAGACACTGTAGAATTACAGTAAATTACATGCAACAGTTTTGCTGGTAAATTACCATAATTTTACACTTAAGGGTTTTGCTGTGTGTTATTAATACACACAATTAAAGCGCTACCTTATCTGCTGTGTATATTCCCAGCTGTTGTAGTTGCTGCAGTCAATTGAAGCTTTTATCTTTTAGTACAGATATGTCAACAATATAGTGCATCCCTAACAAATGAATCATTATGCAACAGTATATTCTCTAAAATTACATCTAAAACTTTGTGTTTATTTATGGACATGCTATTTCGCAACCCATGTTTTTCTCCCTGTTATTTCACCAGCACACACCTTTTTACTGACCTGTCTTTCACATTTGCTGCTTTTGCTTTACATTTTAAGATTTTTAAATGGATTCGTTGTATACCACAGAGAACTCAAACATGACCACAGGGATCATGACACATTTTTCCTCAGAGCTGATTCCCGAGGAGGCGGCTGCTTTACATTTTTTAAATGTAATGCCCTGAACATAACCTTCCCTAGAGCAGGTATGATGTGCAAGTTGGAGTTACTGTGATGATGATGATGTACACGGCAGAAAAATGAGCCACCAGTGTGGAGGCAGAAAATAAAATCAGAGTGGAGGCCGAGTAAGCTTGTTAGCCCACTAATCCTGCTTTCTGAAGCAGACTGCAGGACGGTAACACTTTTGTTCCACACAATATTTATAGCAAGAAAACAGTACTTAAAATAGTGAAGAAATTAAAAGTTGTGTAAGGAGAATATGTGGAAAAATCCTTTAATTTTATTGCAGGATTCCTTTTGTCCACAGTACAGCCTGGAGTAAAGATTGTTTTTAAAATGCAAACATAATATTTGAAATCTTTTTTTTTATGTTATAATTTTTTATAATATGTAACAGTGCCTTAAATTGATAAATATGAAGTTAATGACAGAGTGAGGATGGTCAAGTCCAAGATTTAAAAATGTTGTGAGACTGTGCACATTGGTATTGGAAGCATGTTTGTGTGTCAGGATTCAGCCATTTTGGCAGTTATTATGTGAGTGATGTATTGCATGTGTGTCTGTGATTATGTGTCACACATGTGAGACATGTTTTTTTGAATTTCATGCAGTCATGGTTAGCCGAATCTGTTTGCCTTGTCACAGCTGACTTGGTGCAAAGAACACCATCTTCCTGTCTGCTTCACACCTCCCTCATCCACCCATTCTTTTTTTCACCTGTGTGACTCCAGGTGTGGTATCTCTCTGGATGGGTGTGCTACCTCCAGTTGGAAAAAGCGAAGGAGCAACAAAAAAGAGAAGAACAAGAAGGGACAGAGGAAGAGAAGGAGGAGTGGAAGGCGTTGACAGATGCTGCCAGATCATACCTAACCAACACGAAGAAGGTAAATCAGGTCAAGACATTGTAGAGTCTAAGTCATAAAAGTGAAATGTCACTGCTTTGTTGTGATGCAGATGCAGAAAAGTTGTGGTTCAGGTCTCATACATAAATTAAGGTGACTAAATCTTTAATCGTGCATGGTTAGTGCTGTATGTTACATATTCATTTGTACAACAAAATATTAAGGTCATATTATACAGAAGACAATGGTAAATTTGTGAAAATGAAGTCATCGATTTCCAAAATGTATGAGAATAGTTGCAAATTTATGAGAAAAAGCATAATTTGAATCTGTGGTTAAATGATTAGTTAATTTGACAGGGAACATTAGAAGTACAGCCAGCTGCCTGCACTAAAATGAAGAAAGTGGATCATCTTGTAAAGTTATAGTTTAATATAGCTTTCATAAATAACTGATTACCCCATCTTTTAGCACATCAGCACCACAGTGTCAGATGAATCTGCATTCTGAGTCGATTGTTCCAGAAACTGATTCTGTTATGAAGAAAGGCACGCTGATAGGTAGCCAGTACAAGCTTCTGCAAGGGCTGTTTGGCCTCAGCTCCTAAGTATTACTTCACAAGGTGAGCCACATTCTGCATTTTAGGGCATGAAGCTGGCAGCTCCTCTGGTCTCCATGTACAATTATTTTCAATAAAAAATAACCACAGCCCGTAATTGGGACTTGCAAATCTCATAAATTTTTGACTTTTTCTTTGTGAATTTACAACTCTTTTCTCTTATGCCATTATAATTGTTAGAGCACAACTTTATTCTGGAAGTCCAAATAATTTTGTCCCAAAATTTGAACCTTATTCTTCTCTATACTATTTAAATTCAAGATAATCAAACAAAGCAAATTATATATTATATATATATCAGGGCTACTGTGATTAGCCCTTCTTGCTTTTTTATGCTTTTCCTCTATAAAACTTACCATTTATGGATTGTAAAGGTAAGACCATAGACTTTGCTTCTTTCGAAAGTCTCCACCTCTGTCTCAACCAAAAACTACATAAATATTAGTGTTACGTCGCCAGGCTACTCATCCAAGCCACTTACCTAAGGCTAGCCTAGCCTAGCAGGTAACCTAGCAGATTACCTACCTACCTTTCCCTACGTGTTGCATTTAACGTGATTGTGAAACTGCCCATCTCTTGGTGAATGCCATACTTTCCCTGCTCTGGAGGGGGGTTAGTGTGTTTGGAAAACTCACCCCGCCAGGCCGTCACCCTCATTCTGGTCTCTGCGGCCCGCTCGACCCGACCGTCTCCCTCGTTGTTGTTGTCACTTCAATGCAGCTTCCGCCCTGGCCAGCCCGCTCTCCGTCATATACATTGTTCAGTTTTTAAAAGGTGTATATACAATAATCTTTGTGGAGGTTATGGGATCCAAAAAAATCAATGATTCCTTCTTCTTAAATTCCCTTTCTGACTCTCGCCGAGCATCTGGCCTCTTCAGCCTCTCTCGTCCCTGTCCAGGTGCAGCTCCTTGAGCAATCCAACACCACGCCCCCCTCACGTGTGCATGTCAGTCTGCCCCTGTCAATCATGCTTAGACCACACCCCCACCATTTAATGCCAGTATAGAAAAAGGAAACCTAACAATTAGTAAATGAGTTGAAAGGATAAACTTAAAAACTCAAATAAAAACAAGAATATATGCCAATATTTACCACCATGTATGTGCATACCTATATCTCATTAGATTGGGAATGTAGGACCCATCTTTAAAGTGGTAATGGTATTTATACTGGAGCAATAGATCTGAACATTTCCTTCACCACAGTGCACAGAACCTGTGGGTAGAGATAATTACCTCCAGCATGTTGTCACAGTAGGTGAGACTCAATCCAGTTCCTGTAAGAAAAAGAGTACATGTAGTACTGTGAACATGAGAGGATACCAACCATGCAGCATTGTATGATCTGAAAGAGTTTTAAATGTATCCATTTCACTCCCCCATTGCCTCATCCCCTCTCTCCCACACTTGGAGTGATGTGTCTCATTCACTCTGTCATTCTGCCAGGGAGCAGAGCTTCCATGGAGCCATGATTCATGTTAGTCTAAAAACCAATAGGATTGTAAATCAGACAGCACAGACTGATAGATGGCAGGTCCCATCCACAATTATTTTCTTCTTCTCTTTACTTTCCTCTCCTTTTCACCTCCCCACCCAACTACCCACCCTCATGCCTCCCCTCCTGCCCCTTTGTGCTCCTGTTCGGATGAGCTGCAGAGTGGCGATATATTGATGTCTGTCTCTGTGGCCAGCAGTGTAGTGACAGGCCTGTCTAACTACCATCCACTTGGGATGTCCACAACTGAGGCAGGAGTGAGGTGGACTTAGAGCTGCCAAGAGGGAAAATGAAAGGAAATGAGGAGAGGCAAAGAAAATAAAGGCCCAGGATGTATATAGATTTAAGCTGCCAGCTTTGTGCTGAGTTAATAAAAAAATCAAATTAAAAAAAAATGGAACTGAGAAGGAGGGAAAAATAGGTACTTAGCTATTGTGAGAAAGAATCTAAAGCAATGAATAGGTGAAGGAATGGTAGAAGAATTGAGTGAGGCATCAAAGCGTGACAAGTAAACAGTGAGTGGAGCTACAGATGCAGAATAATGTGAAAGGTGAATGCACAAAGACCTTGAAAAGGTGAGGTTAAATGTGAGGAGAAAGAACCTCCATTATGGTGCACTGTTGTTCAGGTGTGTGTGTGTGTGTGTCTGTGTGTATGTGAGAGTGCATCTCAACATTGTGCTTCTCCCCTGTTTATATCAGAGCTTTATTTCTGAGCGTCACTGTGAGTGTTAATTATTAACGATGAGTCAGTCTGCTAGTTAAAATGGGTTCCTACATGGAAATGAGGCCTCAAAGCCTAACAGCTTGTTTTGACGCCGGTCCACTACTCTGCATGCTTCATGACTTTGCGAAGTGTGTGTGTGCGTACATACGTGTAAGTGTGTGCATGTGCTTGTATGTATGTATATGTGCGTAATGTGAGAAAAGCATCCGGTTATGCGTAGGCGCACCTTATGTGTATGCACATATTTTATTTCAGATGTGCATGCCAACTTGCATATCCAATTATTTGCTAAGAAATATCTTCATTACTCATCTCTACTATGATCAATACATGTGCGCGTACTTTCTCTCCTCTTTTTCTCACATTCACAAACATACACAAACACTGCATTCAGCTGAGTTGCATTTAAAAGGAATGATAGGGAAGAATGGATGGGTCGAAAGGACAAAAAGAAAGTGTAGGAGAGGAGCAGGAGGGCGAGCAGGAGTGGGAGAATGAAAAGGGAGGTGAGCATGGAACAGATTGGATGTGGGGTTTGTGTGTGTGTGTGTGTGTCTGTGTGTGTAGATGGGTGCAGGGGGTGTAGCTGGTGAATAGTGGCCTGGGTAAAATCAATAGTAAACCGGACGTGAAATGGAATTTCAGTCTCAGCCAGATAGGGTGCGATTGAGGAAGGATCTGCAGTGTATGCACAGAGGACAGTGTTATATAGGTGTGTGCAGGTGTGTGTGGGTTCACAGAGGTAGCTAGGGCAAACAGAGGTCAAAAGCTTTACTATTTGATGTGGCTGAAAGGGTATCCCATGAGCACAGATTGTGGGTATCGTCAGCCCAGGGTGTGCTTGTCGTGTAATTTTAATGCCATTCCTCACCAAGGATGTGACCAGAGGACTGAAGCGTGTGTGTGTAAGCTTGCGGTCAGCCCTCTTGAGACTTCAGTGACACGCTGCGCTCACACACAATAAGGTGTTATCTCAGCCATTGTCACACTTGTGCCAGTAAGACATTTGTGTGTGATTGTATCACAGACAAAAAAAGAAAGAGAAGTGACAAAAACGTCCCCTTTTTATTTAATTTGTTTTAAAGAAGAGATGCACAGCGGGATCGATGTGTTTGGTCTAAAATGAGAGACAGGAAGAAGCACAGAAGAGGACAGAATTTAGGCAGTATTCCACCAGAATGATACTCATGTATGTGTGTGTGCATGCAAGCTTCAGCAAAAGACAAAAGTATGAAAAGGTATCTATCTCCTTGACAAGGGAGGTCATTCGGTCAGGGTCTTGGACTGCGAGTGTAGAGAAGCCAAAGACAAAGTGCAGAAGGGGAAAATGTACCATGCTGGGAGAATGAAGGCATAATGAAATGGAACGAAATGAATGAAGAGGTGAATTGAAAGGGGAAGTTAAGTATAGATGTGGAACAAAAGGTGAACAATGATGGAATGATTTGGCTCTCGCCCTATAATCAGCACATCTTAATTCTACCATGTGAGTTAGAGAAAAAAAGGTTTTTATCAAGAACTGAGAGGAAAAGATTACTTGTTTTGTTCAGGGTACACAGGGCCTTCATATATCACCTTAAATCCACTGCATGCTGGACAGAAGAAAAGCACTTTCAGATAATATACTGTGTGCTGCAGCATTCTGTGGTTGATTGAAAGAAATTGTTTAGTACTGAGAAATAAATGAAGTCAGATTTTCTTTTGTCTGCACTGATTCATAGTGCTGCGTCATTTTCACTTTGTTTCTTATCTTTTCAATGACACATTTTAAACAAAGCAGAAAATCCCAGGATGCCGTCGTGTACGGACAATGAGCAGGGTGAGACCTCATCCAGCTCCAGATGTACTTACACTTCATTACGCACCTGTGTGCAACACAATTCAGTTTTGTATCAAACTCTATTCAATTCTGTCACTGTAGATTGGAGCCATGACTGTTATTACCATCAAGTTAAATTCGCCCGTTTTGCATTGTTAATTTATGCTGCATTGTGTAAATTCATGTCAAGGCTTTGAGCTCAAAAGACTCAACTTTTTCAAAGTTTTCCCATTCAATGTGTGCAAACAGTGAAGGTCACTCAGTTGAAGTATATGTGGGGCGGCTGTGGGTCAGTGCTGAAGTTGTAGTGTCGTTGTCTCTCAATCTGAAAGTTGAGGGTTTGATCCCAGCTGCTGCAGTCACATGCCCAAGTGTCCTTGAGCAAGACACTGAACCCCAAGTTGCTCCCACTGTTGGTCAGTCAGTATGTTTACATGTAAGCAGTAGTGTGGCTAATGTCTTAGCTCGATTGTAAAGTCACATACATGCAGAAAAAAGAATCAGACTTCTGCCCTAGAACATCTCACTCCGCTTCCATAGGCGGCACTGTCCTTTTTTGATGAGTAAAGCTGTTTGCACATTGAACTAGTTTTGGTTCACCCAAAGAGAAAAGATGGAAGCAGCTGTAGTTCTTTATGTTTTCATTTATGTATGTGCCATGGTGTTTGTTTGATGTGTTTGAGCCATAGACTTAACGAGTTCAGCGACCCTGTTTATCATGGTCATTAACTTCCTCGTCCAGCTGAATGCCAAGACTTACCAAGACCTGCTGAGTCCTGCCGAATCCAACCGCAGCCTGATAGCAACCACAACATCTAGATGTGTTAATCAAGCTGTGCTTGGTCCATATTCGGTCCGGCTAAGCTGTTTGTATTTTAATAGTCTGATCTCGCTGAGTGGAGTGAGATGTTCTCAGCCAGAAGTCTGATTCTCTCTTCTGCATGTACAGTATATGCAGACAAGACTAGATCCCTTGCTAGAACTTCAGGATTGAGCTATGACCTTAGTTGGCCTAGTTATATAAATGTAAATGTACTGAGTGTGTAAATGTGGTGTGGATGGGTGAAAGAGATTGGAGGTGTAAAAGTGTAAGTGACACTTTAGACAGACAGACTAGAAAAGCGCTCTGTAAGTACTAGTCCATTTACCATTTACCAAACAGGAGAAACATTTCTAAAATTTAGATTTTAGGTACTTTTTTTGGGTGCTTTATTTAATAAATGCTGTTTATCTCAATGATGCCGACTCTGGCTCTCAGGCAGTCACTGCTTATCCAGTATTATAAGTTTCCAGTATCAGACAAAACAGAATATTTTATATCCGTAACATCACATAAATATGAATACAAGCTCCAAATCATCTACAGCCATGCTGAGAGCTCCAGTGCTTTAGAGTCACAGCTCGAGGGCTATCATCACAGGGCGCAGCATAAACCGATAGGCCATATCCTCAACCCAGAGATTAAAAGTTCTTGTTGGTCGTCTTGTTTTTCTATTTGAGTTCATAAAGAGACATCAATAGTGGCTTCAGTCTTTATCATAACCAACTCATCTCCAGAGTTTTTTATTTTTATTTTTTATTCAAGAACATCAAAGCAAACAAGTATTTTTTTTTTAATTCCAATAAAATCTCTGATAAAGTATCAGCATCAGTTAACTCTTGCTGGAATTATTTCTAGAATTGTTTTGTGTGAGAAGTGAGAAACTGCTCCTGTACTTAATATGTTGGAAGGACAAAGACAAACTGGAAGAGGGTTTAAAAATAACTTTTCAATGAATCACCAGCTCAGTGGTTGAAAATAGAAGATAAAGTCAATAGCTGACATGTTGGGGTGACATGCACATTTGCACAGACATTCATAAAAAGGATCCTGTTGTTGCAATGTTTGTCCAAATTAGTTGAATTGACTGACCTACAGATCGACATTGCAACCCCCAGAGCCAATGTCCAAAAAAACGGCATAAAACAAAACGACTAGATAGATTTGTCTATGCACCTCTGTGTGTGTTAGTTTGAAATGTCTGTTTGTGTGTGTTTTTCTGGCCATGGTCAAGTGTGCTTTGGGCTGTGACTTTGGGATGAAAGTAGAGCAAAGTGGACCATGAAAAAGTTATACGATTACACACACTTTCTCTCTCTCTCTCTCGCTGCCTCCCCCCTTCTCACCAGGCAGCTCTCTGGGCCGTGAAAGTGAGAAGAGAAAACATAGGCCCTTGCAAATGAGAAATGCCTGTGTTTTTTTGCGACGTTGGTGCTGATCTCAGCAGCGTTTGGTGGTGAATGTGTAAAGAATAGCTTCTGTTTGTACAGCTAGCTGGAAGTCGCGCAATGAATAATCACATTCTTTGACACAGAGTCACTATGCTATTGACTTGAAGGAAAAATCAACATATATAAATACATTTTCTAAATTGCACTCAGTGTTGCAGTCACTCATGCAACTCATGTAAGATACTTCATACCTTCAACCCAAGGCTGTCACATGCAATTATTCTGTGCTTGGCCCCAGTGGGTTGTAAAGCAAACCCAACTATTGGGCTAGCTGTGGATAAACACCTCTGGCCATTTCACAGTCACGGTGGCAGAATAAAATCATCTCTTTTGCCCTATATATGTTTGGTGCTCTGAGGAGCCTGAGAGGGTCAACTCTCCCCTGATATCAGACTCTGAGACTGGGTCATGCTCCACCTCCCTGGAGCTCCAACCTGCAAAGACAGCATCCACTTAAATGTATATACGCACACTCCACACATTTTTACCCTCTAAATGAGTTCCCATGGGAGTGTGTGTCTCCTGTCAGGACCCACTGTTGCTTAGAGACTGGTCCTGGGGCAAAGCAGTCACACGCACTCTTCCTCACTCTCCTGGCCTCATCACACTTTTAGTGAGAATGATGGCACTCAGCTGCTTATTGTTCATGAGCTCAAGTGACTGCCTGTACCCCTGTGTGTGTCTGAGTCTGTCTGTGTGTGTGTGTGCACAGAACATTCCTAGATCATATCAACCATCCAACTCTCTAGTTTTTGTTCTAGAAAAAGAAGCATAGATCTATATATCAGCTCCGCTTACTGTGTATATTATGCACACCCTGAAACGTGGTTTTATGCTTCCTGTCCTTGGTGGTAGTACGAAGAGTTTTATCACCCAGCTCCACTTTGAGATCCATAATCACACACACACACCCACACACACACACACACACACATACAGTATTTTACAGAGATAAATCTGCTGCTGCCAGCTTTGAGACCAGTACTTTTTTAATCTAACTCCTTCATGGTGTATTTCACTGAGATAACAGCTCTGATAAGATGCGTATCTGTCTGCTTGTGCGTCACATAACCATGTGTGCTTGAGGTTACTTTGCTTTGTGTGTGAGCACATGAATGTTGCACTAGCAAGAGGAAGATAAATGGTCCTTTTGTCTCCTGTGCAGCTGAACAGTGAATCAAATGTGCTGATTTGCCAAATGAAAGACAAAAACTGTTTACCAGCGTTTTGCGAGCCGTGACGGCAGCGCTGACTAAATGCAGCTGGATGGAGTTGGATATTTCAGACGGCCTAACCAGCACTTAGAGGCTTAAAAAACCTCAAGGCTGCTCACTTCCCTCCAACTCCAAGCTGCTGCTTACTGATGTCGCAGTGATTCACTGTTATCTCCAGCCACACAACGCCACTGCTTTTCACTCTCATTTCTTGTAGTGCCTATGCAGTATAATTTTGCTCTTCATGTCCCTCTCAACATTTCTGCTGTATAACCTACTTTCTATTTAAAGTTTCCATTTTTTCCAGTGTGCTTACTAGCTTATTACACACTTGCATCATCCTTTCTTGCCTTCTTTTCTTCTCTCCCTGTTCCCCAGCTGTACGGTAAGCTGCGGTGTGATGACCAGCCGATGTTGGAGCATGTGGAGCAGCTGTTGGGCGAGCTGGGTGGAGAGATGGAGGGAGAGGAGGGAGACCCTGTCTTGGATGATGATTATGAACCCTGTAGTGATGAAGAGGAGGACAGTGCAGAGGCACCCATGGAACACTGACTACAACAACCTTTGCTCATGCTCGTATTTCACTTCTATCATCCTCCTTGTAGTTAAAATGTTCTAGTATCCCCTCCAAAGTGCCTTTTTAAGTGGTTATCCTTTCACACATTGAGTTGAAGAGTGATGCTCAAAAACATTAAAGCTGTAGTCTACTCAATCTTTTTCAGTTTGTTGTGTAATGCTTTTGGTCAAATAAATGCTTACTTGAGTAATGCCTCACTTAATCTCTTGACAGATGTTGATGAAAGAAATTAGTTTTAGAGCTTTGCTTCTCTCTAAAAAAAGCAGCTAAAGCAAAACACCTTTGAATAAATGCTTTTACTTCTTATTCTCACCCACACATTGTTTTGACAAGCAACACACAAAGGAAGCCCATTAACGATTCCAGCTCTTCCTAAATACCACTGAAGCAGCAGCGTCTCCGTACCTGATTGCACTTAAAGTAAAATATCTCATCAAGGTTTCTGTATGTAAACTGTATCTGTTTACAAACGGTAAAGATTTCTCCATGTTTTGGTTCTGGTATTTTAGGTTTGTGCTATTCTTGAAATTTTATTCTGTTCTTCCAGCTTTGCCTTTTGTATTTTGCCTTTTTTGTTTCTTCATTGGATTCAACAAGACAAGAAACAATAGAGAGAATTTGACATTAACTTATGCAGCCTGCGTTTCTCTCTGCAAGATTGTTCAAAGTGGTGGCACAAAGCCTTTCAGAAAGGAGAAACAGGCAACTCTGACTTGTTCTCCCATTTTTTTCACTAGTTTCTCCCACAATTCAGCCTTTTAAAAATACTCAGACAGGGTTATGTAGTGTTTTGGTGCTGCACAGTTATAGACTAGATGCTTTTCACTTTGATGTCAGATAATTTAGCACAAGAAGATGAAGAGAAAGAGCTTGATATCTGATCAGCCGCTGCACATGTAGCCAGTTTATGCAGATTTAGGATCATAACAGTCACATTCTTTGTTACCGACAACAATAACAACAAAAAAATCAAACTTTAAGACATTCAAGCATAGAAACTACTAGTTAAGGCTAGATTTTCCCTGCAGTTAAAAAATTGATATATATCGAGTCAATTTTTCAATTTAAGCGATCCTTATTTCTCAGAAGTCCTACAAAGACATATCTTGTCTGGCATATAATCTCTGTTTTTTGTTTTTTTTAAATCTAACCCTGACAAAATAGCATTTAAACCTCAACCTGTAGTTGTTATCCACCATCTACCTTGTGACTTGATAAACAGATTTTTTGGTTAACGTGTCGGTCTTCTTCTTTCTTTTTCTTTATGAACCGACATTTTTATCCTTGAAACCCTTGGAAGTCGAGTTGTAGTATGTGACTTGCATGCTGTTACACATATCTTCCTCAGAGTATTTCTTCATGCTACGTGGCTGTTAAAAACGACATACACCACAGGCGTTCAGTGCAATGTGAATCCTTTGAAGAATCCCACAGCTGGTAAATGGAAACATTATCTCAGATTTTTTCTTTGATAGTGACCGAGATGCAAGCTGCGAGGTCTGCTGGGGGAAATGTGTTCAGACATTATGGTCTGAATGTGTGTTTGTGTTTAAAGAATGTTAAAAAAAAAAACCTCAGGAGAAAATGTATCTTACCATTTTGTGTATGTGTGTTTAGATGCTGCAGATAGGGATTGCTTAATGTGATATACAGTAGTGTATTCTTTGTGGATCTGGCTCTGTTTAAAAACAGTCACGTCTCTCTTGTTTAGTGTATGACAATGTATTAGGAGCACAGGCCGAAAGGACTGACTACCTGGAGCGATACTGTCGTTGCGAATTGGACTTTGTAATTACGATGAGCTTGTGTACATGTGTCTTTTCACATTTCTGTGTCTGTGTGTGTTACAGCATGTGTCTGTGTGGCTCATCTGCAGTGCTGTGTGATTAATGACTCAGAGGTTGAGCGAACATAGGTGGTCAGCCCTTTGCGGTTATTCTGAGCTGACCCAGTGTGAGTGGGCCATAGTGGACACAAAGCCTCAGGTTATCGAACAAAAAAAAAATCCTTGGTAATTCTCTCACCTGTGCATGAGCCTTGGCGCTGCAGGAATATGTTCACTAAACTGAGAGTGGGGAGTGCAGTTACTACACAAGGACACACATTCAATCACAGGGAAAGGACACCCGCTGTTTACTTACTTTTCTGTCCCTCTCTGTGCTGAAAATCGCTTCCTGAAAGGGCAAAATGGCTGTATGAGAGGCCAAAACCTGGGCAAAATCTGATCTTAGTGACTTATTGCCATGCCAAAAGTTCAAAATGTCTGTTCTATCAAATTTTGATATTTTAAACACCAAAAAATAAATGCATACAATCGTTTTTAACCTCTATGTCAAGCTATATACATTCTGAAGGCTTTCTTGCATGTGTTTTGTCTCCAGGGAAACCAGCCCATAATTAGAATTTGTGTTTATGCTGCCTGCCTGTGTGTGAGTGCTTGTGGCTCCCTGTATGTGCTTTTTAATAATCGACAGTAATGAGATGAGCAAGGGGAGAATAATCCTGGATTAACAGCTTAAAAATGCATGTCGTCACAACAACATCATGATGGGGACTTAATCATTGAACTACACACAAACCAAATCTATTATCCACACACACATTCACACAGCAACCAACCACCGACTGTCTGTGGATCATATAGCAGAATGCTACAAGCCGAGAGTGCGTGTGCTGTTTATCCTTAGTTGGTTTATGTGTGTATTGTTGGCTTAATTAGAGAGTTAAGCAGGGGGCTCCTCTGAAGGGATTAAGGGGGAAATAATCAGAATCTGGAGACTTAAAGCTGAAACCAGTTAAATGGAAACAGGAGGGGAGAGACCAGGGCAGAGTTTGGGAAGCATTCCTACTGTTAATGCACCCATTTACGTACTGATTTACATACTAAATTTTCTTGTTTAAGTCATGCACAAGCAATCTTTTCAGCCTTGAAAATTCTTTGGATTTTATTTTTTAAAGACATGGAAATCTTATGTTTGTATTTTCATTGGAACCAAGGCACAGCTATCCATCTTAGAGAAGCACAAAGAAGAGCCAAGGACAAAATAAACCTAACTAGAGGACTGATGGAAAGGAACTGCATGTCACTCATCTGCAGACCTACTCTTTGTGCTGTGGCTGTGCATTCAAAGTGTGACTTAACGACATAATGGGAGTGATGGTTATCTGACCCATGGGTTTTCCTGACAGCCACTGTGCTAGAAGCCATGAATCATCTGACCTTTCTCCTCAGCAGTGAAGCTATTTCCTGTGCTGGATGGATTTCTTGACTTAATAGATGCAATGCAGCTGACCTGGGAAAAGCTCTGTTGCTGATAAATTCACATAAAGGGTTAACATTCAGCTTTGTGGTGCTTAATAGTATCATTAAAAGGTGATATAGTAAGGCTCAGCAAAAAATTGCTTTGTCTTCAGCTGAAAATGGAAAGAAATCAAACTGACAGGATTACCATAAATGTTTTGTATAAAATATTGGTTTGCTTGTGGAGCTGCAGAAATAATGTCACAGCCATTCTTCTACGAAAACACACATTTAACTCACAGATAAAACATCAAGTATATCCTTAAGGTCAGGACATCAGAATGGTTCCTCAGATGGTTTTGAGCAGACACAAAGCTAAAAATATAAAATTCAATGATTCTTTTTTAATATGTTTTCTCTCGCTGTCCCGGTCCGGTGAAAATTCTTGTGGGAGCCTCATTTGCGCACAGAGCTTTCACTCAATCTTTTTTTCAGACAAAGTGTGGTCATAGACTCCATTTAAAAAAAAAATAGCAAGGAACCAGTTCACCCTGGCTGGAGGGCCTGGAATCCAGCCCTGGGGTTTGGCCCGCAAGCAAGTGCCTTGTGGCTGGGCCTCCAGCCCAAAAGGATGACATGGGTTCATCCTCTTGTGGACCCACCACCCACAACATGAGCCATAGAGGTCCAGTGCAGTGTGGACTGGGCAGCGGTTAAAGGCAGCCTAATCCCGTGTTATGGAAACTGGCTTTTGGGACATGGAACATCACCTCTCCGGTGGGAAAGGAGCCTGAGCTGGTGCAGGAGATCAAGAGAATACTAGAATTGTAGAGAGATAGATATAGTTGGTCGCACCTCAATGCACAGCTTGGGTGCTGGAACCAACCTTCTCGAGAGGGTTTGGACCCCTTTTCATTGCTGGAGTTGCTCCAAGTGAGAGGTGGAGGGCAGATGTGGCTCACTAATAGCTCCCCAGCTCTCTGCTGGTGTGTTACAGTTTTCCCTGGTGGGCGAAAGGTTTGTTTACCTGTGCCTTCAGGTTGGAGAATGGTTCCTGACTTTTGTTTGTGCTTATGCACCAAACAGCAGTTCAGAGAACACACCCTTTTCAGAGTCCTTGGGACAGGTGCTGGAATAACTGGGGATGCCATTGTCCTACAGGGCGGACTCAGTGCTCAGGTAAGCCCCCCCCCCCCCCCGCAGCGCGGCTCCTCCGCCGGCCAATATGGCCCGCGGTCACAGTACTCCAACATGAGCCAGACTTTAGGCACATGTACAGCCCGCCTCAGTCACCATGAAGTGTCTGTTTACATGAAGCATGGTCTCATCAGAGTCAGCACAATGAGACAGAGAACAGGATTACAACTTTAGTGACTTTTTGGCTTATGTTAAGTTGTTTTGGTTCGACACAGCTCTTTAACAGCACCATTACCGCTTGAAATAACTGTCAAGAGGAGCAGTCGAGGTGATCGTGTCCGCGTACCCGTGCACGAAGTGTTCCATGCTGAAGCACACCTCTCTGAACCGTGCCAAAGAGGAGAATTGATTCGTGCTCAAGCATGGTGTACTTGCGGTCACACTGGCCAAACAAACTGGACTTTAGGACTCAACCATGCTTGGGTATGGTACAAATGGCCAGTGTGACCATGCCCCTAGTCACATTTTGTCAATAACTAACACCATGTTCGAGCATAAGGCTGTTCATAATTCAGCTTCTATTAGATGTCCCGAGGTCAATGTATAAACAGTGGGGTGACTGTTCTTTTGCTGTTGCTGCTCCAAGGTTGTGGAACAAGCTGCCCCCCTGGCATTTGCACCACTACTGACCTTGGCCTTTTTAAGTCTAAACTGAATACATACACTTTTAGAATGGCTTTTAATTCTGACTTGGGCTACCCTGTTTTATGTATATATTTTGATTTGTCCTGTTTTATCAGTTTTGAAAGGCTTTGAACACCTTGCAATTGTGTTGCACCTTCCTCTGTATATGTCTGTATATGTTATAGCTTTGAATATGTTCTGGGGATGGCCGGGGACACGGAATCCGAAAGGACCATGTTCAGCAGTGCCATTGCTGAGGTGTCTGTCCGGAGTTGTGGGCGCAAGGTACCTGGTGCTTGTCACAGCTATAATCCCTGAACCTGCTTGTGGACACCACAGGAGAAGGGTGCCATCAAGCTGAAGAAGGAGTCATCTCGGGGCATGGTTGGCCTGTGGGACTCTAGAAGCAGCTGGCAGCTACCCGTAGGCCAAGCACTGTGTGGCTCTGGTGGTGACTGAAACAAAAACTCGGGTGTGGAAGAAGTTCAGTGAGCCCATGGAGCTAGATTTTCAGTCAGTCTCAAAGAAATTCTGGCAAACTGTCCAGCGACTCAGAAGGTCAAAAGTCTGCACTGTTTGCAGTGGGGATAGGAGATGCTGACCTCATCTCAGAGTGTAGTTGGTGGAAGGAAAACTTGTCCATGAACATGCATTCAGTGAAGGAAGCAGAGGCAGAGGACTTGGGGCTCGGCCTGCCCATCACTGTGGCTTAAGTTGCTGAAACGGTCAAACAACTCTGCAGTGGCAAGTCCCCAGGGGTGGATGAGATTGATTGATTGATTGATTGATTACTTTCAGGGCCAGATGTTTCAAGCAGTGTCTCATGAAGTTAATGTAAAAATGACTAATTGGAAGAGAAACCTCACTTGCATATCAGCTCCTTCCTTTGAATTAATTATTAAATGAGCTGATGAATTTCCAGGATCCCAAAATAGATACAGAAACTGGACTGAGGCTTATCCACAATGTTGAAGGTATTAGCAACAGCCTCTGTCAGTACCAGTGTAAGTTTTGCTTAATATTATTTCTGGCTAACTTGAATAGACAGAGAAGTTCCTGTGCTTCCCCCCCTGTGATGAGCCTCTCCTCATTCTGCTGGGCTGTAAAAACCTCAGACCTTTTAACACCATACCTGACTCTACTCAGTATGATCATTTAATGTTGTAAAATTAAAAACATGATCTGGTGCCAACTCTGTGGATTTTATTTTGAAGTCATCTGGATGTTTTAAAGTGGTTTCAGTGCTTAGCTTCCTGTTCTGCTCTGTCTGCTCTGAGGAAATCAATGCACTGTTGATTGGGCATCTGTCAAAAGAAGAAGCTTGTGATTTGGCCATTGGGACTACTGAAATTGCCTGTTGGAAAAGCAATTGTTGTTGTATTTCCTAACATGAATATTAATTAAGCTTCTGCCTGCACCAGTATTTGTGAAGACATAATAGTTGAGCTTGAAGAGAGAGCTATTTAGGCCTAGTTATTGTTGTGTTGTTAGCATAAATACATCCAGAGTTTTACCCATGGGCTATATAATAATTGTAATGTCTGTGACATCCTCCATTTGTTTCTGATATGGAGTTTTGAAGCCCATCGTATGAAACTTGTAGGTTTAATAACTTTGAAAAATAATGAGTCCCCATACAGTGTGCATCGAGAGAGATGCAGCTACTCAGACCCATGCAATTTGGGCTGTAAATGTGTATCTTTTTGCTGTAAAAGCTTCTTTTTTGGCTTGCCGTATATGTGGTAACCAGTGTTTCTGCAGCCAGCCTCAGGTGAAACCTTGATATAATGCTGGTTTTAGCATTTCCCCTTGGACTTTATATTTTTACATCAGGGGTTACCGCTTTGTTTTTAACTCAAGTCCATATAAAAATTCTTAAATGTGAATATAAACTAAGAAACTGGTAAATGCTAATATTAACTGCTATTTAATAGTAGATAGTGCTATATAATGGTAAGAAGAATGGACTAACAAGGGCGTTTTCTCACTTTCGACATAACCAGTATTCATTTCCTTTGTTGCTTCTCACTTAAGAAGCATTGAAATAATAAAAAATTTCAGATTTTTATGACAATAGCAAAATGTGAGCTCCCCTCCTGAGGGAAACGTTGTGGGAAATGCCACTGAATATGGTCTAATCTGCAGGAACTGGTGTCACATAATGAATTCAGTGAAGTTGTCTTCATCATTGATCTGTGTTCTTGGTCTATAAGGCTTTTTTAGCCCATCTTGTTGCTTCTGCTATTGTCTGAGGGCTGAATGTGCTTATGCATCTCTGCATGCACACAGTTTGTGTGTGTGTAGTTCTTGCTTTGTGTGTTTGCACATAGTAATCTTTGTTGGGAACATCTGTCCCTCAGAGATAACATAACCAGGGAATTAGCCATGCTGTCTTACAACAGAGCATCACATCTCACTATTACAGCCTGCTAAATTTTACCCTATTACACCCCTGTCTGTGCATGTGAGTTTGTGTGTTTGTGTTTGTGTGTGTGTGAGTGTAGGTGAGAGTAAGCAATGTGCTGACAGTGTCATGTCCTTGGGCAACTGTGCCAAGTTTAATAGTATCACCAAGCTCACTACATCCTCTAAGCTTTAAATCCATTGCAGAGTAGAATTCACACATATTTCTCCATAACACAAAGTCTCACATAAACAAGTCCCTCCTCAAAAAGAGACCCAGACATTCACAAAGTGATAAAAAAACAAACAGAAACCAAAAATGCTCTTTTATTTCACAGGATAAAGGTGTTTTTTTTCTCTCATTCAGATCTATACAAAGTAATTTATCTATTTGAAGTCAGTCTCTGAACAGCCTGACGCCACTTAGCTTTCCATATGTTGCACCTGAAGCCGCAATGATGTCTCTTGGCGAATCATTGATGACAGACTACGCTTTGAGCTGAACCTTTATGGGGGTTCAAAAGCTCTCAGAGGCAACAAAGTGATGTGTCAGTTTGGAACCATTGAAAATTCAGAATGCAATATGATCAAATGATACGACTTTAAAGGGACAATTCAGCTGACGGAAATTGGGATTTCTGCTCAGGTTTGGTACATTGTAATCTCCTCTTTAGATATTTTTTCCCCCTTTTTTTCATATTTTGAATGTGATTTTGTCAGTTGAATAGTTAAATATTATTCCTGCTATTTCTATTACTACTTTTTTAAGAGGCACAGAGATTCAGTAAAAAAAAAAAAAAGATGTAAATTAGGATGGAACATCCTGGCTCTGCATTTCAGATTCTACCGCGACTCAAGAAAACTTTTAATGAATGTCACTGCGAGGGAAAGGTGGTGGGAAGGGCTTCTTCTTTGTGTAGTAATTCTTGAAAGCAGAGTGTGCTGTAAAAACTTCTGCTATACAACAGCATTCGAACATGTGAAAGTTGTAGAATCTGAATGAACAGGGAGGGAGAGGACAGAGTGTAATGGCACCTTTTCTTTTGCACAGTCGGAGAACAGCCGGGGGAGTTGAACACAGCCCCACTGACCTGGTTGGATCAAAGAGAAAAAGGGAAAGAAAGGGAGCGAGCCGGGGATGGGAAGTGTCTCATTTATACGGAATTGCAATTTAGGTCGATGGATCGCTTGAGTAGCCGTGAGGGGCTCTTTTCGTTCAGTGCAATCTATACCCACAATCTAACAATCAAATGTGGTGCCAATGGAGGTGATCCTGCCCCAGCATGCAGCTCTCTCTGACTGCTGCTGTTGCTGCTGCTGCTGCTGCAGCGGCTGTATTTGACTGAGTGCCAGCTTTAGTTTTTATACCTCATTAATTCACAGGAGCGATTGAGTGAGGAAACCGCTTCTTCTCCATCATAAATCAACTGGCAGTGCTGCATGTACACACAAATACACACAGGGGCAAGGAGGCAGACACACAACAGCTAAACATGAACACACTAGAGGGAGAGTATCTCAGGGGTTCTGTAATGATTTAATCAGTCACTGACAGAAAGTACAGTGATATTGTGATTGCTAATTTCCACATGACCCCTGTGTGAATAACGGTGGTGAGAAAACTTATTAATAAAAAGAATGGTGCCATATAATCAGAAAAAAATTGCTTTCTTTTTCCCCCATCATTTTCTGTAATGTGTTTAATTCTTTGTGTGTGTATGTCTGTTCTCTTGCATTTTTCCCCTTCCGGCTGTCTGAGGTATTTTTTATTGCATATGAACCAGAGTGAAGATGGAGGGGAAAGTGGAGTGGGTTGATTTAGTGCCATCTTCAAGATTATCAGTATTGGAGGACTTAGAAGTTGCAGCACATTCTGAGTATCTCTAAATTAAACTGGGATGAGAAAGAGCAGCATGGTTTGTAATTTAGATTGTCTGCGTGTGTGTGTGTGTGTGTGTGTGTGTGTGTGTGTGTGTGTGTGTGTGTGTGTGTGTGTGTGTGTGTGTGTGTGTGCGTGTGTGTGTGTGTGTGTGTGAGTGTATCGAAGAGAGGGAGAGGTAGAGATAGAGAGGTTTGATGCTGTAACAGCTGCTAATTATTGCTGCTCTATATTTCACAGAGTCTGTTTGATCTCCCCGTCCTGGGGAGAGAGATAGGGTTTCTCTGTCTGCTCCTCTCAAATTCACACACTAACACAAACACTAACACACACGTTACCACAGATACACACAAGCTCAGGGGTCAGGGGGAGGAGAAAGACGAATTGTGCTCTAATTACCAAGTCTCTGCAGGGGTTGACTTATATTTCAAGCCAACACCTCGGGACACAGAGTGCACGTTTTGTGTCTTGTTTTTTTGGTTTGTATTTGTGTCCCTCCGGCCTGCATCCCCCCTGCCCTCGTGTGCTGGCCTGTGATCACTGATATCACGGAGGGCAAATCAATCCAATCTCTCAAAGCACTCTGGGTAGTCCAAGTCCATAGACCATCTGGATGCTGCTCTGTTCTCTGCTGCGCTCTGCTCCCCAAGTGCCGGCTGCTGCAGTGATCAACTGTTTGGCACGCTGCATTGATGCATCCACTGTTCACCAATCATTAAGCATTGGGTGCATAGCAACAGTTACTAACCACCTTAACCTTTGGTAACTCTTGCAAGAGAAAAACATTTTATTTATGGTAAAAATAAATTAAAGTTTTTCTGAACATGTCTGTGGGCTGCACGTTGACGCTACAGTTACCACTGCAGCCTCACATGAGAAGGTCACCAGCTCGAATCCCAGCTTGTATATGGTGGGCCTATCTTTGTGGAGTTTGCATGTTCTCCCTGTGCATGCATGGGCCCTCTCCCACAGTCCAAAAATATGCTCACTGGGTTAATTAGTAGTTCTAAATTGCCCATAGGTGTGAGTGTGAGCGTGACAGGTTGTCTGTCTCTGTGTGTCAGCCCTATGATTGGCTGCCGACCAGTCCAGGATAAACCCCACCTCTCGCCCTAAGACAGCTGGGATATACTCCAGCCATTCACGACCCTGAACAGGATAAGCAGTTAGAAAATGAATCAATGAATGAATTAATGTACATGTTTGATTATGAGACCGATGCTTATTTAGTGACTTTTTGTTTCCTTATTTTTAAAATGATCTTTTTGGTATTACTCTTGCATCCCCAGAGAAGTAATCCAAAGGTTAAACTGGACGTGAGATTGAAATGTTCTTTTATAAAAGATCTTCTTGCTGATTAATAAGAATATTCTCAAAGCAGACTTTTAAAACAAAACAGTGTTTCAAAGGGCACCATGTTACTCTGAAAATGACACAATAAAAGCACTTTTACTGTGATTCTTCTATTTCTAAAATAAATTGCTACATCTTGGAGATGTAGTAAATGTCACCTTGACCTTTCCCTCAGACCATCTTTTCAAGGAGATATTCACCCATAGATGAATCTCAGAGGCTTGAGATTACAATAGCTGACAGAAATAAAAAAAAAAACTACAAAGCCACAACTGTGTCACCTGGATAATATTTCACGTTAAATAATAAAAATATGTTAAACTAATCAAAATTTACAGTATAAATATCAGAGAACAAAGCAAAACTCAAGATGACTTAGAAGTAAAGGGCTGTAAAATTTTTAAATAAAAGTGTGCACTAACACCAACAGTAGTGTTTGGGTTGATGATCTTTAAAAAAAAAAAGACAAAATGAGTGTGGAAAAAAAAAATCATACAACAGGTCAAAGTTAAATCCATGTTTATTTTATTCTTTCTCATGATCCAATAATATCATTTACTGTCAGAATATTTACACTACTGAGACAACACGGGTCTTTACATGTATCAGATATGGAAATGAGCTGATGTCCCACAACATATGAATTTGAGTGTGTTTCAGTCCAGAATTACCTCTGTCTCACACACAAAAGTGTCCAGGGAGGATGAAATGTCTGTGCTATGCCCTTGCTCCCTTAAAACATTGTTTATGTTTGTTAAAAATATTCTCACACAGATAACCTGTGTGAAATTGAGATAAGGAGGGAGTATTATCACTCTTTTCTTGGACCTATGTTTCTGGCATGAAGGCTACTTCAAAAGCCAGCTGCTCTGTCTGTGGTTCAGAGGGAAAGAGGGAGGATGACACGAGCTCAGCTTGTCTTTGAATAGCAGGTGCACCTCTCCCTTTATTGCAGGCCTGAATGAGGAATGAAGAAAAAAAAGCAAAGGATCAAAGTATGTTTTCCCACTATCCACTGCACCACAGCAAAGGCTAGATGGAGAAACGAATTTTCATTTGAAAACAGTCAATAGCCAGGCTGCCTGTGTGTATGCATGTGTGTGTGTGAGGGCATATGTGAATAAAGTTGGAGTTGACGCTCGTAAAAGCACTGACACATCCCCATTTCAAATAACCGGCTTTTGTCCAAATAAAAAATTCCCCATCCCTCTCTCCGTCTCTAACTCGTCTGTGTTGCCAAGGAAGATTAATAAACATGGCAGCTGCTCTGTGAAAAAATCACAACGCCTTCTGTTGAAACCTCACCGGCCATGCTCTGTCCATGAAAGGCTGTGGATTCAGGGGTTGCAGGGTGACAGGAGAGAGGGGAGCAAGTGGGGTCGGGTGAAAAGTGGATGACTGTGGAAGAAGAGGGATGGGGTGATGGGAGAGCAAGATGGAGGGGAATAAGGAGGATAGGGAAAAGTGGGGGAGGTGAAGGTGATGAGGGAGGGTCGATGGGTGCAGAGGTGTAAGAGACTGGGGAAGCTGAACTGGGTGAGGGTGGATGGCAGGGGAAGAGGTTGAGATGGGAGAGGATGTGGAGGACTGGGGCAAGGAAAGAGCTGTGTGTTGTAAAATGATATGATGGAGGTTTGTCAGAGAGGGAGGTGGTGGGGGAGGGGGTAGGCTCGGGACTCCTAGAGCAATAGGTTGAGTGAAATTCTCTAGTGGGGTCACATGTGGAAGTGGAAGACTGATCTGGTGGGAGTGCTGTGCTTGAGTTTCCATTGTGTCCATTTGAAGTGACTGGGTGTGCAAGGGTTCAGGTGTGTACTGTTCCTCTGAAGTTCCAGAGTTCTCTGTCTGTGGTGTTTGTAGGTAGTTTGTCTCTGTGTGTGACTCTGCACCATCTTGTGACTTTTCCAGGACTTTCTGCATGTGCTTTCTCGCCTGCTCTTGCAGGAGGCGATATTTGTCCATCTCCTCTGCAGTAAAGCTGATGGGAGGAACTATCCCTCCACCTGTTTGTGCGTCACCTGTCCTACTTTGCAATAAAGTTAGATTTGGTGAGCTGCCAGAGTTTGGCTCAACCATTTCCAGAGGACAGTTTTGCCTGTTGATGACAACTCCTTGCTCCAGTCCACATCCTTTTACCTCCTTGTCCTCCTCTCCCACCTTCTTCTTACTCTTCTCTGGTGGTCCTTTCCACCCTCTGGATTTTCTCTGGATTGACGGTAGTTTTCCTATGAGAGGGAGAAGCAACATTCTTGATGGTTTCTGTGGAGGGGACTTACTTAGTGATTGTGCAAGGAGAGGTGCAAGGTTTGATGGTGGATTGGACTCTTTTTGCTGAGAGGGACTCATGTCAGAACGGTTCATGTTGAGGCCTTGGATTTCAGAAGCAAAAGAGTTCCTTTGGGGTGAAGAATGAGAGACGGAACAAGTAGTGAGACTGGAAGAAAAGGATGTAGGACTATCCTGCTTCTTTGCCTCGTCTGATGAAAGTTCTTGAACTCTTGAGAAACTTTTACCAGGACTGAAAGTCAGAGCATCTATTGAACCTCCTGAGCAGGTACTGCTCCGGCTCCACTCAAAGCTGAGCTCAGACATGCTGGTGGTGCTGCAGGGGCTGCAGGATCGTGGGCTTTGACATCTGCCTGCCTGTGTGTTGATCACACTCTGGGGGCTGTCTGCTTGTCTACTTGTCCACCACTCAGGGCTGGAGAAACGTCTTGAGCTTGAGTGTCTTGTGACTGAATTCTTCCACACAAAGCTTGGGCTGTCTCTGCTATCTGCCCCTGTTCTGTATCCTGATGTGGATCTCTGTGTCTCCCAGTCCTCCCAGCTGTCACTGCTGCCCCAAGTCCACCTGTCCCAGTCAGCATCCTCTGTGCTCAGGTGTCTGCTTCTCTTCCCCCACCTGTTAGGACTTGGACTGAACCTTGCCACCTGCTCCCACTCCTCTGCTCTGCCTCTTGATCTCCACCAAGGCCTTGACTCTTCACTGCCTCCAGAAAAGCTCCCTCTCATCCACTCCCATTGCTCTGCATCAGAAATCCTTCCCCTGTCTCTGCAGCCTGATTGCCCTCCCATTCTCCCACTCCTCTCAGGCTGCTCCCAGACTTCTCCATGTCTCAAACTCTTCCTCTTACTATGAATGAATTTTCTGTCCCTGTGGAGGATTTTTCTCTTTCTAGCTGGGCTGCAACCACAGCTGTTGTCAGGGTAACAGCAGTCAATGAAACTCCTGGGGTTGCTATGGTGACCCCTTTCCCAAAACATCTTTGAGTTACATCCTGGCGAAAAGGCATGTACAGAGAAGTGAGACCGCAAGGGAAAAGTCATGGTGTCTCCATCTCGCTGTCCTTCCCCCTTGGAGTTTCTGTCTGCTGTGTGTTTGCTGAACAGGGAGGAGGCACTGTGGTTTTCTGCCTGTGACTGGGACTCAGTGCTGTGGGTCCTGTGAGGCCCCCTCTTCCTGACAGAGACAGATACTGGTTCAGTCTCACATCTCCCCAAGAGACAGCTGCTCCCTGCTCCCTGCACCCTCCTCTTCCTTGTCCCTCTTTGCCTCCTGCCCTCCCCCCAGCTCCCTCCAGCATCTCCTCTCCTCTCCCTGCCAGTTGACACTGTGGAAACAACGCTCCTCACTTTGCACCTCACTGATGGCTGCTTTTTTGAATCTTTCTTTTTCTCCCTTCTTTTCCTTTTCCCCAGCTTGTGTTTCTTAGTGCTGGCTTTCTTTCTCTTTTTGTGTGACACTTCTGAGACACCCACATACGGCTGTGCAGCACTTGCACACTTGCACATTGTCTCACTCCCACACTCACACCTGGATGGGCTGATGCATGTCCCCTGTGTGCCAGGCTGGATGACAGACCCTGATTTACAGCTCAGAGCTGTGATGGCTTTCTCCCTGATCCCTCTTGCACCCCCTAATCTTCCTCCCTGAGGATTCTGGGAGTTTGTGTCAGAGCTGTCACTATGAGCGGGGTCAAATGGATTGGAGGCTGCCCTCGCACAGTTTTCTATGCTTATCATGCGTCTGCCTCTTTCTGGTGTTGTTTCTGGTGATGAAAGGTTTGTGTTCTTTAGGAACAGGTGTGCCTCTGCCTCTTCATCAACATGTTGCTCTGCCTTGAAATTTGCTGCAGCTTTTTCCCTTCTTTTTGCTCTCTGCCTTTGTTTTGCCTCTCTTTCTAAACAGGTATGAGCTTCTGGTGCAGGAATAGCCGGCACACGTGGATTTGATTCGTCAGAGAGAGCACACAACTGATTTTGCTGTGACGCCTGTGGATCCTCAGCCAGTTGCTCTCGTCTCTGGGGATTTGAGCAGAGCGGGTTGCAGCTGTAGCAGATGTTTGGTTGAGAAATGGTGAACTTTAGCAAACTGACAGGCCATCTCAGATGCGTGGAGCCATCTTTCCCCACCACTGACATATACTGACTTTTCTCCCTCAACCCTTCTGTTTCACACTTTGTTTCTGTCTCACTTTCTGCTTTTGTTCTCCATATGGTCACCTGTGTTTGGGATGGCAAGAACAGTGGTTCTTGGGTCTGATTATTGGAGCTTTCTGGGGAAGGAGATTTTTCTTTTTCTTTGTCTCTCAGGGAGACCAGCTCTGTGTCGCTTAGTCTTACATTGTTAGAGGTGCACTTTTTGCTTTCAGCATTTCTCTCCACTGCGGTCCCAATTTCTTTGTCAATATCCTCCATTATTTCCTTTATTCTTTCTTTCATTTGCTCCCTTTTCTCTCTCTCCTCTTCCTCCAGGTCTGAGAAGACAGAAGCAGAAGGCTCAAGTCTGGGCCCCCTGCGAGAGAAACAGAAGGACACCCCAAGCCTGCCTCCAGCTTTTCCTCGCCCAGAGAGGGGCAGCTGGGGGCTTGAGCTCAGGCGAGACTGGGGGTTCACTGCAGGAGGGTCCACAATGGATGTTAAATGTGTAATCATTGGGGACCCTACAGGAGTGGAGGGTGGTAGTGATCGTGAGGGGGAATGGTATGTATCTTCTGGCTTGTGAGTAAGAGGAAGGGTCCAGGGTCTGTGGGCAGGGTTGAACAGTAGATGCTTCTCATCCTGGTTGTGGCCTTTTCGATCTCCATCTTTATCTTGTTGCTTGACTGCACTTCTTAGTCCAAAGGTCCTTCCTGAGACTCTGCAAAAAAAAAAAAAACAATAGAAACATGTTTTTTTTAGTTGATGCTCAAGGCATTAATGGTTTAAATTTTATTTCAAACTGGTATATGAGTCAAACACACACCCCTGTAGCATAGATGAAATATTCTACAAATCAATGGGGAAATTTATTACTAACTATAAAGTAATAATGGTGGCAACTAATCAAATGAATTTGATACCATTCTCCTTTAAATTGTATTAATGTGTTTCCACCAAGTAATCAAACAAATGGGAAAACATCAGCCTGTTGCAACACAACACATGTTGTTGATTAGAACACAAATCCTGACAACACAAACAGCCAGTCGTAATTGAGGATTTCGGAGTGGTATCTGGGATGGCTGATCAGATCTCAAAGGGGACGGTTGCCACCCCAGGGCCACACTTCTGGATGTGCCGCTTAATATTAATTTAGGGGTGCCATAATTCAGACTGATCTATTTCAACTGTGCGTTTGATAATAACATAAAATAAGAAGCAGGAAAGAAGGTAAGCACAGGGAAAATGAAAAGAAAGTAAGAAAAACAAACAAACAAACAAACAAATAAATAAAGTAAGTAAGGGTATGATATTGGCAGTTGGAGAAATGCTGATCACATATCATTGCCTGATTATAGGAAAACACATTTAATTGCAGAGGGAAAAGGTGCAATCAAGTTGATGATTAGGTGATGTATTGTTTTTTTCATCCATTGTTTTGATTGCTTTAGGTGAGCAAACCTTGCGTCAAGTTTAATATTTCACTGGTTTCCCTCCTATTGTGTATTTATTTAACAGATAAGCTTAGTTTTTTATTTTCTTTTTTTTTTTTTTAAATCAACCCCTCCCTTGAACTTTATCTATTTTTTTACATATGTTTGCTCACCAAGAACATGTCAACAATCTATATTTATTTCACCTGTGGACTATGTAGGACAGCTAAGTGCTTTCACCTCTGTGGATGCACTCATCACATCTAAGAAACACTGACTGGATGTGATGCTCTCTAACCCCTCTGGATCATGCTCCTGGTCTCAATGCACACACACACACGCACGCACAAATACACACAGTCACTAACCGCTGAGTCTCCTGTTGCAGCTGTGCGAGCTGATGCAGACGCCTGAGAGCCTTCTCCTGTTTGCGCTGATCCTTCCATGACTTTGAGGCCACATTTCGAGCAAATTCTCTGTGCTGGAGTTCCTTCAGTCTCTGCAGGAAATGAAAATGAAGTTTAAAGTTGAGAGAGACAGAGTGAGAAGGAGAGAGATGGAAAAGAAAAAAGTATGTGGAGGGCAGGGGGTAGCAAGACAAGAAGAGAGGGAGAGATTAGTGTTAGGAGGCTCTCCACACGCAGCTGTCTTTCAAACCACACACATCACATGGCAGCATTTGCAGATGTTCTCTTCCAAAGCTCATGTCCAATTAACTGCATTCAGCCTGGAAGAAAGCCTCTTTCCTTCAACATGCAACTTGAAGGCAAACACAACCAGACTGGTGAATGGTAGATTACAGAAACAGTAGGGGTGAGTGACAAGAGTGTTTTAATGATAATGATGCTCCTTCTACTGACATTTCTCAAATATTCAATCCCGCATCAGTCATCACTGTGGGGTTTTGGAGGACTGGTGCTTCAGTGACATCTGCTTTTACGCGCAAACAACAGTTCATGTCACCAAACACGAAAGCCTGGCCACTTATAGTTGGCAAAACAAACACTTGAAACAAAATAAAAAGCCAGAGACTTATTCCCAGAAAATGCTAGATGATTTAATCTGTTGAGTGTTTTGATAGATTTATAACCTGACTTTGAAATACAGCAAAGTAAGAGTGATTCAATTTTGAGCAAACTGGTGAGCCTCAAATGCAATAAGCATGGAAAAAGAAAAAAACAAAAAACAATTAGCCATGCTGTGCCAGTGTGCATGTGTATATTTTTGAGTCTATTAGTATAGGTGTGTCAAAACTCCCAGGGAAACAATGATTCATGCCTCTGTCTCCGGTTTCCTTTTCTGTCACACTTTAATCCCCCCTTTATCCATGCTGAGTAGGTGTGTGTGTACGTGCATATTGCTGTGTCTGAAGGCTAGGGAGGGACTAAAGAGTTTGGAAATAGCTGCAGTATCACGCACCACTATCTCCTCACTCACTTCCACGTTTATTTGAGCTCCCTCATTGTGCAATCCAAGCGTGGTGTCTGAATCCAGGATTTGTTGTTTATCTTACATATTTGAGAACTTATCCTGTAGAATAAACTGCAACAGGATTACACCACCTTCACGTTTAGATTATGTTAGGCTATTATCCGCCCCTTACAGTTTGTATCACACACACACACAAACATGCACACATCAGATTAGCTCCTCAGACATCAGATTTATTTATACACTCCCTCTCTTTCACACTCAGATCTTGCGCTGGAGCTGACAGTCTTCAGGTTAATCTCTGCTGAGTCTAACACAATCGTGTGTCTTCTTACATTATCACTCGATGCTTACCATCCCACTGTCAGCCTGCTGAAGACAGCGTTAAGGATGTGCCAGGAGTTCTTTAAACATGCACAATGTACAGTAGAGGTGCTTGTGCATTAAGGATGTGTATACGTGTATGTGAGTATTTGTTGTCGTATGCAGCAAGGGGCTTTGATGCCAAACTCATTCTACACTATAGGAAGTATTAATCATGTTCAAGAAGAGAGGCATGCATAATGAACTGCTGCGGACAGAGCCAGGAGTGAGGAGGAAGAAAGGATCAGTGGTTGTATTATAACCGCCCATGGAAATGACGAAGAGAGAGCAGAGAGGGGAGAGATAGAGAGAAGGAGAAAAGGAGAGTCAGTTGACAATAGATGGAATGTATGAAGATGAATACTTCCTCCTTCCTCCTGCATTTGCACTCGCAGCTTATTGTTCTCTCTTAAAAACAGGTCCCACTGCAGGCAAACCTGTAGCTATATTTAGAGTCAAACAAAATACTGCACGCTGAACCGTTTTTCGCTCAGCACACTGAGCAGAGCTATATTTCCGGTACCCATTTTAAAGTAAGAAATAGTTTTGTCTTCAAAGGTGATGTCATGTCCCCTTCAGCAGGGATGCTTTATTACTCCCGCTCTCCAACATGCCAGTCTCACTATGTCCTATGAAGCTCAATCCATCTGTCAAAGCCCAAATCAATATTCCTTTAGATGTGTTAAGAAGCACTCAGGCTGAGGTAACTATATGAGTCAGGTTTGATTCGCATCCACCAGCGACGCTGAATGAGGAATAGTGTATTCTTAGCTTGAGAGGGGCTGTGTTGATGGGCCGATTGCCCTTTTATTTAAATAAAGGAAGTGTAATGCCCAAATAATGAGTAATTTCAGTAATCAGCCTGAGCTTATAAATTGCAGCATTCAGACATGTTTATCCTTAAATCGATGACAAGGAAAAGAGACAGAGCAATTGCAATCAGCTTCCACCCATTCTCCAAAGCTAATACTCCTTCAGGGATGCTGTCTTCTGCTAGAATTTCAGCTGTTGTCTGCTTGCTACGCTGTGTGCATGCATGCTTCTGTGCATGTGTGTCTGAGTGTGTGTGTCCCTGCAATGCCAGTGGCTACTGTCAGCTCAGTGCCTCATGCAGCTCATTTCATGCGCCCGCCGCTGGCTAAAACAAAGCATTAACATTGGCCTGCAGTTGCTTCAATTCATTTTCAAAGAACAATGACTGTGAAGGAACAGTTTTATTTAATGTTTATTTCATGTTGCACAGTGTGGGCGTTTTGAAGTGGGAAGCAGTTTTGTGCGTGTGTGTGTGTGTGTGTGTGTGTGTGTGTGTGTGTGTGTGTGTGAGTGTGAGAGAGAGTGTATGTCTTGGCATGACAACAGATAGCTGCAGGAGAGTGTGCTATCAGCCGAACCTTCAGCTTGTTAGTCAAGAGTGGAGGTTGTATATTAGAATGGATGTGAAAGCAGAAGTCAGGAGGAGATCTGCTGCTGGGCCTTTTCCTAATGGTCCATTGGCCTCATCCTGTCCAAACTGTAATAATAGAACCATACTTGAGCTCTGACTAATAGTGCTGTGCAGAATATTTGTTACTTCTTTATTCATTTGTATAATAAGGAGATTCTTTGGCAGCTGCTCTGATTTTCAAAATGACATCAAATAACTTGAGCAGCCTTAACTAAAATATAGAACGTGGAGCATCTTGTGAAATTATGCTGTAGGTTTGTTTTGAGGAGGAGTAAGCACTTTGTCCTCAGCTGTTGGGTTCAACTTCACAAGACGATCAATGTTCTTCATTTTAATGCTGGAGTCTGGCTGCTCCAACATCATCCTATGTGTTGTTTTAGCATACCGATGGATAAATCGCGGCCTGCACTTCTTTTACATGATTCTGAAATTTTGATATACATACAATTTTTAAGGCTTTAATATTTTACATTAACAACTTTTTTTTCAACCTGTTTTATTTCTCATTATTCATAAACATGACTGTGTGTGTAAATTAATGAGTATACATTTATAATAAAAACTCAGAACTTTTGTTTTTTTCCTGAAATGACTTTTTTTCATGAGCCCGCCCTCATACTTTGTTTTTCTATACTAACTTTTATCCCAGTCATATTTAATCTAACCTTAATAAAGTCTAGTCATTTCATCTTGTTATAATCCCCACCTGAAAAAGGAATGCTCAGCCTGAGTAAATATTTTGAATGGTTCAGGATAACCATAAACTGGATGAATGAGAATCTACATGGACAGCTTAAATGATCTGTATCCTTATTTTTTTCCAGATTTGAAACTTGGTGATTAAATTCAAAACTTTATTGGTTGGACGTCAAACAATTTGTCCTTCACAGTGTGTGTTTGTAAAGAATGTTTTTAGGTTTTCTGCACTTGCTGCTTGGAACACTCAATGATACTCAATGATATGCAATAACAAACCTCAGTCTAAATTTTCCATCCAAACTTTCTAAGCGTAAATTTTTTGAGTACATAATTCTTTCTTTCTTTCTTTCTTTCTTTCTTTCTTTCTTTCTTTCTTTCTTTCTTTCTTTCTTTCTTTCTTTCTTTCTCTTAAGGTAAAATAAATAAAATATAGAACCAAGAAATGATTAAAAAAAATCTTGTGCTTTTCCAGTGGACCCCCAGTGGCCCACCAGCCTTTATCATGAGTTAAATCACTGTTGCCTCTGTCCCTGAAATACTTTTAGGCAAATGGGAAACATATTTGTTCACTTAAGGTTTGCATAACATAAAACACACATAATATCCTCACTTGATCCTGGTGAACAATTTTTAGTTAAAACGATTTTCCAAAGATGTCTATAGCCAAGGTTGAATAGATGTTGAAATCAGTTATAAAAAGATAGAGCCTTTTACTGACTAACTGACCATTTAACCTAGATTTCACTGGGAAATTTGCTCCTGTCACAAAGGTCATCTCTCATTCAGTAACATGTCAATGGTGTTTTTTAAAGGTAATATTTCAAATACTTTGCAGGTAGCATAGATTATTCAAAGGCATACACCACCAGTTGGATTTAATACCATGTCGTCCAATTTTCAAATCTACCACTTCCAATTTGAATCGCTGGATTTCGTCGCTCATTCAATGAGCTGTTTGGTATGAAAAAAACTACATCAGCATTCAAATCCAGATCACACAGTGCATCATGTGCTGCAGTTATGTATTTAAATGCAAAAAAAAACAACTGTCAAAATGACATGTTTGCAAGGACATGATTCCAACTACTGCAGGAATAAATTAGCAATTTAATCAATATCATGAAATGAAGAT
This sequence comes from Labroides dimidiatus, assembly GCA_030710495.1. NCBI lineage: Eukaryota > Metazoa > Chordata > Actinopteri > Labriformes > Labridae > Labroides > Labroides dimidiatus. The sequence goes on from CM061148.1 coordinate 15,040,132, forward strand.
GGGGTTGTTTACTATGTACAATGTAGGCATCATATCATATTTTAGCTGGTTAAAAATTAAATTACGTCTTGGGGGTTGAAACCTGATTCAGCCTGTTTTCTGGCCAAGTTCTGTGTTGAAATCCCAATGAGTACTGACTGGGATGTTAAGCTTAAGTGTTGATACTTTCTTTGACTAATTACAGTAGCGATTTCAATCTTAAATTCTTTATTGTAATTAATCATAGTAAAACCAATATTAAAAGTGAAAAAATAAACCTTTGTCTGCTTGATGATTAATATTGTAGAATTTCTTTTTTAAAACCTCTTTAAAACTGTTGTGCCTAAAATGCCCCTGTGTGGATACAGTTTTTGTGCACACACTCAGTGTGCTTGTGTACACATCTGTCTTGAGATGAGGTGTTACACTGCTGTGAACGTGCTTGTAAGAGATGATGTTGTTGTCACACTTCTGCTGTTACCTGCTGAGAAACTATACCCAATTGGCACACTGACATGGAAGTTTGAAAAGAGCTTTCCATCAACACACCTATCGCCAACACATCCAAATGTAATGATAGGACATTTTACAAAGATACCTGCTTAATTTTTAAAGCCTGGTTTGCATGCTGTTACATTATATGTGTTGTGACAATTGTGCAGGTGCATCCCATGTACCTGTTTGTGAGCGTGGTCATAGGAATTGATGTGGTTGTCAAACTCCTGGTGCCTGAGGTACTGCTTGTGACACAGCTCGCAGTAGAAAAGAGCCTTCAGATCCTCCGCTGAGCAGCCCAAAGCCCTCTCTGCTCGCTTCTGCAGAGAAAGAGACCAAAATGAAAGAGAGACAGAGAGTTGTGATAGTGGCGTAAACAGACAGAGACATAAAGGGTTGGGGGGGGGGCAGGAAAAGAGGAGTTGGGGGGAAGGAAGGTTGAGAGAATGGCAGATTGTTAGCCATTTAGAGCAAATATGCATCCCAGAGACATCAGCAGTAATAGCCTCTACATGTGCTCTGCATAAAACTGTTAAACGGCATCCCATTAAAGCACCCCACACTTTCTGCTGCTGTAGCTGGAGGTTGGACAAAGGCATTGAAAGCCTGTGCTCGTGGCAACCTGAGCCTGGGGACACATTTAATATAGCCACTATAATAAAAACCTGTGTTTGTACTGTAACGGCAGCTCGTCCAAAGTTTGACTGCAGAGAGAGCGACAATTGTGCATGACAGACAGCTGGACAGAAAAACGGCATAACCTCGACCATTATGTGCCAGAAAAACTGTTCATGTAAAGGAGCAAAAGTTCCAAAAAACAACACACACACACACACACACACACACAAGTGTATAAATAGCACATGGACAGACAAATACACACACATGTACTGAACAAATGGCACATGGTCCTCAGGGGATAAAATGCTTGTCGGCATGCTCACATCAGCCAGAGGGTTTTTGGTCCTGAAACATGCACACTGTTGTGTACAATAGATGTGTGTCCTTATGTGTGCTGAGACGTGTATGTGTGTGTGTTTGCGTGTGTGCATTCATGCCATGCTCTGCTTCAGAATGTAATTTCCCTGAGGCTGGGGTCTGCCAATAAACACTATTGAATTCTGTTCTACACTGACATGATGGGAATTTAATTTGAGGTTGTCACTTCTTTCTCTCCCTCTCAGTTTCTTTTCTGTCCCTGCGTCCACTCCCTTACTCTTTCTCTCTATCCCATTTTCACTTTCCTTTCGGTCCAAGCGTTTCTTTCCTCCTCTTCTCTCCTTACTTTTATCTCCTGTTTTATCCCCTCTATTTGGCTGTTTCGCTCCTGCTGGTGTGCTGCTTTTTCTGTTTGGTGAGCCCTGGGTCATGTGGTGACAGAGTCTATTGGCCTCAATTTGCTTCAGTAATATGCCTGCACACAGAAGCAGAGGTGAGGGGGGAAAGAGAGGGAGGGATAGGAAGACTGCAAAGAGGATAAGTGACCCCTGAGTGCCCTCACAGACACACACACGCGCACCAACACCTCAGTTTTATCATTACAGCATCGTCTAATAGTCCCTGTTGTGCATGCCTTCACTTCCTCTAAGTATAAAAGTTACATTCAGGTGAGCCTGGTTTCTGGTCTCTGTGCGTGAAGAGGAGTGGAGGCTGACAGGACTCTCTTAAGCTCAAATCAACACAAAGGTAACTAATATAGATCGATCCTGAGTTTCTTATGTGTACGGTATCGATCTGCCTCACAGGCTTAAGTCACGACCAGGAAATGATCCAATCACAGAGAGCGCCATTCCTGTGAGTGCTTGCCGGGTGATGAGATTGAGATAATGAATCCTGTGTATTTGTCAACCTTTGGGCTAACACAAGATTACAGGAGCTGTGTAAGTGCCCGTCGACTCACTCTCATTATACAGTATGTGTGTAAATGTGTGTATTTTTGTGTGTACTCGCCTTTCCTCCCCTCCAACCCTTTCTTCTCACTTTTCCCGAGACTGTCAAAGTAATTACTTTGAACAAGGAAAAATGTCTATGGAAAGACGGGAGTATGTACATGGGGGAAGGTGTAAATGAATGAGAGCAGAAATGTGTGTTCATGTGTGTGAACTCAGGAATCATTTGTTTATGTCAGACAGAATCTTGACAAACGGTACCCCGTTTTCCTGCAGAATAGAGAAATCAAACATGAGAGCCTTCATTGGCGTCCAATATACAGACCTTATCTGACTTTTTACTCTTTCACACCATCACAGAATGTAAAGATGCGCACAAAGAGGTACAATAAGCACAAACACTCATTTATGCATGCACAGTCGCGCTCAGTCTGTCAACCTGATACAGCAGTCCTAAATTAATCTAGACCTCAATTTACCTCACTAGCATAAATCTGTTTGCAGAGAAAGCACAAGTGATATCTGCTGCAACCCTGAATAGACAGTGATTGTTTGCATGATTATGTGTGTGAGTGTTTGTGCGAGGTTCTGAATGTGAATGCTTTTTTTTCCTCTCTTTTTCTCCTCATGCTTATCCTCAATTTGTGGGAGAAGTGCCATGTTATCCCTCTTCATAGCAGAAATTATGCCAACAAATAAGAGTGTTTATGAGCCATAGCCGGGTTTCAGACACACACCCATGTTATTCAATGTCTTAAGCTTGTGTGGAAATGAACCGGTCACACTTAAAGTGTTTTCACACACGTGGTCTGTCAGGGTTTGAGATTGTGTGCATTGGAAACTAATGATACACAATATATTCATGTGAAAACCCTAAGGAGAAAGAAAAAGGTCCTCTGAGAAATCTCTCTGAGTTTCTTCAGATGGTAACTGGGAGCACCTTTCTGATGCAATCAGTCTGCCATTGCAGTTGTACCTATTCAAGTGCCCCCCCCCCCTTTTTTTTCTTTTTCTTTTTTGGATGTCTGCTTTTTTCAGAGCATAAAATCCCAAACACACTCCGTTTTAGCTGCAAGTTAGCGTAAACTGAGTTATGGAGAGTTCAGATGAGTATAGCCACTAGTTTTTCGTCTAATCTTCTGTCCAGTAATTTGGGGATTAAGTCTGCTAATCTTCATAGAAATCAGTAAATATTCCACAGTGCAGTGTTGTAGTACTGGAGTGCAGATTTTCAGGACATGTTACTCACCAAACTCAGACTTGGACTAAGGACTCAAACTTTGACTGTTTTCAAACTAAGCAGATGGACTTGCACTTATTTTTGCTTTTTTTTTTCTTGTTCCGCCACAGTTCCAAACAGGATTCTTTAAGATGATGCGTTTTGCCTTCAAAGATTTTATTGCAAATGCACACAAGAGCAGTAGTTTACATTTTCAACATGTTTTAAGGTCTTTTTTCATAGGGTAGGAGAGGACAGTGGATAGAGCAGGAAACAGGGCAAGAGTTGGGAGCGACATGCAGAAAAAAGGTCACAGGTTGGATTTGAACCTGGGCCACCCACGCAAAGGCAACCCTCATGGAGCACAACATAGACCCACAGGCCATCTGCATTTCATTTACAAAATGTTTTAAACCACAAAGAATACTGCATACACTATGTACTTACTAGAGCAGTACACAAATGTTTACAGGGTAGTGTTGTCTCAAATCAAATGCTGCTGATTCTCACTTACAAGAAATGGTATTCATTAATAGCAACTGTCATCCATTGTTTAATCCATTTTTTCCCCTTCCTATAGCTAGGATGGTGGCCAGTGAGACTGAGAGGTGTCAAACGTTCCACAATAGACTTTGTGATTGTTTTGAATGCACAAAGTGAGAAATCAAAGTGCTCTACGTTATCCAATACTGTCAGAGTGAATGCACTTATGCACTCAAAATAGTAATTGTAAGTGCAGAAATATGCGATCTGAAACACAGCCTATGACTGACGGCTACAGAGGAATGATGCCGACTTTCAAAGACCTGGCTGTAGTTACTGACATCACAGTAGATATGACTGTAGCTGGAACAGGTTTGAGTTCAGGTCGTAGACTTTATGATATATGGACATAGTCTCTGTGACGTCACCCATCTGTTGTTAAACAGAGTAAAGGAACCTTTTGTCAGCAGGGACCAGATTGGAATTGCTGACTCAAGACATGGGCCTTGAGCTTCCTCACTTACGGCTACAGGATGCCAGACCTGCCACTCACTGAAGCTGCGCCTTTGATAGTGCAAACTTGTGACCTTAGAAAAACAATCATCCTCTGTACACAGTTTTTAGCTTGGTGTGTATATGATTTCCAGTCTTTCTGCAGCCAGCCTCAAGCAGACACTTGACCAACTGCAGATTTTAACACTTCCACATAGGCTTCATATTTTTAGACCAGCGCTTGCTGTTTGGTTTGGGTTTAAAGTTTAGGCATAAAATGTCAACAGGGTTACATACACATGCTGGTTATGTTTTTTTCCTCAAACAATAAAATGTGTGTTCATTTTTAATATGTGTCATTTTTACACTATTATTACTGTTGCTCTGTAATTTAATTTACAGACTAAAAATATGTATGTTGTTTCATCTCAGTAAAATCAAACCAAAGTATTGTGTTTTGTATTTTATCATGAGTTACTCAGTGATTCCCAGCCATAGCTTGCTAATTTAAAATGATGATTTATGGGTGGGTTGAAGGTAGTCTTAAGTTTAACTGAACAACTGCAGTGATCGAAGTCCAGCAAAAACAATGAGAGCATCTTGCCAGGCATGACACCCAGGGCTGTTTGCTTCATTGATAAACAAATTAAGTTTCAACAAGCTGCCTAGACAGCCGCTGTTTGATGTTTCCCCACAGCAAAGATTCAAAGTAAGTGATATTTTTAATGATAAAGAAAAAGATTTCCACTCACAAACAGAATTACATCTACAAAGAGATTTAAGATACCTCCTTGTTCATCTCATTAACCAAAATCCACACAAACTGCCAATGATGTACAGAAATACAGCACACGCTGTACTTAAATAGACTGCTTTGCTTTTTACTTTAAATAAATAAAAAATCTCTTATATTTTTGAATAAATATGTGAACAGGTGAGACTCCACTTTGAATCAAAAAGTAATAAAATATCCTGTTAAAATCTAAAAAATAATCTTCTGCCATGCTTCCTTCATGTTATATGGTTAAACATGGGGAAAATCAATGTTAATTTCATTTAAAGCATAAAATGTACTGCATGATATTGTTGATCATGCAAATTGTTGTTCAATCTTCACACCATTTGTTATGGTTACAGAAATTACATAAAAATAGCATTCAGCCACTTATGCTGTACTTGAGCTAAATAGTTTCACTCGTCTCACTGGTCACCTTCTGGCTGGTTGTAATTAAATATTGAACAGCATTTTCATGGATGGCCAGACTTAACCTAGAGCGAGTGTGAGGGAGGACTTCACTGTACAGACACTCTGACACAGCATTTTAAGAGCAGTCTGCTTGCTGGAGTTGATGTATTTATTGTTAATATAACAGGATAAACAGATTCACATTTTTCAGGGAGAGATTTTTAAAAATATCAATCAAGTGGGATTACACCGTGATAGAAAATGTGTTTTTATCTGACAAAAGAGGCAGAGGAGACAAATCAAGCTTGTGCGTACTACATGAAGTACTAGACACAAAATAAAAATGATCCAGAGATACTTCGATTTTTTTTTTTTTTTACTCTTATACTTGTGTAGGGAAATACACAAAGGATTTTCATTAACATTGTGTTTACTCTTTTAACTTTTCTTTTTGGACTCAAATAAGGATGTGTGAAAAACTGAATGTAAGTCAAGGGCACTTGAGTACAATCTCTAGCATCATTTTAATTCCTGCCACCTCAGATTTATTAATCATGCTGGCTCGGACATAATGGGATGAAACTGATCAGATGTAATAACTGTTACCAGGACTTCAAAAGCAGTTTTAATTGCTGACTTGGTTCAGTATCAAAATCAGATCATATCCAAAGTAGCAAAAAATTAGACCATAATAACATGCAGCATGCATAATAAATCCACAGAGTGAGAGAAAGAGAGCCCAGTAGAGAAATTAATCGTAGTAACAGATTCTCTCTGTTCTAATATATTCACTTTTACTAAACAGAACTTGTACTGCAGGAGGGGGAGGCAATTTTTTAAAATGTCTTTATATTGAACAGCAATTCAAGACAAAGACGCAAAACAACACAGGCATCATGTTGTAAAGATAATATCAAAGCCACCTACTTTTTATAGAGAAGAGAAGAGAAGAGAAGAGAAGAGAAGAGAAGAGAAGAGAAGAGAAGAGAAGAGAAGAGAAGAGAAGAGAAGGTGTATGTGAATTCAGAGAACTTGTAATTGCTCCTGTGCCTTCTGAGAACAATTCAATAAACAATTCATAACTGTTTATCAAGCCCAATTAAGCCTTTAATTATCTTCTGCTATAATTATCACCCTAATTTGGCCACTGTAATAAATAGAAACAATTCCATTTGTGCTAAAAAAAAAAAAAACCCTAATTCCATAAATCTGTTCGCCTCTTGCTCTTCCCTTCAGTTTCACTCTATTAACATATATTTGATGTCTTGTTTTCTTCTCTGCTGGTCTCTAAAGAGGTTCTGTGATTCTGTTTGACACACGTGTGTTCACACGTACACAAGAGGAGAGTCTGGCAGTGTGACAGTCTGATGATTTCTGGCCATTCTTCTGTAGCTAATGACAGCTGACCTGAGGGCTAAGATGCTTGTTACTGTAATGACCCGTAGATCTCAGCTTCAGACACTCTTTCACGCACACACACACATACGCACACACACACAAAGAGACGCTGCCAACCTGATATCTGAGTGTTAATGAGGTGACATTTGCAGCCCTAATGCATCTCCCCAGACTATCTTTAATATCTCTCCATGGCTAGCTTTCACCCATTTATTCATCTAATGTGTGTATGTGTGTGTGTGTGCGTGTGTGTGTGTGTGTGTGTGTGTGCGTGTGTGTGTGTGTGTGTGTGTGTGTGTGTGTGTGTGTGTGTGTGTGTGTGTGTGTGTGTGTGTGTGTGTGTCTGTGCGTGCTCATGTGCAAGCATGTGGAACCATCCGATCGTGTTTGTAGATCTTTGTTTGATCCAGATCATAAAAGCCAGACAAAAGTACTGCTTTGATAAGTACATAGAACAATAGAAGCCAGAGACACAGATGTGTTGACTACTGATAGCCAAAAGAACAGATGTGTTAGCACCACTGAGCTATGTTATGTTTCACACTGCCAGCTCTGCAGAGGAAACACCACAATCATCGATATGATTCTGAATATAAGAATACATGGTGGTACAAAATGTGCTCCAAATCCAGACCCAAGTGGTTTCTGACTCATTGTGTTTCTGTACAAACAGCAGCGTCTTTACTGTGAATCACTGATGTTTGTCTAACTCTTATCATTTTACTTGTGTTTTGTTCAAAATATAAAGAAGTGCTCCATCTCTCAGTGACCTTTAAAAGAACAGCATGCAGGTAACAAACAGAATAAATAAATGATGAAGACATTATATTTGCTAATTTTCCTTCTGCTCTTCGTTTTCATGCTAAAATGAGGAGCCCTCCTCACTGAGATTCATCCAGAAACTGACATTCCTAGTACAGATATTTAGCATTTCATCTTTCAACCCTGTTTTCCAGTTTGGAATTTTTCCCTGTTGCAGACTTGGATAGACAATATCTCTCTCTCTCTGCATTAAAACACATTTCTCTTTTCATTGCGTTAGCCCTTTGGCTTTTGAAATGGAACAATAACCATCAGTTACAGTGCCAGCCCTCGTCTGTAAAAGGGACACTGATTTAGCATTGCACTTAGAAGGAACTGAGGGACACACAGGAAAACAAGTTGCAGAAATAACTATCATGGCTGAGACTATGAAAGATAAAATAACCTGATACTTGGGGTGCTGGCCTTGTGGATCAAATGTCGACCTCATTTATAGAGGCTCTAGTCTCTGTCACAGCGGTCCCTGACTTGATGATTTGCTGCATGTCTTACCCTGCTTTGCTCTTATCTCCTTATATTTCCTATCTTTCCTCAGCTCTTCTAAAAAACATCAGAAATATAACTTTAGGATGACCTGATTCACCAAAAGTTTCTACCATGCAAAAGAAAGAATGATTAAAGAACAAATGCAAAGAACTGCAATATCCCTTTAGTCCTCCCATCTTTGATGGTTCATTGAATCTTTTCCCAGAGGAATTCCTGTGCATCTGTTGTTTTTTAAGATGATGGATGCTTTTTAATTTGGACATTTAAAGGAAGAGTTTTCGTTTTGCCTCTTGGTCTTTCGGTTTGGATAATCAACAGATTTTACACTTTCAATAGGGTAAAATACTTTTTTTTAGTTAAAACTTTAAGCTCCAAATCCAGTTGAGATGTGATGACTTCGCCTTAATTCTCAAATAGTTTGAGAACTTCTTTTTTGGAGCCACACATGACATTGTTTAAATTTTGCAAGCTTTGCACAACTTATCATGATAAGTGAAACCCAAGCCTCTTTAAATTTTAATCTTAATCAGATATAGGGGAAAAAAGAGCAAATCCTTTAGGGTAGATGAGGTAGGCAGCTCTGACTGGACTGATTTCACACTTGATATCCTCTCAATCACCTGACAAAACACATCTTTGTGTCCAGGAAGTCTATTTAAACTGCAAAAATTCCTGTCTCGCCCTCTGTCCTTAAACATTAAAACCACATTTAATAAAATGATTGTAAAAGACCAATGCATATTAGAATAGAAATAGAATAGAAAATACTTTATTGATCCCCAAAGGGAAATTAAGGAGTCACAGTCTCACTTACTGGCTGCCCTTGTTTTGTGAGGCCTTTCATGACACAACCAGGCATCAGTCAGGTAAGACATGCTCACTATCATCCTAAAACACCCCAGTTTGCTCATCTCAAAGTCAAAGATTGTTGTCCTCTCTGATAATTTACCTGATTCTCAAATAGAAATTGTTAAGTTTATATATATTACTTTGAATGAATGTGAAGACTCACATTAAAGCCCATTAAAAGCTTAAATCTGGCATTTTAACCATGTAGTTTTGAAACTATGTCACCATCTAAATACTTAGATGCAGTAGGTGCTGCTTTTATGATTTGTTACCAGTAAATGAACAGAGTTGTGCATGTAAAAATTAATGAACTCTAAACACTTCTGTAGGCAACTATTCTGCAGATAGAACAGCAGAAAGATGAAGGTTAAAGGGCTGTGGGTAAACAAAAGAGAAACAGCCATAGGGGAAGCACCCTGACTCGTTATGTTACGTGAGACATATCACATGCATCTACAAAAAAAGGTGAAACATAACAAGGGAAATGGTTAAAAGCTTCACAATAACTGTATTGTGTTTATGTAGGGCAACAGCAGGAAGTCTGAGGCATGGACAAATCAGACTCCTCCTGTTCAAGTCGTAAATCTCTGATTAGTTGCAAGGCCCGACCAAACGATCACTCAGTGTGCAATCAAAATTTAATTCCCTGTCCATCACAATCAAGGCCAAAGAGTCTATCCACCCTTCCTCTTCTCTCATTCTCTCTCTCCACATCTCTTCCATTCAGCAGTCCTTATTTTCACATCATTATTCATGCACTGTTTCATTGATCAATCCTACAAGGCCACGTTTAAAATCCATCCTCTTCTCAACACCCTCCCTCTCCACTCTCAATCTTTCTGCTTTGGTGTTAGACTGAATACAACGTGGGCTCGGCCTCTTGCTCGTGTGGTCCAAGTAAAACTGATCAAACACACCAAAGCAGAGGGTATATTTAACATTTCTCCACTTGAACAAACAGGACCTAAAGTTAGTTTTTCAGTTGGTTTGTGGATAAAACTTGTGTTTGGTTGGATCAAGACAGAAGCATGACAGTGAATTCCTAAAATACCCCTGCGCTCTACAAACTGTGGTCTGTGTCTGCTAATGTATTTTTACGATCCTGCCACTCATTCGATGTGCTCCTGGGGGACTTGAATTTTTTTCTCCCTCAAAAGCTGGAGGTTTCCTTCTCCTTTCTCTGTGCTCTCTTTTAGAGAGCGCAAACCGGGATCTAATAGCAATTTACCACAACATACATTACACAAAGTATGCTTTGTATGCATCCTGATTTTTGAAGTATTTTTTTTTTTCTTTCTTGATGCTTCTACCAGGAGAGAAAATAACAAGACAAGCCTTGGAGTGCCTGATCGTTGAGATGCAGTCCTCTCTTATACTTTCACCCTCTCCTCAGCCTTCACTCAACCTCTCGTTCATATTAATCTTTTCCGCTTTTGTAGTCTTTTGAGCTATTTTGGAAGCTCTTCTTAGTTCCTTTCTCATATCTGTTTCTCTCTTTCATGCATTAAAAGCACTCGTCGGTTACATGTCCGTACATCTGTGTGCCTATTACAGAAGTCTCTCTCTTCTCTCACTAAATGTCATCTCAAGTATTAAAATGGGTTTCTCTCTCAGCTGGTAGAAAAAGGGAATTACATGGACCATACCCTCCTGACATTTAAATTACAGACAAAGATGAAAACCCAGCATGGATAAACTGATGCACAATATGTTTAAACTGGTGTACACACACACACACACACACACACACACACACACACACACACACACACACACACACACACACACACACACACACACACACACACACAAACCATTATAATTTTTATACTTGCAGGAAATGGAAAACTAAGTACAGTTTTACAGGGTTTCTCCACACACTGAACTCAAACATCGTAGAATAGATGACCTAACACGGTCAAGGTCTTTCGTCACTATAGACTGTATAATAAATGAAGGTACATCTCTCATCTGTTTCTGAAACAAAGTTCTGAAGGAAATTGTCAGCAGGAGCCATAAAGCAAATGGGGTGGGCTTTAGCCTCCACATAGGGCCCCTTCCTGAAATCAGTTTTTCAGTTTGAACTCATTTTTGTAGCAGGCTGGAAACATGTTATTTCTGCTGTGAAAATTGCGTTTTTGGCTTGGTGTGTATGTGGTTTCCCGTAGTTCCAGCACTAGCCTGAAGCAGACACTCGATGAACAGCAGATTTTAGCACTTCTGCACTGCCACATACAGTATATTTAGCCCAGAGGTTGCTGCTTGGACGTCACCCACTGGTTTCCAGAGAGGCTTTAGTGACCCCACAGTGGCCATGTAGGAATTGTTAACTCTAATATCAAACAAGCTAGAAACTTGCAGAGAGATAGAGTGGAGGACATAGCATCGCTGCCCAACTAAAAAAGCTACAATGTTCCCACCTGTCCGTCAGATTAGCCTCATCCTTTATTATACATGACAATAATAACATCATTCTGAATTCCTTTCTTGCTCTGGCCGAAAACACTTTTTAAGCATCAAAATTTAAGGGTGCTATATAAATAAACAGTCTTGCCGCACAGAGACTTAAAATGAAAAGCAAGATCCTATCAAGAGACCAATGGGAAAAAAAGCAATGATTGATGTAGCTGTGAATCTTTGATAACAGGATCACAATATATCATAAATCACAAGAGTAAAGAACTACAGATAAAACAAGCATCAAATGTCAAGAAAAAGTTAAACATTAAAGTTAAGTTATAACCCCCGTAGCTTTCACACAATCCAAAGTTTTAAAAGAACACACCACATATATAGTTGCCAGGATTAAAGAAATCTGCGCTTGAAATGCATTTCAAGGGGGTGGTCAGGGGTGTCACACTATCCTTTTAAATTTTTATAAGCCACTTCAGATGCTACCACAGAGTCCTTACCTCTTATTGGTTATTGGCTTGGTCAGAGGAATGAGTCACACCCAAACATTTTACCTGTCAGTCTCACAGAAAGTGTCTCGCGGCTCTTTTTAATTTTCAATGGGCTTGTACTTATGTAGCTATAAGTCAATTTTTCTGTTGACAGATTTTTTTTTCCTGCCCATTGTAATTCTTATTTTGATGTTTTTACAAAACGAAACACAGATTATTTTACACTGCTACTGTGATGTGTTAATTTTTTTTTTTTAATATATAAAAACCTTTAAAACTCTTTTTGGGTTTAGTCCCATCTCCCGCAGTCCACACAGCATCCTTTGGCCTGACACTGTCCCCTGGATTGCTCTTGGCCAGCAGTGTGTAAATGAGAATGAGTGGATGAATGTAGTGTGTGATACGTTAGTGTAAAAGTGCTTTGAGTGGTTGGAAAACTCTAGAAAACCGTGGCTCATTTACCATTTACACAAGTGTTCCCACGCACACTTCATACCACCCCAACTTAAAACAGTCCTGACCCGCCGCTGCAGACGAGACTCCTGATTGACAGCTTCAAAGAGGATTGTTTCTCTATCTGCTAAAGTGATCAGACTGGGACTGTAATCTGCCAGTGTGATGATGCAGATTAGTGGAAGACAAGTTAAGAAGATGAAGGTAATCAGTTTGGGAAGTGACAGATTTCAAGAACAGGATTAATACAATCGCAGATTACATGCTACTTTCTTAACGCTCATCTAAGTCTCGCCAACTCCATGATGAGGGGCGAGGCGGGGGGGAGAGAGTGACGGGCTGCTGTTGTCACTGAGTACAGAAATGATTGCTCTCGTTCCAGCTTTCATGATTGCAGTTTCTTTCCAAGCTTTGAAGTGTGGGTTGAGAAGTTCTCGTGCCATGCATGTTCATTTGTGCCATCAAGGGGGGATAACACGAGTCTGTCCATTAAGAGTGACTGATCTTTTTACTGGCACATTAGAGTGCAAGTGAATGGACAGCTAATGATACCACAGATGAGGATGCTGAAATGAACAGTTTGCTCTCACATAATCGTGCTTGCACAGCGGACACATACACAGACAAACTCTGTGGTACACATCAGTCCGACTTTGCCAAAGCTGGTTTTGCTGTGCTTAAAGATTGTGTTGCAGTTAAGACCCATCGCTGGCTACAGGGACTGTAATCCCGCCAGGGTTCCCTCTGCTTTCTTCATCCTTCCATCTCTCTGCTCTCCTTCTTTCTCTGTGTGTCCTTGTTATCGTTCCTAACTTCTATCCACCCCAGTGTACGGCTGCATTAGTATGTATGGCCGTGTAGCTCTGGGTTTAGAGGTTTATGTCTCCTAATAGACAGAGATTTGTCCTGTCACACCAACACCCACATACAGCTTAAAGAGAGAGACAGGCAGAAAATGACTCCCTCTGCTCCGTGTGAGAAAGAACATTTATGTTTCCGTCTTATCTCCTCAGAGAAAGGTTTTATTTCTGTACGGGCAAATTATAAAACACTCATTTGTGGCCTTCTTTCTTTTGCTTTCTCCCACGCGTTTACATCCTCTCCTTTCCCTCCTCTCCTGCTCTCTCTCCTTCTCTCCCCTCTTTCTCTCCCTCTTTCACTACCCATGATTGGATTAAGACCAAAGAAGCCGAGTGAGGAGATGAAGAAGGGATGAGAGCTTATTAAGTGTGTGAGAGGTGAGATGACATAAATCTGTACGGAGAGAGATGAAGAGAAAGTATGAGACCATGTGTTCGAGAGGTATGTCTTTGTGTGTGCATGTGTGGGTATGGCATATTTCTGTATTTATCCTCCCACAAGGTGGGGTAGGAAGAAGGAGGGAAGAAGGAAGTGAGGCGTTTAGCTCTGGAGCACTTTAATCAAGGGGCGAGCAATCCTGCATGACCCACTCTGTCATCCATTATTGATGCCTGCCTGAGCCAGGCTGATGAATCATTAAGCCACTCATCAGGCCTGGGAATTCTGCCTCCTCCTCGGCCGATGACACTCATTTGCATAAATCACACGCTGCTGTTTTTTTCACACGCTCACACAGCAACACAAACACACACCGCTACACTCACAAAATGCAGCGCATGTATTTTGGCTTAGTTTGCAACGTGCATGGCTCACACTCCTTGAAAAGTTTTCTAAAACACAAATCTCTGCAGCTGCAACAGCTTTACACTCTGAGATACAGACAATGTATTTCACATCCTATGGTCCTCATATCATGTCTGTTTCATGTTCATGTTCTGTACAATTAATCCAAGAAATCACAAACAAACACACACATACACACACACACACACACACACAACTAACTTTTCATTTCATTTCGGGAGAAGAAATTGAAAGAATTGACAGAAAAAGAAACAAAAAAGTCAAAGAGAAGCAGATCTTACAGAGTTTCTGTTTACTTCTTGCCTCCGGGCTTCATGGCAGAGAAAAAGTGGAGAATCTTAGGGAAATTGATGAATACCCATGGCAGGCAGCAGGCAGCAGGCAGGCACACATGCACTTGCACAATCCACCCACAGATTCCGTCTCATCTTTGTGGGGGTTTCCCCTCCTTTCGTCTTCTCTCATCCTCTCATCCTCTCCCTCTATTCTCCTCCCCTCCCGCTGTTTCCATGTCTTCCCATTCAGGCTTGTGACTAATCCCGTACCACAGGGTAAGAATATACCTCACAGCAAGGGTAAGACGGCCCCATAGCAGACACTGCAGAAACCAGCAAACACGATCACGCCAAACTTACAAACACAAACAGACAGAGGAAACAGGCACCCTGCCCATGTAAAAGAGGTAGCCAAGGCCTCATAGCTGCTAGCTCGAGGCTGCCTGCAGACCACTGTGATCGTGCCATACTGGTAGCGTGTGGCCAGGGCATTTCTGCACCGTGTTAAGCCGAGTGGCTGGCATCTCCAATCTGCTAAACATAGGAATGTGGCTGCTCGGGATAATTGTGGCAACTTATTCTTGCCATTGCTGCTGTTGTGAACACCAGTCGAAGCGGACATGAATTATTAGTGTGTGCATCATGGCCCTACGCTGCTGGTGAGGGTAAGTCTGATATAATTCAATACATTGTTACTGATGCATGACCGACCCTCTACTATCAGAATAACCTGGTAGGTCCTATCCGCCATACATAAACATGAGAGCAGAGCAGAGCGAATACACAAGCACACACAGTGTTATTATAATAAAACATGGATTTTTCACCCCCTCAGACTCTTTTTCCCTTTCTGTATAAGTGCATGTACAAGCACTCTCTATTCTGTATGATATTACCCCATACAAGCACATTATAAGGCCATTATTCCATCCATTCATTTTCTTGAATCCTTGACCCAATAACATTGACCTTTTGTCACTTTCTTTTTTTTATCCAAGGCTTTCAGTCAGAGGTGAAAGGTGAAAGATAGGAAAATGCAGCTGAGACAGCAGAAACATGAAAGCCTCGCTTCGAGACATTGGCCAATTTTAAGGATGATTTACAGCAAAGTGATATCAGCATAGACTGAGACATTTATAACACAAAGAACCTGTCACGAATCTGTCAAGAACAAAGTTACCATTCGTACATATGTTATGTAGTGAGTTTAAAATAATAATTTTACTCCTCCAGTTTTCAATTCAGGCTCTGATGTGAAGCTGCCTGTGTGCATGTCTTGTAGCCAGCCACAGCAATGCAAAACAAGAAACCCCGCTCTGATATCAGTGATCCCAGGGAAGTGAAACTTGCTCATATGCATTAAAAGTCCCTCTGCCACTTTGATCTATAAATGCAGCATGCCTGCTCAACTTTTTCAGCACACTTATTTTTATAAATTTGCCTCATGCACATGAAAAGCGAAATAAAAAAAAGTATATAATCTCAAGGATCAAGCCTTATTTCAATGAAAGCAAACCCTGAGTCTCTGCAGGGCTCAGAGAGATTCCTGGGCCTCTGCTGGTTCACAGCCTCACTTTCAATGAGTCATCTCTCCAGAGAAGAGATAATTAATTTGTCTGAGCTGCTCTTAACCCGGGCCTGTGTGTCAGTACTAGAAACACACATGCACATACACAAGAATTTAAGCACAAAAGTGCAAATATGTACAAGGTGCACACCTACATGTGTATGTGGACACGTACACATAATGAGTTGATGGAGCTGTAACAGCTTCTCTACATCTTTCCCTGTGTGACAGTTTAGTAAATTTAAAGAAACCAGAGCAGCAGCATGAAGTGAGAGAAAAATGAGGTTACTGAAGAACAAAAACACTGACCAACAAATAACACGCCATCTCTTTTCTTCACTCCTTCAAGGACTTTTTTCAGCCTTATTGCTACTGCAATATTAGCTCCATCGCCTACACACACACACACACACACACACACACACACACACACACACACACACACACACACAAACACACACAAACACACACCAACTCCCATATAACAGTGTACACACAAATGCACACCTACACACGAACACACAAAGCCTCAAAGACCTTAACAGTTGAACCCTTGACCTGCTTAAAAATGAATGGGCTGCAGAGAGATGAGATGAGAAGCAATAGGAGAAGCAGATAAGAGTGGTGTCAGGGAGAGGGGGATGAGAGCAAAGGTAGAGAAGTGAATGGAGGAGAAGACAGATGGCAGAGGGAAATTGTAGTTCTGAAAAAGGGGAAAAAGGCAGATGCAGAGGTTGCAGAGTCCAGGTGAACAAAAGAGGATGAGATAAAGCCTGAAAGAGAAATGAAATCCTAATGACTGTTAAGACACTCTTATCTCTTCATCTCTCACCTGATATCTTTACATCTACAGATTTTTTTTTATTTCTCTTTAACATTCGTTGCTATAATTTGAGTTTTGGTTGCAGCATGTCAGTCAGATTCTACCTGAGCTACCATTCCAGATGGTTCATCAAACATCCCCTAATTATCAAACGCTCTCTAATTGTATGTGAGTGTGTGTGTGTGTTTATGTGCGGCTGTGTCTCCAGGTAATTATCTGATGCTGCGATCACTAATGACCACACAGACAAACATCTGTCCCGAGGTAATGTACAAAATGAGAGGGTGGCCATCTGTCGTGTCTGCTTGTGTGCGCTCAGATTCTCCTACGTGTGTCACTCAAAACATAGCTCTAATAGCAGTAAGTGCATTTTAATGATGTTGGCACGCCTCGTGGTGAAAATATGAAATCAAAAAATTCAGCTTGCTTTATTCTTGTGATAACAGACTATTACCAAACACTCAGCCCACGGTTTACCTTTCAAACGTGCTCACACACACCCACACACAGCTCGTGCAGGTCAGGTCAGTTATGCCACAGAAGCAGATTTTTACCTTGCAGGCATCAGACCCAAACACAAATAAATAAACACTTCCAATTCATAAAGCAGCATCTTGAGTCTGAACTTGTAGTCTGAGCGGAGGATTGTGAATGTGTCCTCTGTGTGAGACATCCTCTTTTGTGCGATTGAAAAAGCAGAGTTTAAATGCTCCTTCAGTTCACGCATTCAAGTCAGAGTCAAAGAGACACAAATAAAGAATGAGACTGCCGTCTGCAAATTGAATAAAGATCATCTCTAGCTCAGAAGGTGAACAAGCATTACAGATCTACCATCGGCACTCAAGCAGAAGCACAAAGACAACCTAAACATAGGCAGGGGTGAATGCGCCTGTACATCACTGCACCTTCCTTTGCCTTCGTTTTTTTTTTTTTTTTTTTTTACCCCGTTTGTTATTATTGCTGCACGCTGAAAAGAGCGGCAGGTAATGCCACCTCAAACAACGGGTTCATTTACAAGTTACACAATGAAGCTCAAACAAACAGGTAAGAAACTTGCCGTGTGGAGGAAAAGAGAAACAGAGGCAGAGAGAAAGGAGGTGAAAAAAAAAGAGATGGCTGAGAATGAGTTTGGAGAAGTCAAAAAATACTGAGGCAACAGAGTAAAGACGCAGCGTTTTCCTCCAGGGAACCATCCTGGTTATCAAGTAGAGGTTATTATGCTATGAAGCGCTAATGAATTCATTAGCTAAATGAAATGTCAATAAAGGCTTGAGAGAGTGTTAAAATCGATGCCAACCGGCTCTCACTCTTGCCCCAACGCCCTCCTCTTTCGCTTCATCCTATCTCACCCATCTGTCCCAATTATCCCAACCTTTCTCCCTAACACACACACACACACACACACACACACTTCCCCCCACACACACACTCTCTCCAGAGTGTTGAGTGTAAACTGTGATGGAGGACATTAGCGGTGATCAGTGGGAGCACTTTGCAGCGGTCAGCAGGAATGGTCGAGTCATACAGGACTTTAGTATTCAGCAGCACTCACCTGCTCGCTCTCAAACTGCTCCACCAGGGCCTGATGACTGAGCTGGTGTGTGTCTGTCTGTCTGTGTGTGTCTGTGTGTCTGTGTGTGTGTGTGTCTGTGTGTACGTGCATTAGCATTACACTTTATGAATGTAAGTGACTGCAGCATTAACGGCCCTGACTTTCAAATAGCTTTGCAGGCGACACAAGGCTGAACTACCTTACAGCAGCTGTTAAAACATTTCTTTTTATCTTAAACTCAGATCTGATTAATCCTTCTCCTTTTCTGACATTTGCTGAACTTTATAAATGTCAAGATGCCTTAACCAGCTTGATCGTCCCTGGGGAGTTCTTTTGATACCGAACTTGTATCGTTAATCATTATGATCATCATTAAAATGTGCTCAAAGATTCCTGGGTATCATGTTTACAGCCGTGAGCAAACTGGCGCACCAAATGGCGAACCAGTTGGCTCATCTCACCTCTGTCCCCTCATGATGGCATACTATTTGCCGCTGAGTGCTTGACTTGCTGGGAAACATGGGCCGTGTTTTTGTGCAGCTAAATGCTTGTTTCAAGATAATTGTTTGGGGGCATATGTTTAAATGCCACCTCATTTCCATAAACACTGTTCAGCTCCCAGAGGAATCAATGAAAACACAGAGGGTATAAATGCAGAGTCAAATACACACACACACATGTGCACACATGCCAGGGAAATTGCCCTCGATTTGACACTGGGCTATACAGTCGACAATTCATGGTGAAATATACATCAAAGTGGTGTTCATCTGAGTATATGCACACAATACTTTGCTATTCCGCGGCAGGAAGATTTCTCCAGGGAAATAGAGAGATGTGAAAAGGGGTTGGAAGACTTTTCTTCTAAAATTAAAGGAATATGTTTGTGAGTTGAGTAATGCTCTTGCGTTGTATCTGTCCTTTTCACACACACCTTTCTGTTTCTACATCTCTCCTGTCCTCCCTCTTTTCTGACACCAAGAACAGAAAAAAAACCTTTGAAATGTTAATGAGAGTTTAAAGAATGACTCACCAATGATGATTAAGCCCTAATATACATATGAGAACCAGAATTTAGACACGTCCGAGAAACCTATCACGATGACTAATTAGCAGTGATAAAGTAGTAATGAACAAAATCCTCATCTAGACATAGTGCAGCACTCCACTGGGAAGCTAACTAAACAAGATCTCTTAACAAAAATGAGGGGATTTGTAGTGAAGGAAGAGGAGGGTGTGTGTATAAAAGTGTGCGTAAGAGACGGTTGTTCTTCAGCACTCATAGGCATGTTGTGTTTTCTTAATGCTGCATCACCTTATCAAAGTGAAGATGCGAGAATTTACCCCTGACAAATCCCAGTTGTACCGTCCTTTGTACTCCAGTGATCTAAGCTGAATCAAAGAGCGGCTAGCTGTTGTTCTGGCTGCCACTGCTTTCTCTACATTAGATTGAACAGGAAGGGGGAAGGGGTAACAGATACTGCTCAGCATGACTAACACTCTTTAAGAGGTTTGTGTCCAACTCTTGGCTGCACGACTTTGTTTCACCTTAAACAAAAGGTCACTTTTGAACAACTTGACCACGAGCACCGCCTGTTTATCATAGTGACAGGCTCATAAATTGGGCTGTGTCAAAACTAATATGGATAAATCTGAAAGCGTGACATTTTATTTTTTGACCTTCCGTACCTTTGTAGCCAGCTTTTAACAAGGCTGGAATCTTTCCACAGGTAGATTTATCCACATTAGTGAGGACATGTCACTGGAGGTGAACAAGTTCTACCAACCATGAATGACAGATATAACTGTAAGCGTTCAGTATGGAGATAGTAAAATGAATTCAACAAAAACTTTCTCCCACATGAATATCAACCATATTTGAGCTGAAGACCAGAAAGCATGTGTGGATTCTGATTTTAAGTCAGGAACATTTCATCACACTGAGGGCTTGAATCCAGAAATTCATGTTGAAAGCGAATCTCCTGAGTCTACTACTGCTTGTGTTGTTTGCTCACATGCTCTCCTTTGATGGCATTTCTACTTTTGATGATATTTAAAGGGTTATAGATTTGCATTTTAGCTCTACAGGCGCATAATGCTCAATGTCAAAGCTTATTTGGCAATTCATCACAGGCTTTTTTTTCAAGAGAAAACTTCTGTGCTTACTCTGGGTTGAAGTTTTTGCTGTTTAAAAGGCCTGTTTGGATAGCAGAGCGCTGAACAAAATCTTTGATAACATAGACTTTTATAAATGAGCTTATAAATTGGGCAGCTGTACAAACTTCGTGGAAGCTTGAGCAGCAACATAAAAAGATGTTCAAGCAGTTCCTGTTGAAATGACTGTACTACACATTTTGTAAGCTAAGAATGGTCTACCAATGCTCAGCTAATACATCTTCAGGATATCTTAGTGTATTGCCTTTAACTTACTTTAATCGTTTGACTACAACTCTATTTCCATAAGAGTTAGGACCCTATGTAAAATGTCGTTCTGATTTTAATAGTTTGCACATTATTAAAACATCGTACAAATTTAATTAAAAATAGTACAAAGAAAAAAAATCTAAATTAAAATGAAACATAATTTGCTTTATGAAGAATATATGTCCATTTTAATACTGAGGCCAGCAACTTTGAAAAGTTAGGACTGCATCAAAAGACTGGAGAAGCTGTGGAATGCCAAAAGCACTAAATTTGAAAGCAAACACAAAAAATATTGGGTGTGTAGCCTTCATTGGAAAGGACAGATTGGGGGAGTGACAGGAGAAAAAAGGAGGCTGACATGTTCCAAGTTCTGTCAGGACTGAAGGAAAAGATCCCATGACACCTGCTCTACCAGTTGAGCTAAACCAACACCCAAAGAAATCATCACTGGGAACATCTCAAAGTGAATTAGGTTGACTGGTGACAGGTTGGCTTGAAAAGGAGCATCCCTGAGAATATCTGAAGTAAAGATAAAACAGGGGGTTTACCTCTCTGAGTAAGACTGCACTGGTGAAGAGTGCAACAATTTATGGAACAATTGCATCTGGGGATTTCACTGTACACAGCTGTGGTTTCCAAAGTTGGGGCAGAACCTCCTGGAGGCCTGGGACACACCACTGTTGGTGTCCTGAGATTACCTCTAATAAAAAACAATACTTCTGTTCGTAATTAAACACAGGTTGGTAATTTGAAAAATAAGCAAAAACAGCAGTTCAAAGAAGTGTTTCATCAGTTTTCATCTACTTATGTTGCTGTGTCTGAGGTAAGGGTGACGGATCAATGAAAGCATCAGTAGCAGGTTAGTTTATTGTGACATACAAATAATTGGGGTTATTTATCTGCTGACCAGCCAAATTAAGTATTCTAAGCTCAAAGCCAGTACAAAACTCACAGACTTTCACAGTTTAAACATTTAAGCAACTTCTATTCTACCATTGGACTTTTTATATATTGCCATAAAATAATATTGCAGTTGTTTGGCTGTTGTGGTAGAGTTGTTGTCTTTCAATAAAAGGATCAGGGGCTTGATCCCAGGTCTCGCTATCCCCATACTGAGGTGTCCTTAGGCAAGACATTTAACCCTGAACTGCCCCCAGTGCTGTGTAATCCACTGTGAATGGGTCAATACTGATGGTGCTGTACACAGCAGCCTTTGCTATCAGTGTATAAATGAGATTTGACTGAATAAATTGGAAGTGCTTCCAGGGCTCTGAGGATGAAATATACACAATCCATTTATCTTTTTTGCAATGTTTATCATTGTTAAGTGAGGGGATTGCAAATCTCTGGGAATATTTTTTGGAGGTTACAGGGTGAAAAGATCTTAGAAAAATCACCACATACACAGTCTAGAAACTAATACTGAATGATTATGACTTTCAGGCTTTAGATGACACTGCATTAACACAGTTCATCACTGCCCATGTGGACAAATGCAAGTTCAAACTCTACCATGGAGAGAGGAAACTGGACTTGATCCCAAAATACCGCCACTTTCTTCGGAGCTCATGTAAAATTGAAGTGGGGTGGAAAACCATCTTGCCAAATTTTTACGGTCCTGTTGGCTAATTGTAAAAAAAGCTAAATTTCAAAAGGTTGGTAAAAGGTGCGGACTATCAACTGTTATCGTTGGTAATCATCATTTGATAATTACTGCAAAATCACAAAATTTTGAAATCCAAAACAAAGTCATTAAAATATCTTGTTTCCCTCGACCAACAGTCAAAAAACAAACAAACAATAACAACAATAATAAAAAGAAAAGAAAACAAATAAAATGTGTTCATAATGACTTCAGATGAAATAAGATAAGACATTTCTACCTAGAATGACTGATTGATTGCCTGCCAGTCATAATTTGGTTTAATCACTGATCATTTAAACCTTTTTATCTGACAGCATATTTTAATACCTGACACAAGCCGATACATGAAGTTGATGATCGAGTGTTCTGGGCTTTCCTACTGCTCCCTGACTGTAACTTAAGTGTGAGTTTGACAAACATAGAGGACACAAAAACATGTCTGCATGGAAAAACAACCCAATGCATTATAAAAATATAAAGCAGTGTCTAATATATTCAGCACGCTGCATGTTCATTCAAATAAGACTATTTCTGAGACATCAGGCTTGTTTCTGGGACAAGACTGTACTTGTTGCAGGGTTGATAAAAAATGAGCATTTGATGATTCTACAAGGAGACGGATGATTCAAATAATCCAAATTTAAAGTGGAGGCCTCATTAGGAGGAAGTGAAGTCCACAGTATTTCAGTACAGTGATACTGATTATACACCCAGAGAGAGAGAGAGGGGGGTATAGAGTATGCATAATAATAACTTATTTAATGGCATTCATCTAGACCATCTGGGAATAATGTGTGTGTTGGTGTGTGTGTGTTTGTGTATGTGTGTGTATACAAAGTTAGAAAGTATATTTGTTAATATGACTTCTTACACCATCCCAGCTTGTGTGACTGTGTGTGTGCTCCACACTGTTCGCTCATTCCCATCACATAGTGAGCGCAGGCTGAACATGACAGACTGGTAATGACTTGCATAGCAACACATACACACACACACACACACACACACACACACACACACACACACACACATTCTCCCACACATTCACACACACAGACACACACATACACGCATACCAGCTGCTCCTTTCCTCCTTTCTCATCAAACTTGTCATCAGCTCCGCCAGTTTGTCTCGTCTCACATTAAGAGCTCATGAATAATGTGTGATTACCAGAGACCCACAGAGTTGCTCCTGCATCGACAACACACACACACGCGCACACACACGCACACAGAACTCATGTATATGTTAAATCTTCTCTATACATGTACTGTAATTTTCTTTGCTTGTATATTTCTTTTGCGTTCTCTCTATCACACACTCTTCCTTTGTCACCAGTGTGAGCGACAAAATACACAACCTGCAAGTGCACACAGACTGAGAGCCAGTTTTCAACTAAATGCCAGTTTGTTGGTTCAAAGGAACCACAGGGGCTGGAGAAAGGTCAGAAAGTAACCCAACTAGGCTGGCGAAGTCACACATCCTCACACACACACACACACACACACACACACACACACACACACACACACACACACACACACACACACACACACACACACACCTAACAAAAACTCCCCAGGTTGTTAGTGCTATTTTAGGCTGGTACTCATCTGGTTGGTAATTTGACTCTTTCAATTCTCACAGTCAGGGTACTGAAAGGGTTGAAAGAGGTAGAATGGCTTTGTGGCTCAATTCCCAGTTCATTTACTTTTCAAATAATCCCAACCTCCGAAATAAAATAAAATGAAATAATAAAAAAAAAAATCAAATGACTCACCAAAATGAAAAGATCATCCTTTGCAGTGAAAGATTCCACCTCCTCATATATGACACTGCCACAGAATCTGCTTGACTTATACAACTTGCACGCACATATTAACACACTTTTTCAACCCATAGGCTACTTGTGAAGAACATCCTGTAGTGTTGCCCATTTCCAAACATTTCTAATAATTCAGCAGCCATAAAAAGTGGAGGAAAGTGGCTGAGTAAGATTATTTTTTAGCTTGAAGAGTCACACTAGGTATTAAAAATGAATAGCTCGTAAAACAGGCAAACAGACAAGCATTTTCTAAAATCTCTCTCACACCCACCTTAGGAAATCCATCAAGCCTTGCATGCTCTCTACCCGATGAGTCGCTGTTCGCAGTGGGACGCAGCGGTCCTCTGAAGACCCCCTTGACGCGCCGAAAGTGTCCATTGCTCAGGTGTGTGGAGCTGATAACCAGGTAGTAGCACGCGCTGCACGCCATCCCAGGAGACTCGCGGGGCTGTGGGCTCATGTAAGACTTGTTCCCCTGCTCCTGTGGGTCCTTGCTCCCTAAAGTAGGGTCCTGCTGTGCGGATGTTGCGCAGAGGTGAAAGCTCGACCACAGGGATGTGTCACTCCTGGTCTCTGTTGAGAAGTCTGTGCGTCCGTACAAAGAGAGAAAAATGAGAATGAGTCAGTTGGTTGAAACTTAAAATGATGTGTGTGTAAGGGACAGAAAGAGGTAGACAGAGATGCTATACAGACCGAGCTCCGCTGGAGTCTGCGCTTGGCATGCTCTCGTCGCTCTGGCTTAAATAAATGAATGAGCGCCTGTGGAGTGCCATAAGAGGAGAGGAATCCATCCACTCTGTTTGACACACACACACACACACACACACACACACACACACACACACACACACACACACACACACACACACACTCTCTCTCTCTCTCTCTCTCTCTCTCTCTCTCTCTCTCTCTCTCTCTCCTCAACGTGGCTCAGCCCACCTCCTCTTTCTCTTCTTCTTCTTTTTCTTCTTTTCCTTCTGTCTCTTTTACAGTCCAGTGGTCTAGTCTGTAAAGTGCACGCAGCCCCGGCCAAGCAGCAGCAACAGCGGCAGCAGCATCCCAATAGGGGTTCTCAGTACAGAAAAGGGGAGCAGACACTGGGGCAGGTGCGCCCCGCTTCGTGTACGACGAAGGGGAAAGAAGGGGGAAACATCTGACCCTCTTTTCTTAAATTTGGTTGAAAATCAGCCTCTTTGTGAATGAGATTCCGCGGGACGAGACAGCAAACTCATCCAGTCTCTTTTAGTTGTTGTCGCGCGCCAGCACAGGCAGACTGAAAAGGTTCAGAGTCTTTCTCAAGGAACACACACTCACCCCTCTCCCTCTCCCTCCCTCTCCTCCTCCTCCTAACCCCCTCCTCCCCTCTCTCTCTCTGTGTGTACAAGTGTCTGACTCTCTCTTTCTCAGGGGCTGCACCGGACCGGATTCCTGTTGCAGCCTATAATAAACAGCTCGTGCTCGTGCGTGGGTCAGGGATGGGAGGAATCATTTCTGGCAACGCTGTGCTTGAGTAACTCAGAACTGAAGTGCAATCCCCAAATCCTCCCCCTCAGTTTCTTACTCGCGCCTGTTCCCCTTTTCTTCCACTATTTTTTTTATTATTATTATTTTATCCTGTCAGGAAAAGACAAGATGATGAACTTCACTGCAAACGAGGCACAGACAACATGTTTGTGTCAATCTCTCTTCCTCTCATCGTCCCCCTCTTTCCCCCCTTTCTGCTTTGAGGGCTTCAAAGTAAAAGCCCCATGCTTCTACGAGGTCTGAGTATCGTCAGGGGAAAGGAAAACCTCACTCAGTTGCAACCTCCGGGGTGTAACGATTAGATTACAGATAAAAGGCTCTTTTTCTCCGGCTCGGCCTGTCAAACTGCTGCCGTCAAAGCGCAGCTCGGAGCTGGCTGTATTTGGCGCTGTTCACCAGCGCGGTGCTGAAACTGTTCCACTGTGAGCACTCACAGAGGAGTCATGCATATTCAGCCCAGGATTAGGGTGCCTGTTTTGTTGCTCCACATCAACACTGAACGCTACAGACAGCTCTGGCTTTTAGAGGTGGAAGGACACCGAGGGACAAGCGTGGGAAGGGAGTTCACTCTCTCTGAGCATTTTAGCTTGAGTTATGAGACAAAAAAAAAAAAAAAGATATATTCTTCAGGCTGAAGCAGAAGTTTTATTTGTTTTATTTAAGAGAGGACACCTGTCATCCTTAGATGAGAAATGACTCAACGAAAATCTCAGACTTTGATGGGCTACAGTCTTTAGATTTAATGCTGCCATCAATCCAGCTTTAAGGTTTTTTTTAAATAACTTCCCCCAGTGACTAAATCACAATCTTCCTTTTAGCACATGTTTTATTCAACATCGCCCAAAGGACACCTTGAAAAGAAGAAGAAGAAGAAACTTTTTGGTTTCTGAGGCAATTGAACTTTCAAACACTCCTATACAAACATGGCTGATCTCTGAGCTTCAGCAGCTTTTTCAAACACATTATTCCTGACAGCCTCCTACTCTTTGACAAACTGTTGCTCCTCTGCAACCCACTCACTCTCTCTTGTTCTGCACCATTTTCCTTCTCTTAACCGAGTTTGTGTCCAGTCCTCCAGGCCAGGTTCCTGACACATCTCAGCCCTCTCACACCACAGGCCTTTGTAGAGGCCTGGACTGCATGAACCCGCCTTAGAGCTGCATCATTCAAAGAAATGTTGCTTTCTGGTTTTGATCTGTTATGATTGAGAGTGTGTGTGTGTGATGGTGGTGTGTTTTTATGTACATGAAAGGTTTATTCCTCCTGGGACTTTGCGGCTCCCAGTTACAGTAAAGACTGAAGATGAAGCATGGCTCTGTCTGCGTATACCCCCTTATATGGGCCTGTTAATGCACTTATGCCCCAGTCCTCTATGAAACACCACACACACAGAAGCTTGTAGAGTAATTTTTGTTTAAACTAGCATGGTGACCCTCGCTGGTGTCTCAGGAGGGCTGTGGACAGGCAGTCTTCTGTGATGGATTCCAATCTGCTGTAATGGTTGCAGGAGTTTACTGTGCACCATTCCTTTGCTTGATGTTGTGAACATCACACAAAGGCATACAAAGGCAACACACAAAAAGAGAAATTATGTGTCAAAGTGTAGCTTGAGACCATGCAAGTGTGTGCAACATGCACCGTTTTGCTTCTCAGTATGTATCTGTGCTTGTATAAACTTGCAGTTTATTTGTGTTCCTCTGAACACATGAAAAAGAGAGACATGTTTTTAGGTGAAAATTTAACCTTGGCATTCCCCAAAATGCACTTTAATTAAAAATTTCCAGCAAAAACTTAAATTTAGATGATAAAAAAAAAACTTTTTTGGCAGATATTTGCCTCAAGAATTCCTGCTTAATAGCTTTGAGCACAAAAAAAAGAAAAAAAAGAATCAAGAATACCTGTTCCACATGATGTAACAGACTCCTTGATCATGGTATGGGAAGTCTCAAATGTCTGTCTTAATATGAGCTTTTTTTCTGTATCTGTCTCTATTTTATTGATTTAAAGATGAAGTATGTATAACTAATAGTGCTATTCTGCATAAGATTTTATATTATTGTAATGTCATATTTGTGTTGTGGATTTTGAAGGACACTTCAGTCCAGTACCTTTTTTAATTTTTTCTGTGAATCTCTTGGTTTTCTGCCTCTTTCAATATCAACACATAAATTGCTCTAAAGCTGGCCAAGGTTTTCACAGAGCAGAAGCCTCCATGTTTGATAACAAAACTAATGAAAAAAAATTGTTGAATTATGTTAAAAATTAAAGCAATCAAATATTTTAAAGTGAAAATGAACACATACTCCAAATGAAAAGGATAAGCGTACAGATCTCCCTGCCCCAAAGTTGCTCCCTCACCTAGTGCTTTTAACCTCCTACAAGTTATATAGTTCACTAAGTGGCCTGCAAGCTTCAGGTACTGTCAATGATAACACTTGACAGTCACACCTCACCCCTGGAACTAAACAGGAAGCCGGTGAAAACACTTCATCAAGTGAGCACCTCCCTTCAACAATGTTTTGCCAAGTTGGAACTCACTGAGGCCACTTAGCTTCTGCGTCCAAGTACTAATTCTCTCCATGCTTTCTCTCATCAACCATCATTTGTTTAGGGTGTAAAAAGAAAGGAGAAAAACAAAGCAAAGAAAGATGTTAGAGAGAGAGCAGGAAAGGCTTAGCCAGGGTGAGAAAACACTTCACCTCCCCTTTCTCTCCATGTTCATGAGAGAAGACAGAGAATACAGAGAGAAGAAGGCAAAGCAGAAGCCTGTTTGAGCTCGAGCTCACCCCTGCTAGGTCTGTCAAGCTTTTCTTGGTGAGGAAGGACATAGACGGATGACTTCAGTATTTTGAAATGCTGGTTATATCCTTGTTGTACAGATTATGCATTTCTTATGTGACTTTTCCTTTAATTCAGCCTCTCCCCTACTCAGAAATTTGTTTTGTTGTTCATTGTAACCCTAAGGGTCAACAGTGTGTGTCAGAGGCTCTGTTAAAGTGTGTGGCTGTGTTTACTGTCCTGATGTCTATCTGTCGAAATGGTCAGTGTTATCAGGTTTTCAGTGTCTCGCAGCTCTGCAGTCTACACTCTTAACATCACCCTGTCACTTCAATTTCCTCCTTCAGCCAGCGGCCCCGAACCTCTGCAGATCCTATCAGAGCAAATCCCTAATGATCATAAAGCTGTCTGGATGGAGAGGACATCAGCACCCACATGTCCACACCCTGTCGCCTACGTGAGCATCCACACACCCTCTCGCCCAGACTGTATCAGTGATAGAAACATTGTCTTTATGTTCTTTCTCAGCCTTTCCTCCACTGGGGAACACACTTCTCTCACTTGAGGAAAAGAAAACCAATCTTAAACAGGAAATTACCTCCATACTATCTTCTGGCAAAAGCTTTAGTTAATGTCTTATACACTTAAGTACTGCTGGGTAATGTATTTTCTGTGTCCTGGAGTGCCACTGGGAGCGATGCAGCTGCAATAATGAGAGTATCCTGAACAATCAGGTAATGCAGAAAACAATGGCACTAACACTTTAGCCTCCTCACTTGTGATTGGAAAAGACACTTCTATGTGTTTTTTAATATATTTCTAATATTGGGCACAGTATGCAGGTGTGTAATCCCCTAACTGTTAGTGTGAGTGCATGTGCAGAGAGGGGGGGCTATTTGCACTGATCATCCACATGGGGAAAAGAGTTGTGTATATTTTAAACACTCTAATTCCCTGAAGTACCTCCTCTCTCCCCCTCGCTTTCTATCTGCTCCTGGTGCTTTCATTACTGTTGGAAAAGATGCGGTTATACAGAGAGGGGGGAGTGGGTGGGTGGGAGAGTGAAAGAGAGCGACAGAATGGCCAAGAAAGAAAGAAACAGCACAAATCTTGGTGGTATCAGTTTTCCCCAGTTGCTGCCTCTGGCTCTTTCTTTCTCTCCACTCCCCTTATAAACCCCTGAATATTACAGTTAGCTTTCGGGTGCATATTGCTGTCTTTTATGCACAGTGGATGAGATTGCATCTGAATGTATTATGATCCAGAAGTGGGTACTCTCTTCCTCTCTCTTGCTTTCTCTCTCTCTATCTCTTTCTGTGTGTGTGTGTGTGTGTGGGGGGGTCAGGAGAATGCTTTCTCCGTAGACCACCGTTTACCATGACATCAGTGTGAAAAAAGTATGCAAAAAAACAAAAAAAAAAAAACAAAGAGGAAGTGTAAGGAAGGAAGACCTCACTTACAATTAGATTTTTTCCCAGCTTTTATGAAGATCAGAGCTCTGCAGAGAGGGTGTGTGAGCCCCCCCCCCCCATCAGATAAATATTGCACAGTTAAAGGTAAATTGCGTCTCTTTTTTCAAAACTACTTTCAATTGATGAACACTTACCTCAGCTAAACCTTTTATCAACTTTAACATAATCAACTCTGATTGGCTCTGAGCAGGGTGTTGTCATGGGGTGGCCTGGGGTGTTATGGGCTCCATGTTAAATCCGATAAGCCCTCCCAGGTTCCTCTGCATTACCTATGATTGGCTATCTATCCAGTCAGAGGAGGACTTATTATATCAGAGCAGCTGAAACAACAGACTTTAGGTTTGTGTTGGTACTCTTCACAGAAATATGGGAGAAATATTTTCCTTACAGATGTTTGGAGTGACTTCGAAGTTTTTTGTTTTAAATCTGTTGATCTTATCTATGAAATGATAACGGCTGCCTCTTTTAAAAGAGGTCAGTGAAAAAGACTGACTATTTAAAAAAGGTTATCTTTAATGCCTGTAAACCACTGAGTGCATATTGTGCACCCATTCTAGGGTTGAAGGTGGCTAGAACTTGTCCCAGCTGTCATGGGGTGCAAAGCCAGGTATACCTGGACTGGTTGCCAGCTCATCACAGGGCTTGCAAACAACCATTTACACCTATAGGCAATTTAGGGTGACTAGTCACCTCATGAGCATGTCTTTCAACTGTGGAAAAAAGCTAGGGTTCTTGGGGAGAAACCGCCTATGGGCACCTGCCCAGGCAGGGATTTGAACAAAGAACCTTTTTTAAGTTATTTTTGGGGCTTTTTATGCCTTCATAGTGTGAGGACAGGACAGAGGATAGATGAGGAAACAGGGTGAGAGTGAGGAGTGACATGTGAAAGTCACCATAGGTCAGACTTGAACCCGGGCTGCCCACTCAAAGGGCTTTTTTGCCCATATGGAGTGTGACCTAGACCACTAGACCATCTGCACTCCAAACCAGGAACCTTTTTGCTTTGAAGCTTTAGCACTAACCACTGCACCACTGTGCAACTCCCTTAATGAAGTGGATGTCAAACAAACAAACAAACAAACAAACAAACAAAAAAACAATTATCATGGCGACTTGGGATTTTTATTTGTTTATTGTAAAAAATAAGAACTTAATAGAAAGTTGACACAAACCATAAGCTCCTTACATCACCTTTTGTAATTCAAGTGAGAAAATGGATATGTTGCCATGGTTTTCTATTATATTCAAGAGAACATATACACAGAAGTTTTACAACAACATGAAACCTCATGATTGTCACCATTTAATCTTAATGCATGAACAGAAATTGAAAATAAACTCCATTCAGAGATGTGCGTACACACACTTCCATATGCCCAGCCCTGCATAAGTCATGCGTTCCAGTTAGCCACCTCTTTTTAAAAGATTCTCACAAAAACTGTATGCTCAAATAGGTTTGCTGGCATAAATCAGTAAGCAGGGATTGCCCACACTAATGTGAGCATTTGTCAGTGTGTGCTGGTGAACATAGAGATTGATTGCTTTGTGTGATAATGTATGTTCACTCACCTCCATGTTTGTGTGCCCCTATGTTTTGCTTGCACAGTTTGTGTGTGTGTATGCGTGTGTGTGAGCATATGGGTGTTCACCCCCCTGTGCATCCATACATGCACCACTGAGATTATAAAAATGCCATGAACAGTTGTGTCTGCATATGGGTGAAGCCATGCACTCACTGCGGTCTTGCACAGCAGATTGATAGGAATGAAATATTCTGTAATCTAAATGTAAATGGAAGTGAAATTTACCGGTGGGTTCTATGTAATTACCAGTGCCACAATTTATTAGAGTTGTGTTTGTGTAAGGTGCAGAGGGAGAAAGAGAGAATATAAGAGGGGGGTGGGGTGGTGGTGGAGGATTTAGGGAAAAATAAAGAGAACAAATGAGCGAGTGTGGAAGGGCTATCAGAATGACAGAGTAAGAGAAAGGATGATTTATATATAGTTATGGTTTCATGGTTGAGCAGAGTAGGAGCAGACTTACTGCATAGGGAGTGAGAAAGGGAAATAAGAAGCTGGTCAAATCTGGTCAGAAGGGTCCATCGAGACAAAGGAATAAGAGCTCTGACTATGACTCTGTTCAGCATAAAGCAGAGAGTGCAGTGAGGGGTAAAATATGGGACTAGTTCCAGACTTGTGCCTGTCAGAGCTGACAACCTGGTTCTGGACACAGACTTGATCTTCCAGGCGGTGGACAATTAGTCACCCTCTGGTAAAGTGGTCTGAAATGTCTTTGATATATGGACAGCGTATGACTTATCCTGATGTGAACTCAGCTGGTCCTGCAGTTAAAGAGAAATGGTGTCAGAAGCAGATGCACCCAGAGAGATGGTGATCATTAAGGTGTGATGTTGTGCTAACACTATTAATGAGACTGCAACTCTCACCGATGCATATGCAGAAAGGAAGTGTGTGTTCACAGTCTGTGTGTACTTCACTTTTGACTTCCCGGTGTGTGTTTGTGTCTAGATTTGCATGCATTTGATCAAACTCTCTCTGCCACATTCCACAGGGGAAAGATTCAAAGTGTAGTTTTAATATACTTCGACAGGATTTCATTTCTCATATCTCAAAAATCCTTTCCCCCATCCTTCTTACTTATATGCTACCTCTCCCCTCAGCAGCCCCCTCAACTTGGCTTTCTCCCCGGAAGCTAATCAGAGTATAGCGTGCTGCAGATGAAAGTTACGGCTATCAAATCTAGCAGGGCTCTGCAACAACCTGTCCAAAAGGAAAAGCATTTGTCTCATGTGTTTGGACTTTAATACATCTTTCTGTCTTTTTCTGTCATTTTCATTCATCCTAATTTATGTGACTGCATGTGTGCTATGAACTTTTACCACCCCCATTGACCTCTGTATTTGTTTGGTAATGTGAAGACTTTTAAGAAACGTAGCTCACCAGATCAAAAGATATGTCTGTGTCTGGGTGCCAGAGAGCATGGGAATATGTTTCACTTGTTTGTGACAGTAGAAAGTTGTTTGGAGAGGCAGTTAGCTTTTTTATTGGAGTATCAGTGGTGCTGTGTAAATAATAGATAAGGCCTGTTGATGAGGTCTCTGGTTGGTCCCAGACTACAATGGGAAACACACTGTTCTCAGCCAATTTAACTCAAACATGGGAGTTCAGCCGAGAGTGCTCTCATCTGCAGTTATTGTACTTCAAAGCAATGACAGTTAAGATTAAATGGGGTGTTAGTGAGCAGCAACCTTAGGGGCTGAGAAATGAAACCAATGCAGAAGTGTAAAAAAAAAACAAAACAAAACAGAGTAGTTCCTCAACTGTCCACTTGAGGCTGGCTGCAAATGCCAATCAATCACCTTTAACAACAATATAAGATTACCTATATTAACAACAGAACTCCACATGCCTGGTTCCACAATATGGTGTGTAAATATTATTATTATCATTGTATTTATTTTTGTATTTATTTTCAAATAAGTTGGCACATTTCATAAACCAAACTCTCTTCTGAAAGAAATTGGTGGTGTCACTATGAAACTTCGGTTAATCCTCATAAGGTGTCATTGGAATACTCAGCTGTATTTAAGAATTTCACATATTTACCAAGCAACAATTTGGGTTGTGACGCAAATATCAAAAGGTTAAAAAAAAAGAAGAAAGAAAAGAGGATTTTAAGTCCAGTAATAACTTTATTTGCTTTGCCTTATGCTAGGTCAACCAAAGTAAGGTCGGGTCAGCAATTCCAATGTGGCACCATCTGACGATAGGCTACAAACTCTGCTTCAGAAACAGATTAGTGACATCACTCAGAGTATGTCAATGAATCATACAACTTGGTTTTAACTTACAGTACTTTACATGACCTTTTTTTAGCATAAACTTGGCTGAAAAGGAGGAGAAACTAGCAAGCAGAAAAACAAATTGTCCTTTCAGAGAGGAGAATAAAGCAGTCAATACAGACAATTCCAACTCTGACTTTTTTGTAGACCACAGATAAACATGGTTACATCTTACCTGAAACAGCACAGAACAAAGTAGAATCTGATTATTGAACACTTTGACATCTCAATTTTTTCCTCAGTCAAGTTTTAAAAAACATTACAGATCCAGGAACTCTGTTTTATTCAAAAGTTTTCAACATGTCCCACTGGCTATAGAAAACAAACACAGCAACAACCAAAATATTAAATCCAAAGCTCCAAAAAGGCAGTGGACAAAACTTTTGTGGTGTCATGATTGCTACGTCTGTAATTTATAAAGTCTATGGATGTTGGAGGTTGCATATGCTCACCCCAGCTATACTTAAATAAATGGAGAAAAGAGATCAAAGGAAGAGGAATAGAGGTGAGGATAGTATTCATAGCAGTCCAAACTGATTTGAAGAAGCCGTTATCTGGCCTGGCTAGATGCCCCTCGCTCCTGGCTGTCAGCCACGCCAAGCCGTGCCTTGCAGGGTCAGAGGAAGTGAGGTCATGTGAATCATAGAAGCAGTTAAAGATTCACTTGGCAGCAAACAGCAGATTCACCACTGAAGGTCAGACATAGATCACCTAACAGAGGGAGATAGGCATGCTGCCGGAGCAGGGAAGGATAAAGGGGTGGGGGGAACAGGGAGATCTTCCATCTTTCAGTCCATTGTTTTTCTCTCAGACGGACGGAGAAGCGTGATATGGGGCAGTTACATATAGCCCACCAAGGGAGCTTTATAGTGTTGTTCTTGTGCTTGAAAGCAGAGATGCCAGGCAGATAAACAGGAGCTGCTTCTTTATTCATTCTGTCCTCTCCTCCATTCAAGCACACACACGCACACATACGCACACACACAAACGCACACACACATACACATGCAAACACTTATAATCTTTACAAAACAGTCACATTTTCCACAAGCTAGTGTTCTTGGCCCGGCCCTGCTGTGTGTCACCCCTGGTGTGAGAGCTTCTGGAGCCAGAGGAGCAGCACAGTGACCTGTCTTTGGCTGCTCTATCTAATCAGCCTCTTCAACTTCTTAATAGTTCCCCCTCCCAACAGTCCCCTCCTCTGGGACTACTTTTATCTCTTGTATGCCTGTTTACTGTGCAGGGGTCAGGGAGCTGCCTCATTTTGTGTAAAAGAAACCAAAGACACATCACAGCACATTACATCCAGGCTCACTGTGATTAATGTGTCTAGGTTACCACTTCTGTTTATTCCAAGCACAAATGTAAGTGTGTGTGTGTGTGTGTGTGTGTGTGTGTGTGTGTGTGTGTGTGTGTGTGTGTGTGTGTGTGTGTGTGTGTGTGTGTGTGTGTGTTCCATTGGGTCTATCAGCCATACTTTAATCTAATCTGGTTGCCAGGCCTGCCATGGTGACCTGTAATGATTTAAAGCTGACCTCAGCTCTCTAACTCGATACACTCTTTCTCACTCAGCGGTGGTGTACATTTTGTGTGTGTGAAATATTTGTGTGTGGGAGCATGCTTGCTTACATGCCAATAAAAGCCTATTAACATAAAGACAGTGTGTATGTGCTTGCGTTGCACAATGCCACCTTGACTTTTCAATGCTTGCTCACTCGTTCTTTGACCCCATCTTGCACCAACACACGCGTGCACACACACACACACACACACACACACACACACACACACACACACACACACACACACACACACACACACACACACACACACATGCACAAACCCTCACCATACATGTCTCCATCTTTATGTCTTTCGTTTTTCTCTTTGACCTTCAGTTTGAGTTTATAGGAGTAACCTCCAATCCTATAAACAGACCAGAGTGTCTCGCCCCCCTCCCCATGCTCACACACACACATGCACACACAATGGTTATTGGATTCATAACTGGGAGACTCCTATCCTCCTGCTCTCTGTGCGAGATGAGAGGTGTTGAAATGAAATTCTCCTGCAGAAAAGCTCTCCTCTTACCTGGGATTTAGAAAATCTCTAGCTGGCCTCTCCCTCTCTTTCTTTTTCTTACTTTCACTCTCTCTCGCTCTCTCTCTCTCTCACGCACACACAGGTATGCAGCGCACCCTAAGGCTAGCAGAGGCTGTACACTGAAAGAGAAAGAGAGGAGAGTGAAAAAATAAGCAGAGTGAGTGAATGAGAGTCAGACAGACAGGGAGGGATTACAAAGGGGTTCACTGGGATAGGAAGAGGAATGAGGGGAAGGGGAAGAAGAGCTATGAAGGTGCTCGAAAAGGAATGTGGAGAGCTGACTTTCAGACAAAAAAAAAAAAAAAATCTGTTTATCTCGAAGTCCGAAAAAAGGCGAATGGGGTGACTTGGGTTGGTCGATGGGTTTGCTGAGAGAAAGCGAGAGCGAAGAAAGAACAGGAAGAAAACCAAAAAATTATTCATATGATAGAGATGATGAAACTGCACTGAATTTTACCAACGTGAAAAATATTGCCAATCCAAAGGTGGTGCAGTTGTCTGCAAATCCTGGGCCTTTCTCTGTAGAGTCCTGTAGGCTCTCTCCGGGGAACTCTGGCTTCCTCCCACAGTCCAAAAGGATGCTCACTAGGTCAGTTGGTGAATCTAAATTACTCATAGGTGTGAATGTGAGCATGAAAGGTTGACTGTCTCTGTGGGTCAGCCAAGGGGCAACATCCGATAGAGAAAAATGAAGCCTATGCGGAAGTGCTAAAAGTTGTTGCTCATCGAGAATCCACGAGAGGCTGGCTGCAGAAAGACTGGAAGTCACGTACACATCAAGCCAAAAAAACAGACTTTTACGGCATTAAAACACATATTTACAGATTGGATAAAAAAATAGGATCGCAGGTTTGTCCAATCAGAGGCACAGCCCTGCTCATGTGACTGATGGGCGCCCTATAGCTATTAAAAATTAAGCTCAAAGCTTGCGTCATATCCAATATGGCCCTATCCACAATCAGTTTTGTTTGACTGTATCAGGAACAGACGGGTGATGTAGCGGGGACTACGTCCATATTTTATACAGTCTATGGTGTTTGCCCTGCGACGACTGGAAATCAGATCCAGGGTGCACCCCACCTCTCACCCTAAGACAGGGATAGGCTCCAGCCCTGCGTGAACCTGAACAGAATAAGCAGAAGAAAAGGATTTTGATCTTTCATTTACTAAGGTTTCTTACATTTAAGCAACTCAAAAGCAGTTTTGATGAGATCACAAAACAGCCACTTCACTTACATCCATTTAGTAGCACTGAAAGTTCGACTGACAGTCATTGGAAGATTTGGTTTGTGGAGCATTTGACCTTTTTGCACATGCTTTGTAAATAAGACAATGTCTTTTGTAATTCTTAGCTGAGGTTTTGTGTGCACAAAAGCCAAGCAATCCTTTTGCTGAATCAGACCCTGAGACTCTATTCAATAGTTGTTCTGAAGTTCTTATCCACACAAAACAGTCTGAGCATACTGATCCCTCTACCTTGTTTTGTCTGAATGGTTAAAAGAAGCTAAGACTTAAAGATGACAGATGAAAAGATCCAAACTATACAGCATCAGGTGTTAGTCAACCTTTTAAAGCCTGTATTCTTTCTACCTTCCTTCAAAGATGTTTTATTGCACTACAAAAACATCACAACCCTAACCTAGAGCCTTGTTTATGCATCAGTCAGTATGTTTACATGCAGCTTCAGAAATCAGACTATGAGCTTAGTCAGCACAAGATTAGACTATTGAAATGAATGTAAACAGCTTAGCCGGACTGAATACGGACTGAGCATAGTTTGATTGACACACCTAGATAATGAGGTTGCTATCGCATTCTTGGGC
Source organism: Labroides dimidiatus (assembly GCA_030710495.1). NCBI lineage: Eukaryota > Metazoa > Chordata > Actinopteri > Labriformes > Labridae > Labroides > Labroides dimidiatus. Next base: position 15,078,125 of record CM061148.1, read on the forward strand.
AGAAATCTGATCCTTTTTTCTGTATGTAAACACAGACAAGACGTGACTTTACGATCGTGTTAAGACCTTAGCCAGACTGCTGTGTGCATGTAAAGGTTCTGTGTGTTAACTCTATGCTGCAGTGGCCGATGGCTCTGTATGCACAACATCATTCTGCAATACTTTGCCTCAATGCTTGTAATTACTTTGATTTCTTTTCTAACCAGATCGCCTGTTTCAGGCCCTACTATGTTTTCTGTTGAGAGAAATATTTTAAATTGGAACTGATACATATTGCTCTTGAACATGCAACAATTATTACAAAGAGGAAAAGAGAGGAGGCGTCAGAGGAGAATGTATGGTGGATGTCAAGTGATGATGGAAGTTGTAAGTGCAGGAAATGTGGTGCTAACCAGCGGACAAATCACAAGGCTTTTGATCTGTATTGTTTTGTTGTGCAGTAACATTTTGGAGGAGATGTGCATCAGGCTTTGTGGGTAGGACTCTAGAATTACACACACTGACACATACGACTGACTTCTTGTGCAGAACATTTTCAAATTACCCCAGAACTATTTAGTTGATCAGTCTGGTTGAAGTAGTGACAATGTATGATCTAAGAGTGCTCCTTTATTATATGATTTAAGATCTTTGGCTGTGAAAAACACATAAACAAAAGAGACTTAAATAAAAGGTACATCAGAAAACTCTCACCTAGAGGAATACTCTGTGGAGAATGCTATGCTCACGCAGCAGATAAAACAACAAATCGTGTATCCTGAATAACCCCATTGAAACCTGGTTGTTTTAAACGTAAAACACAACATTATTTACCCAACTCGATGTCAGGGTACCATAAAAACATGCACACTATCTGCTCTAAAGTAACAGAAAAACAAATTATAGTTGCTGTAATTACAGCGGTATGATAAATAACCGATGTAACTACTCCCCTGAGGAGTTTGCTTTGGTTACACTGAGACCACGATAACACAGTGAACCTCTTTATTCTCAGCCCGCAGCAATTAAACAGCTCCCATGATTGCACCCATAAAACATCCTGTGTCTTTAACAGGTCCTGTTTTCTGTGTTGTTGAGCAGAGTCATTACGCCTGAGAATGATTTTAGTTGATGTAGAGGTAGCACAGCTGAAGAGAGAGAATCCTGTGAATGATTTCATGAACTCTCTGTTTTAATTATGTCAGAGTGGAGGGAAGAGAGATGAGGTCGCAGTGGTCCTCCTTATCGCTCCATCTTTTAATTATCCACCACTCCTATACGGAAAGGCACAGGGTCGGCATGGAAAAGCAGAGATAGTAAGGAGCTCATACACTCTCATCATCTGCCTGCCTAGAAATGTTAGATGATTGGATGATTGAGTCCCTTCTTTCTTTCTCTCCTCTCTTTATCTCTCACACACATTACACACTGTCTGTTGTCTTAAAAGAGTCTCTTAAACTCTTGTCTCTCCATCATCTCCCCTATACCCGCACAATCACTCTTCTACATACTATGCAGTTACTTTAGCTTATTGAAATTCATCGCACAAAGAACAAATAACATGACCTGAAACTCTGTCTGTACTTTTTAGTTTCACAGGGATGTAGCAAAATATAATAACATGAGCTGGAGAATAAAGGGAAATACTGGCATGGAGAAAAGAAAAAGGAAATCCCTCAGAGGGACATGTGAGGAATGTTGAAAGCAGCTTCAAATGCAAGCTGCAGACAACTGTAACACTCTTGCAGAGATGCATTGAAGAAAAGCATTATGAAATGTGTCACTGTGTCATGAATCACTCTCAATGGCTTGCTATTTACCTTGACCCGTGAGCTAATGCAGCATACCCACTGTGTCCAATAAAAGAAGTGAGGTCTGTTAAAGCAGATTAAAGAACCATAGTCTTTTTCTACATCAACACAATGTTTACTTTACTTTATAATTAACCATTTAGAGACTAACTTGCCGCTTTTTCTCAAAACATTTTAACATTTTTCCTTTTTTAAATCATTGACCTTGAATAATCTCACTTCTGTGTCTGTGTGTGGGCTTTTTGTGCCTTGAGGTAGAAACATAATCAAGAGTTAAGCTCTCTGTGATACACCTGATCTGACCAAATTCTAATCGCTTAACTACATACTGCAGGGAACCTTTTTTTTTTTTTTTTAATGAAACAAACCATTATAAATCTTTCAAGTCATTCAACTAATCAGGTCTCTCAATCTCAAAACTTCAACATCTTACAATTCATTTATTAATTATGACGTTCAAAATATTTATAAGTGTGAAATCATGGGGGGGAAATCCTGCTAAAAGTTTCATGTTCAATCTCTGTCTCTCCAAATATCACACTGGTGGAGATAAATTATGAATAAAATGTAGATATACTGTAATATGAAAAATGTACATCTTCGGTTAACAATGTTTTAAAATTTTGGTAGAGCTGATGTAAGCCTTTGTGCACCTTGCTTCTATTTTTTTCTCAACATACCTTGTTTGGTTCATTGTCTGTCCTTTTATTTGGATTTGTGCAAACAGTTTGAGTAACTCTCCTATACTGCATAAGATTTTAGGAAGGACTCTTACTTCTGTGAGAAGCTTGGGCATGTTTGGCATTTGGCCCTCCTCCAGTGTACCATGACAAAAGGCTTTTACCAAACTCCCCAGGGTATTGTCCTTGTCGAAGTGAGAGTACATCTATGTGTTTGAGTAAATGTGTGTGTTTTTGTGCCTGTATGTGCCAGCCTGTTTGCTGTAATCTCTGATCTATAATTAATCACTGTCACCGGCATACAATCTGCACTTTTTGTCTTGCAAATGTCTTGAAACCTGCTCCGCTATGTCTTCCTTTTTCGGTCTCTCTCTCTCACACTCTCTCTTCCTCTTTCTGTCCCATTGGGAAGATCTATTTTAGGAACCTGATGTTCTCTGACAGCTTTCACACAATCCTCCATGGCATTACTGCTGAGTGAGGTACACACACACACACACACACACACACACACACACACACACACACACACACACACACACACACACACACACACACACACACACACACACCAATGCACACAGGAGTGCACACACACATCATTAGGCGTAGTGTGCAAATTCACAGAAAAATCGAGTCTGTAAAATGTTAACATTTACAGGCGGTCGTCAGGTCCTCTTCAGCTGCTTGCAGGACAAACACAATGAACTTCAGCACAATACAAGAGCATCTTCCAGGAGGCACAGTGCATTACTGAACACAATACACAAGATTACAATACAATACATTATGACGCAGCACAATGGGGCTCTACTAATAAGGAAATATCCCTGTTCATTACACCAAGATACGCTGTACAATGCACAGTTTCTCATCTGTTTACTATCGAGTGCAGTCAGGCTGTCTCTGTTAGGCGACTGGCGGCCATGATGATATGATATCATGTTCTAGTTTGTGTCATAACTTGTCAAGAAGGATTACAGCCTTCTTTGGACATAACATCCTGAGGCTTTTTGTACAGTGTGTGGCTGTGCACACACGTGTGTACAAAGTATGTGTACAAGCTGTACAACTGCTAGTTCTGACTCACCACACACACCAAATTTGTGCAGCATGACACCAGACATCAAGACAGAGGAGCTGGAATGACACTTAAATGTCAGTCTGAAGCTCAGGAAGTCAGGGACTAATTAAACCTCTCTGCTGACACAAAGACATTCCATTGGCTATTTCTTTGAATCTCCTACGTGACCTGGACAAAGCTGGGGGGATTACTGCACCCCCACACACACACACACACATGCATGCATGCACACACATTAAGCTCCTCATATTGTTCTACATCCAGTCACCTTGTTCACCTCTATAGAGACCACTACACATTTAACAATGTTCATTTCAAATGTTACTATTTTATCTCCCATCACCCACACATGGAGAATACAACACTGCTTGGTATGCAGCTCTGATCATTCACTCTGGAGGACTAACTGTGCTCATATCTGTGTGCAGACAGGGCTCAGGTACATTTGATGTTAGAGTGTTTATGGTGTAAAAATCCAAAAACAGACAAAATAAGGAGAAGAGAAAAGCTATTAGGAGTTAAAGACACCAACAACAACAACCACAAAAGAAGAAGAAGAAAAAGAAGTTAGGATGAAGCACAGAGGTGGAGTTGAAGTGGGCTTTTGGCTTTTTTGAGCCTAAAGTGTCAAATTACCCAAACCTTTTAATAGGCAATACTCTGGTGTTTTGGCCATGTATGAAGTAAATAACTGTTTTTCTCTCTGCCAGGGTGGTCACCTACATTCAGGGAGGGTAGAATGACATTGTTTTGTTTTGTTTTTTGAAACTTCACTGTTAAACGTTAAATGTCACTGTTGCTAACACTGCATTACTAACACTGATGTTAACGTTAGGGTCATTTTCACAGACTTGTGCAAAATATTTGTCAAAGCTTTGCTTGCTTAGGTACCTTTCTCTCACCCTTTTCCCTCTCCCGTTACTCCACAAAAAAGAAGTTGTCATCGGTATCGGGGGATGACTGATAACCTCTGTTCTGAAAAAATGAGAATGCAGAAGTGCTAAAATCTGCAGGTTGTTGAGTGCCCGTAATGTGGTTGACATTAGACGACATCCTTTCATTATACAGTCTGTGACAAGCTAACAGGTTCACTAACATAACGGGAAACTCAGAAACTGTCATAAAACTGTCTTTTTATTTAAATTTAACATTTTTTTAACTGAACATAACAGTAGCAAAGACATGTAACCCAATCCATGAGAAAACGCTTTGACTTTTAATTCTCTAAAAGAAGGTTTGAGTGATGACATTGGATATAAGTGAGTAGTGAGGCAATACGATGCATTCAGACATAGAGGATGATTAACAGTAATGTCGTTTAATTAAAATAGTTAAGTATTATCTAAATACTTGTCATTTTAGGATTTATGGAATAATATTTCAGTGATGTTATTGTACTCAGACAGATTTTCAGGTTCAGGTCTCTTTCTACCACTGCACATGGAGTTTATCTGTTAAATTAATGAACATGTCTGTAGATGGTCTTTGTGTTGCTGATCTTTCTGCAAAGGGTGTATTGTTTTCTCTGCTATCATACTCATACTGTTTCTCAGTTTCTCCCTCATTCCAGAAAAGCAACAATAAACCATGGATGACTACTCAATGGGAAACAGATTATGTCCACTTGTTGTCTTAACATATTGCATCCTGAACATTAGAGCCAACTGAAAAAGAAAAAAACAAAACAAAACAAAACAACAACAGCAACAAAACAACCTAGTTCTTTTACACTGTTGTCAGTGTAATGGTGAAAAATACTAGTTTTTGAATAAAGGGAAGAAAAGAAAAAAAAAAGGTTTAATTTTAATGAATGATTTATTCATCAAAAAATCAGCAGATTATTACCTTGACCCGTAATAATAATTGATTAATCAAAATAATTGTTAGTTTCAGCCCTGGACTGGACTAGACTATCAGGTTTCAGCAGTAGGGATAATGTAATAAAATTCACAGGAAACCTTGAAGCATTCCTCACTCAGACAAACAATGACCCCCTTATTGTGCATGTATTTCAAAGTATATAAAACTGTATTATTCTTTTCTTCTATACCCAGCCTAAAATATATGTACCTGTGCATGCATTCGCCCCTGCTAGGGGTGTATGTTATTTTCTTTAATATGGAGTTGTATGACATTGTAGCAGCCAAATTACTGAATACTGTCACTGTCAGTGTTTAATTAATTTCACTTCATTTCTGGAGTGAGTTCCTCTGACAGTTTTTCCTGCCCAAGTCTCCATATGCACACCTTCAATGCTGTATATGAAGGTCACTGGCAAGGGTATCAAAGTAATTATACATTTTTTCCACTGCAAGCCAATCAGAAAGGGTCCTGCTGACCCCTTGCAGGTCAGAGTTTACTGCTCTCAGCGTGGTCACACAGCAATTAACCTGCTGTGCATACTGTACAAACTGTCTCTCCTTTCTCTCTTCCTGTCTCTCGCTTTCACACACATTAAGGTTCAAATGCACACACAGCCTTTGAACTTCATGTCTTCTCTCTCTCTCTCTCTCTCTCTCTCTCTCTCTCTCTCTCTCTCTCTCTCTCTCTCTGTGTCTGTCTCTCTCACTTTCTCTCTCCATCACTGCCCTTCAAATTGGGTTTGAATTCTATTCATTGAGACAATTAGACAAAGACGTTTAGTGTAGAGATTTTGAGGAAACAGAATTGAAGGTACAATAGTGGGAAAACAAATTCTATGCCAAGCTTTTCTTTTTAGAACATATTCATATTCAGCATTGTTTCGCTCTCTCTTTCTCTCTCTCTTTCTATCTAGTGCACACACACACACACATGGATCTCAGGCATACAAAAATACAATTCAGGATGCAGAGTGGGATTTTAACCTGTTCTTGCAGACACATGCCGTTTCAGGTTTGCAGGTGCTGCATTTTTCTTCCCTACTTACAAGCACATATGCTGCCTCATGACATACACTACAAACCTTTATATACACAAAGACAGACAGGCACACACACTTCACACTAGCATCCTTTATGTTTTTGATTCCTCTTAAATTTCCACCAGTCTTAATTTGTGTTTACATGACGCTTTTTGGGTATACGCTTGCATATTCTCTTTCCCTATTTCTCTCATACGTTTCACTCCCACTCACTCTCACGTGCACGCACACACATACGCAAACACACACACACACACACGCACACACAGAGAGAGAGAGAGAGAGAGAGAGAGAGAGAGAGAGAGAGAGAGAGAGAGAGAGAGAGAGAGAGAGAAACAGTTCTGTTTCAAAAGATCTTCCTCTCAAATAGTCACTTTAATTTTCACTGTTAATGGTCTTCATATAATCCCCAATCTGTATAGAGTTATTCCTAATGCAAAAACAGCTTCCTCTCACCACTTAGTTTCATTACAGGAGCTTGAAGTGAAAACAATGGGTGGATTTAATTACAAAGCTGCAACAGGAAATGTATTTGTCACCACTTCTGTTCCACTTTCAACAAACGTGCATCTACAACATAAAAGATTCATTTTCATTCATTTTTAGAGATGCTGTGTTGCCTTCTTTACAAAAAAGAAGAAGAAGAAGTAGTAGAAGAATACGGAGCAGAAAGTTGTCAGAAGCAGAGCTTGTTGGTATCGATGAAGACAAAACCTGCTGATTCCTTGTACTTTCATTTTGTACTACTCTAGGCGGGATCGAGGACAACATGAAAGTGTAAAAGAGAACAAATGGTCCCAGACCAGAGGCCAGACTGATTTCCTGATTAAGTATTACAATTTATTACAAATATCAAAGTTCAATAATAAGAGTAACTGCAGCAAATACCTCAGGGGTGACAAAGGCAAAAACAATGAACAGAAAGTCTTTTCGTAGAATCCTTAATTACTCCAAATAAACAAATTTAACAAAGAGACCTTTACCAATTCTAACTTCTTATCCTGAAATAAAAGCAGTGATACAAAAGGAATCAACAGATAATCCTTCCTGTTTCACTCATAGACTAAGGATTTAACCAGAATCTGAAATGAAACCCAGGACCTCACACTGTTACTCCATAACATGCTCGATCAAATGATCAACTCACCCTAACATAGAAAAAAGCCTCATAATTTGAGCTTCATCATTTTGCTATGTTCAGTATTTGTAATTGTCTGTTTGGGACCCTTTGAAAACCAGATAATACTGACGATGAGCTCATCCAACTGAGGTTGAATTGGCTGATCCCCACTTCAAAGGGGATTGTAACTTTTAATTAAACAGGACTTGAAGTAATCAAGGTTAACCATTCCCTTAAGAAATATTTATCTGTGTTCCTCTTATCAAGTGTATGTGAAGAAGTAACAAAGCTACTGACAAATTTGGTAGAGAGGAGTTTTTCAAATTGTTTCAGACCAAGGACTACTTATCCCCCCAAAAGAAATTCATGGACCACCAAGCTAAATAGCCATGGAACAACAGCCCAGACAGCAAACTGATGTGTTACAAGCTGGCCTCATACACGTCACTCGCACTGGCACTAACGTTAGCTTCTATGGTGTCCACAGTGCTCACTGCGGCTAAATCATCTTACTGCTGCACCTTCTCCTGGCCAGTGTCGGAGGTTTCCTCTACCTCACTTGATTTTCTTTTTACTGTCCCCATTTTACACCACCAATACATGATGATTTTGTCTATAGGGTAGCTTGACCGCATCCTCTGGGGAGCGGTTTGGGGGTTCAAGGAAACTTCTGGGAATCCCTGACAACCTTGTCTGTCTTTTATTTTATATCTAAATTTTCCATAAAAAATAAATTAAAATAAATAAAAAATCAAAATAAAATTATCACGTTGTGACGGACCACTAGGGAGCGTTGGTAGACCACTAGTGAGAAACATAACTAGAGAAACAATATGGTAGAGGACTCAGATGATGAAGTTTATTCAGCACATCAAAAAGGTCAAATAAAATGACGATAATTGAACAGAGTCCAAGGGAAGCTGGCAGATAATTTTAATATTCCGACAGCAGACATGCCTCCTGGGACATCACAGTTGTTGTGATCAAGTTGTACTGCTGTGGTCCAGTCCATTTGGCATCTAGAAAATAAAGCCGACAAAGTTCTCATTTGTTGCTTCTTCTTTGATAAGCCACTGCAAAGACAATGGATACTGTAAATCCAGAGAGACACAGGGTCCCTTCTTTCCCTTTTTCACTTTTTAAAGCATGAACCCATCAGCTATCATCAGAACACAGAGAATCAAAGGGACATTTCATAAATTCTATTCTTATGTCCATTTTAATCTCATTTTCACTATAAGAAAAAACTCTGGATTAATGCTCCCAGTAGTAAATTTGAGCAAGTCTCGGACTCTGTCGTTGTTTTCAAGTTATGTAAAGCAGCCATCAGTAAAACAGAAATTAATGATTTCTTTCTTTTTTTTTTTGAAACTATGAAACTTTGAAACTTACAGAGGGTAATGGTGCCTAGTTATGGTGGATAAAAGTCAAAATCCACATGGATTCAAAGGACTGTATGCTTTGTGGTTACTTCTAAAATAAACAAAAGTAACCTAAAGAAGACAGAGACATCCTGCATTTCCTGCTGTGGTTACTTTATGCCATCCCAGTGTTCTTACATAACAAAGTCTGATTTTAAACCACACAGGTTTTCAATGCGAAACCTTTAGAAATGTTCAAGAAGTGTAGAAATCTTTATTTCTTTTCACTTACGTCTGCATGTGGCTTTCTCTCTGCCTGCCTGTTTGTCTGTCAGTTTTTCTAGCTGCCTGTCTATTTCTGTGTAAAACAGTTGATGTGGTTTTTCAGAAAAAAAAGAAGACCTTTAAGGATTTTCTGAATTAAATACATTGTGATGTAAATGTAAGGTCTTTGTTACCTACAGTACATCTCTGTGTAATTGCAAAAAAAACCCATCCTATTCTTAGTAATGCAGAGCCATTCAGCATTTTCATGTCTCTGGCTTTCCTGGAAAAAATACACCCATACATCCTGTCAGCGCTGATAAGACACACCAGCTCCTGCTTTGTTATGAAGGTTTTAATAGAGAAGGAGAATTTTTTCATTGTCTTCTACAGTGCACTAATCTGTTAGGTCTGTAAAATGCACTCGTGTTTGTGATTCTATTATGTTCCATTGTGCTGAACATTCCCACGCTTTCATTCAAGGCTGTTTCCAAACAGCAGATGGTTTGCTTGCAGCGATAAGAAACAGACATTTAGCAGATAAATGAATAAATAAAAATGAAGATTGGGTGTAATTTGCAATATTAATATACTGCCAGGCTGTCATGAAAGAAAACAGCAATGTTTCCTTCCATTGTTTTTTTTTGTGTGTGGATATAGTTGTTTGTGTGTAATGAGGGTTAACTTGGGTGTCATTCTTTCATTAGGAGGCTTTTCACCTGTTCTTCAGACTTCCCATCACATATTAATGGAAAAGTAGGAAAGTTTCCATTCTGTTATTTTTGTATGTGTGCAGTTGTGTGTAAGTAATGTCAAATGTAACAAATGCCTTTTTAAAGTTGTTACAGTTGTAAAATGCTTTGTTAAATAGCTGGTGTTTTGGTGGGGATTTAAGGCCTGTGTCCACAAATAGCATTTGTGAGCACATAGTGCCTGTTTTCCATATAACAACAATGCTGTACAGTAGTTTTAGCTCTAAGCATCCAAAGCCCAAAAATATCATTGCCTTCTGTTGCATTGCTCTCTCACATAATAAGTACTGTGTTTTTTTGACCAGAGGTAGTTCTAGTTCTTTAGGAGCTTCTCTTCAAGGAACTAAAGAGTTTCTGTAAATATTGTTGACTGCAGTAATTGCACCACATCATCAGACCAGTAGAAGGCAATAAGAAAAGACCAAGGCCATCCAAGATATGATGCCATAAACGGCCACAGATGGGCTGCATTGTTAAAGTGCAACATTAAAGTTAGCCTGTTTGCATGGAGAAAATTCAGTTTGTGCTTCTTTTTTCAAAATTGTTTATCTAATGTCTATATTGTGATATCTTAACAGAGACACATTCAAACATTTAGGCTGAAAGAAAACAGATGTTAAGGAGATGTTAAATCAAGTGAATCACAGTGGAGTGTAATGATCCTCTGGACAGGTGTTAAAATAAAACCAATCAGAAATATTCATAATTCTTCATTTTTTGAAGAGTATTTCCCAGTTTGAGGGGACAGTTCTTGTTATGTAAATGCATTTAAGTTCCACTGGAAAACTGCAGTGCTTACCGATGTCTCTATTCCACCACCCACCAATCAGAATCAAAAAAGGGAGGAACTCCTGATATCAGCTTTGTAAATAATGATGGTGGTACTCTGTACAGAAGAGAAACTAACCACACTGAATTCTACAGTGGAGTTGCTGCTAATATGATGACACAATCTCTATCGATTGTTTCATATGCAATCTTGGAAAAAATTCTCCTTCATGAAATAATTGTGAAGGATACAGAGCGATGTTAAAAAGATCTCTTGGTCATACTAAAGGAAGTACAATTGCAGCAGGATGACTTTCATTATGTGTAAGAAGCTCTGTAATTGAGTTCAGAGCTCTTAATGGACACAGGCCCTTAAGGCTGTTACTCTGGACCGTATGCAGCAGTTAAAGCAGTCAAACTAAACAGATACCAGAGGGAGAGAGAACCAGTACAGAGAAGTGGCTTCGCTAAAACTAAGATGCAAGGCTACTGATCAAACAGGTTTCCAACTGGCTCATTATTCTTGTTTTCCTCTAAGGATGTGTCTAAACTAGTAGCTTTGTTCTGGCATTGTTTTCATGAAGGTATTTAAAATAGGAAAAAATGCACCCTTTGTCTTGTGAGAACCCCCCTACACACACACACACCCAAACCACATTCACTTTAAATATGTACATACACACAACAATTATCACAACCTCTACTTATCACCAGAATGGTTGTTAAATATGTGCAAATTGCACTCTGCTTTAGCCACTCTCTTCTCCCTTCTATCTGCCTGGTGTAAGGGAAATTGCACCTATGATGAGTACGAGGTTTTCATCCTCATAGAATTATACGTTTTGTGTCAGCTGTTTCCTACCTTGTCAGCTCTTTCACCCGACTGGAGGTATGGAAGAGGAGATGAGGCGAAAAATTCTTTAGGCCTATTTCAGCCACATAATGGGCTGCAGATTTCCCTGCAGCCACTGAGGAGCAGCCATGTGGATGCATGCTATTTGCAGAGCGCAGCTGTTTGTCAAAGATATGATTATAGAGAATGACAGAGATACATTAGAGATTTCAATCTGAACTATCACAGCATGGCAACCCAAATGGCTCTGTTCGGTTTCCTCTATCTAAGATAACATAGAAAGTGACACGGGGTGCATGGGGGGAAGGAAGGAGTTAGAGAGATTATCAAAGCTTGTTTTCCAAGGAGAGGATGAGACAGCCATGCAAGCTTTGTCTTTGGAGGTGTTTTCAAAGCCCCACAGTTGCCTCTGTTGTTTAAAGGGCTGTGTTCTGTTAAAGAAAAAAAAAAAGCAAGGCCATGTCATTCTGTGGGGATGTGTGTCTGACAAAAGAAGAAAATCTCTAAACCTGCAGTTTCATGCAGCTCCTCCCCACCTCTGATTTCAGCTGCCAGATAAGATCCTGCACTTCAAATATGCAGTCACCGCTCATTCTGTTAAAGCAGAGATACAGAGGAAGGCTCTCTGAGTTCAGAGATGTTTCCAATATGGTATGTCGACCTGCTAAAAAGATGATGATAAAGTCAGAATATAAATAAATGAGAACATCGAGTGTAAAACTCACAAAAACGCACAGTTTGTTTGCAAGCATGCACAACGCTGAAGTTCCAGAACAATGAGAAATACTTTTGCATGTATTAAACATAATTTAACACACATATATGCGTGCTTCTGCATGTGAACTTTTCATTTATTTAATCCGCCTTGAAGCAGCAGTTTCATCAAAGACAAACTTTGAGAGAATATAGGTTACTCTTTCATCCAAACTTTTTCTGCTTCTCCCTAAACCTTTTCTAAGTGATTCATAATGAACATCCCGAGCGTGTCTGTCTGGAAAGCTGGTAATGGAATATTTATAGAATATTTCTGGGAATACTTTTGGGAAACTCTGGGTTTAACAAGCGGCTTTGTTCTACTGAGGCACCATTTCTGATTTCTTAAGTTGCATCTCTCTCTCTCTCTGTCTTTCTGGGTCTTATACGCTCTCCGCTCTTCTCTCTCTGTTCCTGTCTTTGTGTCTCGTTGTATATACAGTATCTTTCTCTGCGTCTTCTTACCTTTCTTTCACTCTTGTTTTTCAACACCTTCAAAACCTGAGCTCAGTCAGAACCTCAGTCTGAACTTCATATCTAAAGCGTTACAGTAGTAGCTGTAAGACGACAGAAACTTGGTAAAACTCATCCATCCTGCAGAATATTCTCTGGTAATTGTCACAGCATGAGATGCATGTAATATGCACACTGTGTCTCAAAACTGTCTTTAATAACCCTTCCTCATATGATTCTGTGAGCCATCTGACAGCTGGAAACAGCTGGAATCTCCAAGATATTTCCCGTTGGGAATTAAACCACAGAACCACAGCAGTTTAGTGGAGCGTTCTCAGTCAGTGAGAGCTTCAAATTTAAATCCTTCATTTGTGTCTCACAAGCTCGCTGACTGGAAGTTTAATGTTTACTATGACACACATACTTTTTTGGGGGATGCACTGAAGACTTATCCAACACAGTAGTGACAAAACTGGGTGAAGTATCTCACCTGAGTTACTCCACCCTGGCATTTCTAAAATTGCAGTTCAGCATGTGTTTGATGTAAACGTATCCCAGAGTGCATTGCTGTGAAATGTCGCCAGATGTTTTGGGATAAGCGTTTTCACAGGGGTGCAAATCCTCTGTCGACTCTGAAACCTACAAGGGATTGAACCTAGGTGTGTGTGTGTGTGTGTGTGTGTGTATGTGTGTGTGTGTGTGTGTGTGTGTGTGTGTGTGTGTGTGTGTGTGTGTGTGTGTACTTCTATATATGTGGAAACAAAATTTGTACTACACACTGACTACACACAGCTTGTGAAATGAGAGAGAGAGCTAGTAAATATTTTTCTCTGGATTCTTCCCCTCAAGCAATGCCTTGTTCAAGGGAGAACGCCGCCCTCAACAACCTGCATCAGTCAAAGTTTGTTTGGTTTCATTTTTGGCCAGATTTAGCATTAGATTACAGTTAAAGCTCTAAAAAAACCTGCTGTAACAGTCTTTGTTTCTTATTGCAGAATAAGCTTGTTCTCTCTTTGAGCGTGGAGCAGGAAAATCCTCTCAGTACCTTTAATTAAATCCTGACATTTAGCATCTTTACACTTACTGATTTCATAATTATGTTTAGCAAGTTTTTTTAATTTTATTTAAGGTACAATGTGCAGTATTTACCAGCCTCTAGCTTAACAGATTTGGTTGTAGTGGGTTGAAATATTTATAAGTATGTCTGAATTAGTTTGTAATCACCTGAATATAACAATCTTTATTTTTGATATCTTGGGTCAAGCCTTTTATAAGCCTTTTTAGGACTATGTATTTTGTGTGGATGTTCACAATGCACTTTTTGGAAGAAGTAGATGAAAAGAGAACATACTGTGTGCAAAAGAATTTGCACTGAGAGGTTTTGACTGTGAATGGAGGACTTATCATGCATCACGGGAGCTTCTTGTCCTCAAAGTCTGCTGTCATTTCTGAACTCAACATGACAATTCAGCAAGGAAGTGTTTCAGTCTAGAATCTGACAGCTAGATACCACAAATGATTTCTTTTTAAGAACATTCTGCCTTTTAAGTACCAGTAAATTATTACAAGAAAGGTGCAACTAATTGTACTGATGTCAACTGCATCACAGCAGCGTCACTATTTTGGAGAGTGTGAGTCATGGCAGGCGTTTGGATGGCTCTTTATCAACAAATCAACCACAGCACTTGATTGCAGGCCAGACAACATTTTTGAATACTCAGATATAAGGCATGCCCCAAGGTTGACATAGTGTAATGAGTCATGTGCTGGAAAAATAGTTTCAATCACACAGGATGTTTATGAAGCGGAGACAGCAAAGACCAACAAACTGTGTGGCCAAACGTTCTCTAAATCAAAGAAGTGGCACTTAACTGTGATTAAAATCCTGTGATTAATCCAAGATTCTTTCTCTATTATTTATTTTAAATTGATTGTTGTTTGTTAATACTTGCAAACCACTACCATCAGTGTTTCTGACAGGAATTAAAAAAAGGTGTCTTGACCAGATTAGAGGCCACCAGGACCATTGAAAGACAAAGGAGCTTTACCTGTCCTCTTATAAGGCATATCCCATTTTAGTTTGCTCTTGAGCAGCAATAAACACATCTATCTCTTGCATAATAAGGCTCTTATGTGGATTTAATTTACTGGCTTGCTACGGCTTCAAAGTGCACTCCTCTCTTCACATCACACCACGTCAACCCTAATTCACAACCCCATCTACAGACAGCAACGAATAATGAATGCAGTGCCCTTCTAATTATTAATCTCCATAAGACAATAAGCTGATGTCAACAAAAACATCCATTTTCATTAAGTTTTTGATGGAGATCATAAAGTCTTGACACATGCATTCCATTCACCTGATTGAATTTTAGAGCTTGTTTACTTAGGTTTTTACTTCCTGCTTGTGTTTTAAGTCATTCCAGATAAAAGTGTCTGCTAAATGAAACCATAGAGTTGTATAATTGTTTGAGAAGGACCTTTTTTCCGTCTTGACCATAAGAACTTGCACCTGTCTGTCTTTTTTTCCCAATGGTTAAACACGGTTAATCTCTTAACAAACCTTAATGGCATCAAATGTCAATTCCCTCTAGAATTGGTGGAGATTGTTGTATAATTGCAGGGCTTATGTTTCCCCACATCCGCTGATCGTGTATCCAGTTTGCTAATGTTGTAAAAATTTGGTCTTCACAGCTTTTTTTAATATAAGTGCAGTGTTTTTCTAATTTTAAACCTTTGCTGAGCTACATTTTAAAGGCTCAGTGTATTTGCACACCAACTTGTTTCATTGCTGTGGACAAAGGTTGTTTTTTCTTGCATGTTTCATATTTCAAGCTCACAACCAGGGTTTGCAGATGATAGAAGCTGCAAATACTGAAGACAAGCACTGCTGACTACCTCTTGAAGCCTTTTTCTACTTCATGTACTTGACAGAATAAACCCTTGAAGGCCATGGTTGATTCTGATGCACTGTAAATGGAGACGGTGCTTTTACTGTTTCTCTTGTGTTGTTCTGGTTTACTCATGAATTCGTACCAATAACCGCAGGTTTTAACCTCCTCCCTGGTGGGAGCCTTAATGTGAAGTTGGTTTGGATTTTAAAGAAGCCTCTTGAGAGGGCTTCAACTTAGTGTATGTGTTTAATGGAGATTGAAATCATCAGTGCAGAGTTTAAGTGGGTTTAAATTTACTTTGGCCTTTATTGGCAACAGCTTCACTTTATCACAGTCACAGCACTCAGTGGTTTTTTTTTAATTTAGAGAATATTTGAAAAGAAAGAGTAGCAAAAGTAAAGTCAAGGGAGAAAGTTTCAGAAGTAAAACAAAGAGTAAAAGCCAGATGCTGTAGGAGGAAGAGAAAGAGAGAAGAGGAGAGGAAAAAGAGAACACGCTCCCGGAGGCAAAGCTTGTAAATGAGTCATCGAAGTGGATCTGCTATCAGGTCTATTCTAACAGTACCACAAGTGAATGGATGCCTTAAAGGTTAGGCATAAAATGATTTCTCATTTTCCTTGGATATCCCCCCAGGTAGACATTAATGCTTTAGTTATGGACTTGACTGTAAAAGCTCCTGGGGTAACGCGCTGCTTGTCTGCCATAAATATTGCCGGCTATGTATGCGCGCATTGTGATTTCAATGAGGCTTCTTTTATGATAAGGAGGGTATTTTTGTGCAAATACTCGCTAAAGTTGATGTGATGCTATGTGTCATTTCTACAGCCAGGTACTCTCTCTGTCTGCGGGGCCAACTCCCTGGGTGCTGCCGATCCTACAGATCACAGCTGAGTCTCTGCGCAGCTCTGATCATCCTGACCCACATACACACTCATGCAAACACACACACCACCATGAAAAACTGCATTCGTACAAAAGAAAAAAGCCTCACTCAAAGCATTTCCATTTGAGCTTCATTTCTGCTCTGTTGAGTCTGTTCGTGTCACAACTTTGCAGATGTTTTAGCCATGGGGACATGAACACTAAATTTGCACAAATTCTCTCTGCAGTCGTTTGGTTGGAACAGTGGGTTTTGAAATGATAATGAATCTGTGGGCCAGGATCTCCCACATGGCACCATGTCTAGCAAAGAAACAGAAGAAATAGAATGGGGAAAAAAAGAGGCAAGCCCTGGAAAGCAGCAGAATAAGATTTTTTTTCCTTCTGTCAAATGTGAAAGTCAAATTCTGGCTGAACTAGATTTCACCTTCAAAGTAGGCAGTTTCTCAAAAGCAATAAAATGTTACAAATTGTGTAACTGGGGTTAATATTAAACATCCAAGGAGCAGAAGTGGTTCCCCCAAACAAGTGATTGACATTTTACAACCCTGCTTTATCAATTCATCTCTTGACAGGAGCAATTATAAAAACATAAAAAAATGATAATAATAATAAAAAAAAACTCTGTGATAGTTGGGAGGAGTTGAGACTCAAATTGTAAAATGTATTATCAAACTATAATGCATGCTTGCACACTCCTGCACGTGATTTCAGATGTTTATTAGGGCGCAATCAGCAGATGATAAGGTGTCGTAAAAAAGAAAAAAAACAAAACACTAACAGTGGGTGGAAACGGTTAAAAATCACACACCTTACACACTCAAACACAATGACAGATTGGCGGTCTACAGGTCAGATTCCAGAGAGATATAACTACACAGCAGGGAGCAGGGAGCGTCCAGATTCAGTGTGAGCATGACAGTGGGGAGTAGCATGAGCGAGGAGATGAAACCAGAGAGCATGTCAATGTGTCCCCTGGGAGCAGCAGCTGTCCCTGAGCCTGTGCTGCTATGCATATTTGGGACAGGGGACTTGGGGCGTTCTCTGGGCCTGCGTTTGCTCCAGTCTGGATACAGGGTGGTGTACGGCAGCCGCAGACCTCACAGCTGTGGCCCCCTGCCCGAGGGAGCTCAGGTATAACACATGGTTGAGCATTGCATTTTGAAATGGGCAAAATGTGTCAAAAAGGAGTGTGTCTGTAACCAAATCATGGGTCCTAATGTTGTGAATCTGTTTTACAGGTGATGAGTCATGCAGCAGCAGTCCACTCAGCAAGCCTGATCTTTGTCTGCGTTCACAGAGAGCACTACGAATTCCTGGAGGCTATGGCTCCTCATCTGAAGGGAAAGGTGAGTTTAGGTTAAGAACAGTACACAACAGCAGGAGCTTCATTCAAGTAAATTACAAATAATCAATTCTAACAAAAGGAATACACACAACAAGTAATGTATTTTCAAATCTTCTAAATAGTTTAAATCTATAACAACGAAGTGTGAATCAAAGTTAATGGCCTAAGTTGTTAATTAACATACAGTCAATCATCAGCTGCTTTTTTCTTATAATGTTAACAATCATAAAAAAGACATTTAATCAAGTTTATTATGTCAGCTGGTTCCATATAAATGCATCAGGTTAATTGGAAACAGTAGTTTTAGGGTCAACTAAGCTGAACTTGAAATTATTGCTTTCATCTAACCCGATACATTTACATGGAACCAGTTGACAAATAAATTTAATTTGAGTCATTGTTTCATTATTTTGATTGTTGGTTTTTATGTTTGTGCCTTGTCTGTTATGTCTAATCTGAGTTAATACTTATAATTTTTTATAGAACCATAGAGTACGGAACTTTATCTAAGGCCAACTTGATAGTTTTAAGAAGGGCCATTTGTGTGAACTGGTTGTTGATGTTATCAATGTCAATGCATTCATTTTGTGTGTGTGTGTGTGTGTGTGTGTGTGTGTGTGTGTGTGTGTGTGTGTGTGTGTGTGTGTGTGTGTGTGTGTGTGTGTGTGTGTGACATTTTGAGCTATCTCAGTGGATGAAACACTTTGAGGCTCTCTCCTACTTCCAAGTCATTGTTTCAAACCAGTGGCGGCATTTCAAAAATCTTTATCAAAAAGTTCATCACTGACATCACTTGATGACAAAATCAAGATACTGGTAATAATTAACCGGTAATATGGACTTAAAAACTTTACTGAAGTGCAATCAATGGACCTTGAACCTGTTTGCAATTGAAAAATGCAATCAAACAAATCTGTAGCTGTATTTGTATTTAACTTCATTTAAAACTCTGTCTTCTTGCTCATCTGAACCCCATTTCCAGATAAGACGAAGCATCGCTTTTTCAAGAATGTGTTTAGTCGTAAAAACTTAATTAAACAATGAGAAGCTCTTCAAATTTTAAGTGCTCCACTAATTGAGATAATTAAAAACAAGGTAAAAACACATCTGGTAAAATGATTTAAAAAAACCCAATAAGGTATGGTGCAAACTCAAACTCAACTTTATTTATATATCACCTTTCATATATTTGAGTATGCAGCCGAAAGTGCTTTACAGAACAATAAAACACTGGATAATCATCGTTATGTGAGAAGATTTCTAAAAATGGTAAAAGTAAAATCAGTGCAAAAAAAATCAATATAACTTGTAATAAATACTAAAGAATCAGTAAAAATACATAAAATGAATAAATAATAATAATAAAATAAGATAGACTTAAAATAAGATAAATAAATAAATAAATAAATAAATAAATAAATAAATAAATAAATACAAGAATGATAAAAATGATATTAACAGTTATGATAAAAAATAAAAGTACTGATAAAGGTAACAATACAAACCAACATAGTCTTATGATTATGCTTCTGTGTAAAACATTTCATGATGGTGCACCACTTGAGAAAAAGGGACACAAAGATATAGATCTACATGTACATTTTGTATGAGAAAAAAAAATGTTGTTGACTTCTTTTTATAATAAAACACTTGTCATTATTATAATGATAATTCACAAGCAGAAAAAGGAAGAAGGGATTCATCAGTAATGGTTACTGTTTTTTTTATTACCTTGTTTCAGGGTGTTCTTTCATTTCCAATTTAGTTTAAACAAACAAAAAACAAACAAACAAACAAACAAATAAATAAATAAATACATTTGCAGCTAGGAATTATTTCACGAATGTAAAGCAGAGGAAATCTGCTCAGCATGACCAATGTCATCACCCCACTCACTTTTGGTTTAGAATTGAGCTGAAGAAGATTAAGGCGAGGAAAACCACAGGCCCGGATGACATCAGCTCCAGACTCCTAAGGGACTGTGCTGACCAGATCTGTCAGGTGTGACTGCACATCTACAACCTGAGCCTGAGTCTGGAGAAGGTCCCAGCACTGTGGAAGACTTCCTGCATAGTTCCTGTCCCAAAGACAGCACACCCCATGGAGCCCAACCACTTAAGACCTGTGGCCCTCACTTCACACCTGATGAAGACCCTTGAGAGGATCGTTCTGAGGAACCTCCACATCTGGATCCACTACAGTTCGCTTACCAACCCAACATTGGGGTAGATGATGCTGTTATCTACCTGCTGCAGCAATCCATGTCCCACCTGGAGAACGCTGGCAGCACTGTGATGGTCATGTTCTTTAATTTCTCCAGTGCTTTCAACACAATCCAGCCTTTATTGATCAGGGGAAAGCTTGAAAGAGCAGGATTAGACTGTCACCTGGCTGCATGGACTACCTCACTGACATACCACAGTTTGTGAGGCTTCAGGACTAGGAATGTCGAACATGGTGGTCTGCAGCACAGGGGCCCCACAGGGGCCCCACAGGGGACGGTTCTTTCCCCTTTTCTCTTCACTATGTACACAGAAGATTTCAGTTACAACTCTGGGAGCTGTCACCTCCAGAAGTTCTCCGATGATACAACCATTCTTGGTTGTGTATTGGAGGGACATGAGCGGGAATAGAGGACAGACATCACTGACTTGGTCGACTGGTGTGGCACCAACCACTTTCAGCTCAACGCCAGTAAGATGAGGAGACCGAGGTCCTTGGGAGTGTGCAGGACTGTGCTCAGGACATTTTATGACACTGTGGTAGCTTCTTTACTTTTCTATGCAGTGGTCTGCTAGGGAGCAGGGGGCACAGAAAGGGACAAGAAGAGACTGAACAAACTGGTCAGGAGGGCCAGTTCTGTCCTGGACTGCTCCTTAGACTCCCTGGAGGAGGTGAGTGAGAGGAGGATGTTGGTCAAACTTGAATCCATCATGGATAATCCCTCTCACCAACTGCATAGGACTGTGGGGACCTTAAGCAGCGCCTTCAGGAGCAGACTGAGACTCCCACCCTGCAAAGACGGAGAGCTATCCCAACTGCAATAAGAATGCATTTCAGCATTCATCATTCATTGCGTATTCTTGTATTTATTTTGTTCTTGTGTAAATAGTGATAGTTCTCTATTCTATTTTTTCCCCTTTTTAAATGTTTTATTTTTTTTAGAGCTGCTGCTGTGACACCAAAATTTCCCCCATGGGAGATCAATAAAGAATGTTCTATTCTGTTAGAATGTAAATCTACTGACTGCAGAAAGAGTTGGAATGAAAATTAAGTCATTATATGCAGCCCACCCACTTGATGTCAGGAACTTTTTTGGAGTACAGCACATGTGTGGGAAGGCTTCAGGATCTTTTAGATTGTGTAGATTCTGGCGCCCTCTGGATAAAAGCAAGCTGCATTTATTTATTTATTATTTTTAATTACCTAATCTGAACAGTGAGGCTCTGTCTTTATCATGTTATAGGGAGGGTTAAAATGTTTCTCCAAAATAAGCCCAAGCTGACACTGTCACATCTTATTTGCCAACGATGCAAAAGATACACAGTTTACAGTCATAGAGGAGAGGCTGGAATCAGCGAATTTATTATTATTATTATTATTATTATTATTATTATTATTATTATTATTATTATTATTATTATTATTATTATTATTATTATCAATTTTCCTTGAAACGCTGCTCAGTTTAATTCACTGATTATTTAATAATTGAAATTTGATTTAACAATATAAAGCAGATTAATAAACACTACAGATTTTGTGTGCTCACATCAATGCCTTCATTTGTAAAGCATTTACCTGATGGTGTGCATGTTCAGCAGTCTTTAAAACTTATTTCAGACAAAGCCTTTTTTTTCTATTCACATCTTTATCAAATTCTTGAATTAATCACCGTCCTCTCTTTATTTGAACAGGAACAGGAATAAGATTAGATAAGCGTTAATTGGATAGATCTGACTACTTTTGTCTTCTCCTCTCTGTTGATGTTTTAAGGTGCTGGTGGACCTCAGTAATAACCTGAAGAAAGGCATGTACCCAGAATCCAATGCTGCCCACCTGCAGAGGTAACAAAGCTGTGGAAATGTCACCCATAAAAAATCGTTGTTCCATCTCAGCAAACCGTCTTTCAACTGTTGGTGCCACTTTTTTATAAATGCTAGATTTTTTTTTTCTTCAAAGTGCCCCTAAATGCTACTTCGAGCATGGGACATCAAAACTCTCCACTGAGAGAGAATCTGAGAGAAACGGAAAAAAAAAATTGCGGGGTTTCAGCTCCCTTGCTAGGATGTCCTGCTGTGTGTCTATTCAGCTGAAGTGTAACATCAGCTCTCACCATCTGGAGACCCTTACTTTCCCGTCTGTATGTCTGAAGACAGAAACAATAGCAGAACTAAAAGTCCTTGCTGTGTGTTCTGCAGACTTGTCCCTGGAGCTGCTGTGGTGAAAGGCCTTAACACGCTGTCTGCCTGGGCTCTGCAGAATGGACTGCTGGCAGGAAAACAGGTGAGAGGGCTGAAAGTGAAGACTCTGTTAAAAGATGTCAAAGGGATCAAAGCGAAACAGAGGCAGGAATAGCTTCTGAAGGCTTTGCTTGACTAGGCCAAACATACAAAGACATAGCTGCAACGGGAGGAGTTAACAGACTTAATCTTGTCTCAATGACACATCTGACTTCTAACTGGGAAAATATTTGCTTTTATCATTTCCTGGGATACAATGAGACGAGTGTCTGTCAGAGTGGTTATCAAAGACGGCTGAAGTCTTCATCATCTACCATGCAAAATTTAGAAAAGCAATCAATTTCAATTGTGTCACTGCACAATTTATTTCCACTTCTTTTCAAAACAGAGGAAGGAAAAAAAAAACGAGGACAGCTCTTGTATAAACACACAAACAAACAAACACACTTTATGATGTTACAAAGTACAAAGACCCGTGTTTATTGCAGCTTCCGTTTCACAGCTACAAAGAGAAACACAAACATGCTGAAACCTCTGGAGACCAAACCTGAATCTGCCTCAAATCCTCTTCAACTCAACCCCCCCCCCCACCCCCACCCCCCCACCCCCACACACACACACATACAAACATCCCCACATAGACACACACACACAGATAACACTGCAGTGCTCTATTTTCTTTGAAAACAGGTAGCAGTGTGAGAACATGTGTAGTGCGTCTAAAATTCTGTGTGTAGGTACTGTACAGTTGCACACATAAGCACATGCTCGTAAGTTTGTGCTATTCCCTGGCCGGCAATTTGATTAGATCCACAGCAGGGCCGTGCCTCTGTCACATTTACATTCAGATGGAGATTTAGACTGTCGGCCGTCCCCTGCTGTTACAGGTGCAGTAATGTAGGGAGACATGGCTGGCTGCCCGGTCCACTTATACACACACCTGGGGGAAAACTGCTCAATCCTGCTGCCTTTACTGTACGCCTGTCAAACTGCTCTCTCTCTCTCTCTCTCTCTCTCTCTCTCTCTCTCTCTCTCTCTCTCTCTTGTCTTCTCTGTAGTGCTCTTTATCTCTCTTCTTGGTTACATTTTTTATCTTTTTTTTTTTACAAATGGCGTAATAATTTTTATCAAAAAGAGATGTGAGTGTGGTAATAATCCTCAGTGTGGTGAGACTCCAAATGGGATTACATATTTAGCCCTGTATGTAAATATATATTTTACGTGTCTTAACATAGACATATATTTCCAAGGGTTTCCTATCAAAATGACTGTAACGACCACGTGGAGATCACCAAAAAGCAGGGTAATTCTGTAGACAGCCACTGTAGGTGTACATGGCGCAGCAATGCATAGCATATTCCAAACAGGGCTGGTGAGTCATCAAACAATAATTGCAGAAAAATGAAGAGAAACTGAAAAATAAAAGATGATCAGCATGCAGAATCACATTTATTGTGTTATTCAGATGTATTTTTGGAGAAAAGGTGCACCTGGTGTTTGAAATAATTGCCTCCCAGACTACATAAATGCAGATTAAGATATGGTGAGATGCAACGGTTCATGCTGTTTCCACCTGAAAATGCTGCTAACATGATAAAACATTAAGGTAGATATTACAGACTTCTTATACGAGGTGTTGTGGCGCATGTCAGTGAATCTGGTTAGTAGAACCAATATTAGAACCACCTGAAAAATGGTTTGAATAATCATAAATAGGAAAATAGGAGATGTTGATGGGGCAAGATGAGCAGCTCAATAACTATCAACACTGGTCTTTTAGATGTGTACTGATCTTAAAAATAAATTTACAAACAGGCTATACTTAAACAAAAGAATGCAACGCTTTCATAATAATATAAACTCAGTGTTGGGCCCGTTACAGAAAAAAAAGTAATGCATTACTTATTACCAATTACTCTTTTTAAAGTATTATAATTACTTTATTTATTACTCCCTGCCAACAGTAATATGTTAAATTACTGATTACATTACTTGTGTAACCTTGTCCTTTCTGATTCTGAGTTTGCACATGGCTTCTGTGTCAACTTCATAAATGAAATTACCAGCAGGTGAGTTTTTCTGCAGCCTATGAAAACATCAAAGTTACAGGCTTCTGAAATACACACCTGGTTCAACTGAGGACAAGAGACAGGTTTTGAAATCCAGTCTAAAATTGATCTGAGTGGAAAGAGACCTAATACTGGGACACAATTTAAACCTGACAATGATACTGCTGTCATCTTTTCCTCTTGAATATTATATATATCTATATATATATCTATATATATATATATATATATATATATATATATATATATATATGTGTGTGTGTGTGTGTGTGTGTGTGTGTGTGTGTGTGTGTGTGTGTGTGTAATAATGGTTTGAACAAATCCCCAAATCTTCCAGCATTAATAGTCTGCCAAACTGGAGAACTATATTTGTCATTTGAAGGAAATAAGTTCAGCAGATTCACTAGCAGGCTCCCCTCCAGTTGTGAGGGCTTTTTATTACCCCAAACTTAGACAACAAAATCATACTTTATCTGGCTGACATAAGGTTCACACATGCAGTCCATCATCTGGAGTTCCATTACTGATTATTTTCTTAATAATTTTGTCTGTGCTGAAATTGATTCTCAGTTTTCAAATTTTAAGGTTTTAAGTGATAAAGTTTTCTTGAATCTAGAACTTTACTATTCTCTAAGCAGTTGCTCTATACATCCCATTAAAATAAATATGAATAAAATAAACAAATAAATAAAATAATCCCATTGTGTCCTAGGTGTACCTGTGTGGGGACAGTGCTGAAGCAAAGCAGGCAGTAGGTGAGATAGCCACAAAAATGGGCCTCACAGTTCAGGATAGAGGGTCTCTGTCTGCAGCCAGAGAGCTGGAGGACTTCCCCTTAAGGCTGTTCCAAGAGTGGAGGCTGCCACTAGCCATTGCCATCGGCCTTATCGCCTTCTTCTTCTTCTATCTTCTCATAAGAGATGTCATCTATGCGGCTGTTGTAGAAGACAAAGACATCTCCTACAGAATTATGATATCACTGGCAAACAAGGTGAAGAGCTGCTCTACCTTTCTTAAAGCACCTTGTAGATGACATTTTGTGTTTCTTTGAAATGATGTGTTCTGTTTTCCCTTCATCTTTTAGGTGTTTCCAATTGTGTCTCTCATCATGTTGTCTCTTTGCTACCTTCCTGGAGTTATAGCTGCCTTCCTTCAGCTCTACAGAGGGACCAAGTACAGGTAGACGTCAAACTAGGACAGAAATGTTCATGCATACTGTGCATTCATTGTTGAAAAAAAAAAGGTGTATCATTTTTTATAGCATGAGGTACCTAGCTCACTTTTGGATGTTCCAGACGCTTCCCTGATTGGCTGGACCGCTGGATGCTGTGCAGGAAACAGATGGGTCTGGTTGCACTGGGCTTAGCTTTTCTCCATGCCATCTATACATTCATCATTCCCATTCGCTATGCTGTCAGAGACAAACTCATCTCAAGGGTGGCGGAGGAGGTACAGAAGGCCTGTTCAAATCCTGCAGGGTTTCCAGAACATATATTTTTTTTCAAAGACAAAGAGTCACCATTTTAACTCTGCTGTTTGTCTTTGCGGCTTGCAGGTGAACAATGAAACCACCCCATTTCTCTTTGATAACACAGAGGCATGGGGCACTGATTCATTCTATGTGCTGGGGATCCTGGGATTCTTTCTTTATGTTCTGCTAGGACTTACATCCTTGCCCTCTGTGGGAGGCACTCTCAGCTGGAGAGAGTTCAGTTTCATTCAGGTCAGAACGTGGTTGGAAATATGTGGTCCTTTGAGTGCATGTGTTAGTTTTAGTGTGCATGTGAGTGCTTACGTTCACCTTTAAGCCTGTACTGTACTGCTGTTATCAGTCATGCGCTCACTATCTGGAAAAAAAATAAACATCTCATAGGGCTTTTCAGGTAATCTGTAGGAGTGTGCATGTTTTCACCAGAGTTATGAAGTGTTGTAAAAGCAATATGTCATTGGTACTGATCTCCCCAGGGCCTAGTTAACTAACTGCATAGATGGGGCACATGGAGCAAAAGCCTGACTGCCTTTAGCCCAGGATTTTAAATGTTAAGTTATTCATTAAAAAGAATTATGATACCTGGTATGATCCTGTGGGAAAGGATTGTTAATACAGGTCATAGATCCATTTGTGTAAAGGTCAAGTCCATAGATAGACCACCAAAAGGGAAAGGCTCGGAAATAGAGGCCAAGGTCAACATAATCTTCATGATCTGGTGAGAAGAACTGCGCAAAACATAGAATAACTTTATACAGCTTGAAATGTTTCCTTTACCTTTACATTGTAGAAAGATCAGGGTTGTTACCCAGGAAGATAAATTTTATTTAAACTCAAGAATAATTTGCTGTTCTAAATTAGGAGATCAACTCAATAAGAAAGTTTATTTACATAATATATCAACCTGTATGTTTCCTTCCTGTGCCGTTTGTACTGACTTAATATCACTGGTAACGGGTACATCTGCTAAATGCTCAAAATATGTTACTCCTCCATTTTCTGTATTGTTGAAAATCAAAGGATAGAACTGATTATGCCACAAACATCCTTTTTAAGTTAACACAGATTGAAAATGACTAATTGGAACGTGTGTAACCATGAATATTGCAAAAGTGAAATTATGAGTTAAGATAATCCAGTTAGCTAAAAAGCTAGCATATGTATTATCTTCCTAATCTAATCATTTTTTTTAAATATTACATTATGGGTTTATGTGGGATTAAAGTATATGACAGAATTTCTTTTGGGCATGTAATCTCCAGCTATATATATATATATATATATATATATATATATATATATATATATATATATATATATATATATATATATATATATATACATATATATATATATATATATATATAATGTGTTGATTAGTTAGCTTTTAGCTGCTGATAGGCAAATTCTATTACCTTTGTACCTGTAACCGCAAACTTCTTTTTCACTAAACTAAGCAAATGTAGCTGCACCTGTATATTTAATTCACAGGCATAAGAGTGGCATTGATCTTCTTGTCTAATTCTCTACAATTTTGATTTGAAAATCTTTCTTTAAACCTCAGGAAATTGTATTTAATTTTTATATTCATTTTTCCCCCCCTCAGTCTAAGATGGGATACCTGACCCTCTTCATATGCACAGCACATGGTTATATTTACGGATGGAACAAATTCCTGCGGCCCTCTACTTACAAATGGTACACTCCTCCGGGTTACATGCTCTGTTTGATTGTGCCTTCTGTGGTGTTGGTGCTCAAATTCCTACTCCTCCTTCCATGTGTGGACCGGACCCTAACACGCATTCGACAAGGCTGGGAGAGGACCCAGACACAGGAAAAATTGGTTGAAGCCAAAGGAACTAATTTTTAGTCTCTTAAATCACCAATCTTTAAACAATACATTGTGCTGTACTGTACTAAATTTTTAGAATTAAATGTGAATTTAAAAAAAGATGTAGTTATTATTTGTAAATAGCCATAAGTTAGACAAAAGGAATGACAATACCCTTTTAATTTTGCTAGAAAAGTAAAACATCTTTTTTTTCTGAAATATGTGCTGATTGTTGAAGAAACTTTAAATATGTAGAATAAACAAAAGGTAGGAGTGAAAATAAAAAACAAAAAAACATTTCCAATAATAACTTTGTCTGTGCTGAGTTGTTTACATCTTTTGATCAGTCTGAACTGCCACTCTCAATTGAGTAACAGCCAAACAAAACAAAATAAAGTATCATCTATTTCAGCCAAATTGACAGGTCTCTATGGATATCAAGGCTTTTAATGTGGATTTCCTTCAAGTTTTAAAAAAAACAGGAATGTTTGTGCTGTCTCTCTCACCAAACATGGTGAAAAATAGATTGACATCCCCTGCTGGCATCCATTGTTTTGATAAACATAGGCAGCAGCTCTTTAGCTGTGCAATTGTATCCCTGAGGTTGCTCTCTTTTCAGGATGTTATTGATCTCTCTTTTTCCCCCAACACAAATACTTCACTGCCCACACCTGTCTGCCTCTCAAGGGCATGCAAAAGTGCACTTTCACACACTCACTCAAAGCTTACAAATGCAACAAACACAATGCAAAGGGGTGTGAGGTTGAGCTAATTATATAACTGCATGCAGAGTCAACACACAGAGAGAGGGGCACACGCCGGCGCTAACAGCAGGTTGGAGATTCTGTAGCCAAAAGCAGACTCCGGAGGGTGAACAGGTGTTTTAAAAACCTTCTTTACTGTCTAAATTAAAGGTTAAGGTAGCAAAAACTTTGTAGAACTTGACAGTGAAACAGAGCAGAATTATGGCATGTTGGCGTGAAGATTCATTGATTGAAAAAATACTCACATAGCTACCGTTTTTCTCCAACATCATGCTCTGTGTGGGAAGCTCGGTTGCAGTTTGTGTTTTTAGGTTGTAGTCATGAAAATTTTAAGAACACTGGTCATTTTAAGCAAGGCTGAGGCAACATTAGAAATCCATCAGCTAACATCAGAAAACAACTAGTATAAGCCACTTTCTAAAACTAAGTGTTAGTAAGGGATGGTTAAATGCTAACATTACCATTTGAAAGTGTTGTATATTGGATTAAAAGAAAAAAATGCACCACCTAGACTAAAGCTGTTTCTCAGTGTGCTTACTTCAGCATACTTCAGGACTCACGGACTTGTGGTGTGTCGTCAATCAAAACCAAAGTTCTGTTCCAATTCAAAGTCTGCATCAGAAAAAGTTACTCAGAAGTACCCGGATGTAGACTCGCCCCAACAATTTTACCAAGTCTGCTGCTGAACATAATTTGGTCAGACTTTTCAGTTACAATCCCACAATGCAATTTGCACTGTCCAGCGAGACACTCAAACAATGGTTGAGGAGAAGAGGCATAACTGTTAGTAACCACTGCTGCCATGTGAAAATATGAATAAGATACTTATTTGTGACAGAATTTTGTTTGAAACCCAGTAACGTTGGATCATTTGGATAAAATTACGGCTGAAATACACCGGCTGCGTCTGCGTTGCAGCTCTGCTCCGTCACAGTGCCAGATCAGACAGGTTTCCATTCAAGTCAATGTGTCAACTTACACTGGATCCATACCGTTGTGGCTCAGCTGCGTGGCTGGTCCAACAGGCTAATTCGCAGACATCCTACTTTTGCCGGATGCTGGAGCTGTGATATGTCAATTCAGAGTAGAGAAGATCGAGTGGGACAGGAAGCAGTGCACTGAAACTACCTTATAAGCACCTGAGACTTTTGGAATAAAACAAACTTTGTCAAAACTAGATCAAATTTAACTTTACCAATGCAAGAAAATGTCACAATGAGGGAAGACACACCAGGAATCAACAGCTTTGAGGTTTAACAGCACAACATGAATGAAGAGAGGTTTATTAATGGAGAGGAAAGCGAGGGAATTACGCGGTCCGCGACTCTAGCTGTCTGTCAGTCCTGCGGCTTGTCAGACTAAGCACACAGCTAGTGCGAGTTGACAAACGCAGTCAACACACAGTGGAGCAGAGCTGCAACGCAGATGCAGCCAGTGTATTTGAGGCGTGAACTTGCTAAGTCAAGTTCAAACTTATGAACTTTGAATTGAGAAACAGCCTATCATTAAAATTGACTGACGCTAGGTTACCTGGCATTCTATCTCACATTACAGGATTTAGCTGAATGCTTAAAAGCTAACAGCTAATGTTTGCATAAAATTTGCTAGCATTAGCTGCTGTCTGATGGCAGCTGATGGGTTCAAAGCAATTAGCTATCTTCAAGAACTTTACCATTTTGCCTTTTTGTATCAAACTGAAATGGAATGGCAGGTAACAAAGGTGTTTAACCTACAAAAGATTATCAGTATTTTCATTACAACTTAATTTAGATGTTGCTCAAGGACAGAAAAAATCTTTGCACATCTACTTCCCGGGCAGGTGCGTCAGACAGAGACAGTTTAGCATAAAAATTTCCTGCATACTGGTCAACTTCCAGAAAAGAAGAGTTTTAATGTGACATGTCGGTCATAGACTTTTCTTTTTCAAGTAAAAATTCTTGCTTGAAAAGGTCTATGACTGAAACTTGGTGACATGTAGACTGTTCTCTTAATGTGAAAGCATTTACTGTTTTGTAAGAACATATTTCTGGTTACTTTTTTTAGATGCACATTTGAGAGAGAAAAACATGTATGGCTTTCCAGACTAGCAAACTTGATAGCACTAAAATGCCATGACACCACTTAAAAGAAGTGTAATCTTCCTTTATGTAATGGCAGTTGTTTTGTCCCACAGAGCCACAGCAGTATGTCACATCCACATCAACTGGAGCCCTCATGGACTCACACTGACACTTAATGTCAGTAAAAATCTGTTGGGGTTAAGTGCTCAGGCTGGGTAGATTGAAATTGGGCCTAAAGTGAAAGTTTGCCCTCAGTGCACTCCGATAACAGATAAGAGCCAGTGGGATAGTCTGGTGCTAAGTAAAGGTTTGCGAGGTCAGTAGTGACTGCTGCTGGACAGAAGCAGAATGACAGGTGTTGAGTTATTTTATGCAAGAATATAGAAACTCTAATCGGATAAATGAGATGCAGTGGAGGGCAGAGAGGAGGATGGAGCAGCTGTCTCTGCGACAGGATCTGGTGCTACAAGAGGGATCTGCAGCAGCTTTCCCGCCCCGAGCAGATCATTTAGTCAAAGACATCCTGTTATCTAGCATCTAACAGCATTATCTGCACACACAATCTGCAATCCCTTCCACCCTCTCGTGTTGTATTATTCTCTTATTACGGAGGAACCGATGTTGATTTTAGCCTATTTCCTGCTGCTGGGCTCTGCGTGTTTCAGTGTGTGTGTGTGTGTGTGTGTGTGTGTGTGTGTGTGTGTGTGTGTGTGTGTGTGTGTGTCCTGATATAAATATGATAGAGGATTCCAATATCGCCTTTGGAAAGAGTTAGGATGAAGCAACATTGAGAAAGCTGTGAAAAAAGCCTCATTTACATTCATCATTTCCTACCATGTCTATTTTTGCACACCTATAGGCTACAATGGAGCCTGTAATGAGATTATGCGTGTCCGGTCATGAAGGCTCGCTTCTCTATGAGTAGAAATCAACAGCTGAAACTGTGGTGAAAAAAAACAAACACACCATGAAGAACATTTAATGAAGAGTTCATTTGAAAATTTTGCAATATCTCAAACATTTGTTAAAATTGTTCTTGCTCTTCGTCAATATTGAATTCTTTTAAATCCAAGGCTTTGCATATTTTTAACACCTACAAATTGTGTCTTGGAAACAGTATTAAAAAGACAACAACAACAAACAAAAACTGTCTTGAAAGGAAGACTTTTTAGAGATTTTTTTTTTTTTAGATAACTCTTCTAAAATTGATTTGGCCCATCTTTTTCTTAAAATGTTTTTTTTCCCATTAATTTCTCTCTTTCTTCTGAAATAAAAAAAAAAAAAAAAATCAAGCTCTCAGGGTTTAAAGGAGAGTAAAATTGTGTCCTAGTGTTTTTCTTAAAACACCCCCCCACACACTCACACACTCACACACACACTCACACACACACACACACACCCACACACCACCCCCACTCCTGAACACCTC
The DNA here is from genome assembly GCA_030710495.1 of Labroides dimidiatus. Classification (NCBI taxonomy): domain Eukaryota; kingdom Metazoa; phylum Chordata; class Actinopteri; order Labriformes; family Labridae; genus Labroides; species Labroides dimidiatus. The sequence goes on from CM061148.1 coordinate 15,110,134, forward strand.
AGGATTGCTCTTAAGACTGTATAACTCGGCGCAGCATGGGGTACATGCGCCGGCTCAGAAAATCAAGAGGGCATATGGCATCCAAAGGAACCCAAGTGTTCCTCATTGTCCTCTGGATTAAACTTTCACAATAAGCTCCATCTCTCAAAAGCCTGGGCCTGTTGAGGTAAAAGTTGCCCTCCATTACATCAGGAAGAAGCTGGAAAGTCACAAGGGGCCTTTTCTGGGTTCTCACGCAGCACTTAATTGATTCAGCAGGAATGTCAAAAGAGAGGTGATTAAGGTGAGAAATGTTACCGCTGCAGCTTCTTCCATACAGACTAATTCATCTTGGAGGTCCCTGAAGGTTTACAAGTAGCCTTGAACATCAGTAGTGCTATGTAGTTTGATCAGAAGTTACAATTCCTTCAGAAAAGAAAGCTTGACTGAAAAAAAAAAAAACTGGATTTCTTGTGTGGATATTTCTTAATAGCATTGGCTGTGCTTTCTGGATAAATTCAAAACATATTCACAGAGACAAGGTCAGTGAGAGTCTCTTAAAGCTCTTGTGAAGAACTTTCAATTTGTTGTGTATTCTCATGTAACCCCGATGGTCCATTCTGTCACACATCACTGGAGGATATCCACGATGAATGCCATAGAATTATTGCTGAAGTCCATATTTTTCTGCTTTTGTGAATTAGTAAATGTAATGAGTAGAGAAACGAATATGTTAAGAATTCGTGCCATCTGCATATATAATTTGCTGTATAACATGCAGTTCACGCCAACCCATTCACATCATTCACGCCATCTAAAAAGAACATACAGGACATTATCACATGGACTTAACATATCATTCACCAGTAATTTATTTCATTTTCATTACAACATAACAACAACTATGAGCAAATATAAAAATTACTGCCAATACAATCATCAAATCCCAAAACTACATTATTAGAATTCTACTTTACAGTGGCCCAAAAATAATATGCAAAAGTTATTATCGTGATATGTATTAAAAACTTGACAAGATAATCCATCAGTAAAAGGTTTAGCTTCACTTTTCATCTCTTTTCTGTCAAACTACAGAGAGAGTTGAAGAGTCTGTAACTATAATTATGCACAAAGAAAATACAAGAAAGAACAAGTACTCTAATAATAAACAGAGAAAACAATAAATTATATCTGAATCTAGGGACAGAGAACACAAACAGCGTACTACTCTGATAAGATATCAGTGGTCATCTGATCCTATCTTGTCTTTAGCTTTTCATTCTCTCTCTATTCTACAGTCACAGTTGTTCCGTATTTTTTTGCAGCCTGGAGTGTTCACAAACTCCCCGTCTTTTTTTTAATACTGAAATCCAAAGTGATGAGTAACTTTTACAGGGGTTCAGGTAGAGCACTGTGCTTTCTTTATCATCTTCTCTGTCATGATTTGCGCTGCAGTAAGAGCCATACACTGCGGTAAAGGCTAGCTGGCTAGTGGACAAATTTGGCTGACAATCGAATTGTCTTCTACTCTTGCTCCTGCTGCTTCCTTTTTGTCCATTCTCAGATGGATAGCACGCTTCAGTGACTGAAAACAACCACTGCTACTCCTAACATGTAATTTTCTTAACCCTGATCTGATTTTCCAGGTCTCTGCTTGAAAATTGCATACCTATAATAAAATGGGTATATCTCTGCAACCACAAGGTCTATTTGAATGATTTTGGTGTCACAGTAAAGTAAAAAGTTGGGAGATCCGTTGAGATCTATTAATATAAGTAAATGTGATAATGGTAAAGAGTAAATGAAGATTGCACCCTGTAAAAATAAAAAAAAAAGTAAGGTCTCCTAAAAAAGAATAAAAAAATGAATATCTCTTTGAAAATGATGCAGCTCCAAGTTAAACTTCTATCAGACCATAGAACAACATATGTTTATTATGTCTGCAAAGATTGACTCAAATAAAGTGACGCAGAAAAAAATTAGTACAAAGTCTCTTTTGGCACAGTTTGGCTTCTGTGTCATTTGAATTTTCTCATATACAAAACTATAAATTTCATCTGTCTATTACTAATGGTAATCAGTTTATCCAAATACAATAGTTTTGGGCATTTTTTGGAATGTATTTATGTTTTTACAACTAATAGTTGTACAACACTAGAGATTTTATCAATTTAATTATATTCTTTCATGATCAGTTCATTATTTCATGATGTGTTTTCAGAGTGACATCAGAGTCCCCAATTGGAGTATGATAGAGTTCAAAGGGTTAAGAAGACAGTTATTGTCAATATTGGTTATTGTGACAGCTCTAATGTGTATATTTAAAGCATTTGTAAAGGACATCAAGCAGTCTTTTTGTTTGATTCATTTCAATCATCTCAATTGTAATCAAGAACAATTAATACTCAAACCCAAAGAAGTTTGGCGTTTGGACCTGTTCAAGCTTTTACTTTGGACTTGTCCATCAAACGACCTACAAAACCAGCACTTACTGTCAGCCCCACCCATTTTTCAAAAGTAAGTGAGGATTCAGACCTACAGTTTTGGTCAGACAGACTCTTTGTAGCTCTAAATGGTTAGTTCTATCTTTGTAGCTCACTAAAATGTGTTTCATGCATAATTTCATGCTCTTGATCAACTAAAATAACTTAGGGGCAAACAACAATCCATCAGCACAGTTATAGCCAAATATAACATCCTCCCTGCTGAGCACTTCAGTGATGGAGTCAGCACGCACCTCTCTCCATTGCTGTGATGAGATCCAGTAAAGTGACTAGGGAGACGTCTGCAGCTCAGAGCGAATGTTTCCTGGAGAACAGCATCAGATCAGCCAGAGGGATGAACCCTGGAGAGGGATCAGACCGAGACGACGAGACAGAGCACGCTCAACTCAGCAGGGAAAAGAAGAGGTGTCAGAGTTTGACTGAGCTCTCAGTGAAATGGTGTTGTTGAGCACATGAGGGAGAGACAGGCGAAGAGAGGGAGAAAGAGGGCAATGTCTTCAATCTCACTCATGTTTATCTTAAAGAGTGTGTATCGTTTTCGATTTAAAGGTTGAAAATGTTTTAAATTTAGAGCATTCTGTTGTATTTAAAGAGCACCACTAGCATTGAACTAGCATTTCATGAATAGCAAACCACTGGCAGCTCAGGGGATGAACACACACACACACACACACACACACACACACACACACACACACACACACACACACACACACACACACACACACACACACTTTAGCAGCATGCAGTCAATTATTACAACTGAATAAGTGTCAGAAACTAAAAATAATTTTTTAAAAAATTGTCAACCAATTTAATGATGTTCTGGTCTACTTTTTAACAAGCTAAAAATCTCCTAATGGGAACATTTTAACCATTTAAATGTATCATTTTTACAATTTTACCTCATAATAGGTATCTTTAGGTAAAGGGTAGGAATACCTGTCCCTTTATTATCCATAAAAAGGTTGCCAGTGAGCAAAAAGGCCCACTGTTTAGCATCAAATCCTGCTGTCAGACATCATGCTGGTATTTGAAGGCCCAGAGAATCTCTGGTACAGCTGTCAAAGACATGATATCAGAGCAGTGCTGTATTATGACAGTCACGGACATGAAGAAGAAATGGTTTGACATGGATGGCTTAAAAATGTCTCATCAAACAGTAGGAGTACAGGGGATGATAATGGATAGCTTACCTGCACAAAAACCAAGAAGCCGTCAGGGTGAAGTCATCTTCCTTGTAGGTACAGAGTTGTTGCAGAAATTACTGTGCTGAGGTTAGCCAAAAATAAATTATAATAATAGGAACATTAAAGAATGTTGAACAGATTATTTTATTTTATCTCTATCAACCAAATAAAGTGGCTGATAAGCTAATGTTTCTAAAAGTTCCTTTTGTCAGATGGCTGTGGCCCGTATACTTAAACAGCATTTATTGCATTGGAAGTATCTAAATTCAAAAGGAAAGTTGCAGCACCCCACACTAATCAGTATCGCTGCTCTGTCACTCACCAAGAAGGGGCAGGACACATGATGCTGACCTTGCATGCTTCAACAGCAAGGGGGATGAAAAATAACCCACACAAAGAAGCTTGTCTTAGTCTGGAGCTGCTGCTCATGCTATGACATGATTTCTCTTGTTGTTTTTATGATATATACTTTGAAAAATTCCATTGAATAAACAAAAATTGGAAGCTGTCATGGCTTTTTAAAACAGACTTTATGGTCACTACTAAAGCTCACAGAAGTGCTGGGGAACAATTAATGTCGCTAGTAATGCTGGGAAGTGCTCTGAAATTAAAGTTTGGGCATTGCTGGTGCATGAAATAAATGAAAATAGATAAATAAATGTTGTTAATAACCACAGAACAAATCAGGAAACACTGTCAAAGCTTTTCACACATGCTCTCCTGAAATTACTAGATGGTTCCAGGACATTATAGTCGGATGGTTTTAGTGTTGCCAAGAAAAAAAAAAGGAATCATAATTTTCTGTGTTGCTATTATAAGGAAGTTTCCATCATAAAAACCCAAAAGAATATTAGGCAGACAAACTCTGTTGCCATCACTCCACTCACTTGATAATGAAGGGATTATTTTACCCATTGAGCTTTGCATGCACTTTTTTTCAAACTCTTGGAGGCATGGTACACTGTGGAGAGGATCCATGAGGACAAAGTCTGTGAACACTTCTATAATGACTGTGATTAAAGATCAGTCATTGGGTGCATGTGACTCAGACTCAGCTGGAATGAGTTCTGTGCAGGTATAAGTCCAAACAGTACAGAAAACCAAGGAAAAACAGTATGTTCAACGCAGAAATGAGTCTAATGATCGAAATGCAGAGGAGGGCAGGGTGGAGGACGGAGCAGCTGTCGCTACGAGTCTGACGCTACAAGAGAAATCTGCTGCAGCTTTCCTGCCTCAAGCAGAACATTTAGTCAGAGCCATCCTGTTATCTAGCATCTAACACCATTATCTACACTCACAATCTGCAATCTATGTTATTCTGCTAATACCAAAGAACTGCTGCTGATGTAAGCCTATGCGGCAGTTCTGTTTGTATATGCCGAGGTATGAATACTGTATAAGTATTACAATATTGCCCGGGGAAGGAATTAAGAGGTAGCAACCTACAGAAAAGCTGTTAAACATGCTAGTTTATTGTCATCTTTTTCACTCATGTTTAATTTCACACACCTTTAGGCTACTTTAGAGCCCATAATTAGATTATGTGTGTCCAGCTGGAAAGGCTCACATTACCATGAACAAACAGCACAGCTTGTGTGTAAGGGTTTATTGTTTATTAGAAAGAGGATATCATGATGGAATCACCATGAATTTATCCACAAAATATACACCCGGATATTCATTATTTTATTTCTTGCAGGAGAACAGTAATGTCCTTGTGATAAGATCATCCAACACTTAACAATAGAAAAAAAAGAACACATTCCTGAAATTATATCTGAATGTCTAATATATTTTGATCGCCTGAACCTGTGATTCACTAAAAGATTCATTATTAGAGTTTAGGAACAGCCCATTTGTTTATCCTCTACCAAAATTCTTCCATTGGTCTGGAATGACAGCGCCTCCCTGTCAAGCACGTTCCCTGGAGCGAAGAATAATTATTTGTATCAGAAATACAAATAAATACAAATATGGTGTCTGATCTTACAGGGAGAGATGGTGTAGTCCCACATGTGACTGATTGACGTCAAACCCACTGCCGTCCTGGTCCTGCAGAGATTGCAAAAGGTTAAGAAACTGTGAATTGCAAGGAAGTGTAGATGAATATTTGTTAACCCTTTAAGCCCTGGACTATTTTTGGGTCCCGGCTAGAAAAATGACATACCCAAACTTAAAGAGTGTTTTTATGTATCTACAAGGTCTTTTTAAATTGTCATGGCATCATAATAAAGGGAACACTTATGAAATTTGTTCAGAGTTTTCCCTTTTAGTATTTATGTCAGTGGCCCAGAGTATTAACTCAAGTATTACTCAAACAAAGAGAAAGATTGGTTGAAGTATGACCTGACAATATTTGCAGCTGAGCTTATCTTGTTTCATCTGATGTACAATATGATTATAATGATACATAATGAGTCCTTCGTTTTATGCTTTTTGTTGTGGAGTGACCTCAAAGTCCCCCATTTGGGAGACCTTCAGGTTTAAAGGGTTAAGTTATTTATTCAATACACACAGTTTCACACATCAGCATTAACATGACTTGTAGGGGAAAGAAGCCTGCTCCTAAAAATTGGCAAACATTTAGGGTATGTCGAAGACTTACAACCAAAATAAATCTATGTTTTAACAACCAGCAAACATTGTGATATCAGTTTGTACCGTTGTTCAATAGCCAGCTACAATTTGCGCTACTCATAGCCCGGTGCTCTAAAACATGCACGGATTCTGAAGTTTGAACAGACCACTGCCGTATAACTGTTGCATGTCTTGCTCGTCACTGCCAAACTTATTCAGCTGAGAAATTTCATTCTATAAATCATTCCACAAATCACATTGTGTCCTGGATCCAAACAGGGAAACTGAGAGATGAGAGTTAGAAATAACACATTCTGTTGATTCTGATTATGTCATTTTTTAAGGGAAGCTTTTAGCAGAGTTTCAGGAGCAGGACCACGCCTCAACCTCACCCCTTCCGGTATTTAAACCCTCCTAACCCAGTATGTCCTGTTTTTTCTTTTTTTCTTTTTTCTCGCTTCATAACCCCCCCCCCTCCCCCGCTTTCTTTGGTCTTTCTTTTTCTTCTTACTCCTCAGGGTCAGTCATGCCCGGGAGCTACGGCGGGCTCCTTCTCAAAGCTTCCCCACAACGCCTAAGTTACACAATCACCATATTCTAATTTGTTTCGTTAATAAACACTTTAAACGTTATGTTGATGTGTGGTCCTTGCTGGTGAATTGTGGATTACTATCAGGCATATATCTAGAAGTTATATTTTTTCAGGATCACTTATAAAGTCCAAATAGTCCCCTTAAGTACAAAGGCTTTAAATTGTTGCAGAAGCATTGTTAGCTGAGGAACAGACTCCTTTGGTCTACAACCCTGCACTCTGGGTAATTATTAAATGAATTTGCTGATTGAAAATTGTCAAAAGTATAATTAATGGTATTGGTAACAACACTTTGTATCAATAACTTTGCTATTCATAGCAACCATACTAAATTACATATTCATTTGCTGGACCAAAACAAAAATTTACACCTTTCAGTCCTTTGTTGAAAACAAACAAACAAAATAATATCATAAGAACAGAGCAAGAAATAGACTCAGACAAAAAACACTTTACCAAATGTTTACAAAGTTAACTGACTCTGTTCACATTTGACATCAAATTACAGAAAACATGATTTTAATTTTCCAGCAATCAAAGGTTACCATACACTTTTCTTTTAGTTGTAATGGGGATTGTTTCAAAGTTTATTGACAGGTCAGTTCTTGGGTTTTTTCAACCACAACTCTGTCAAAAACCTGGTACTCCAGCCCACTCCAGTTAATCACATTTCCTGGGGTGAAGGTCAAGCGGTTCATGTATTTATGAATCTCACAGGGTGAGAGGGCATAGTCCCAAATGTGGATGTCAGATATCATTCCAACCAGGGACTGATTGATGTCAAATCCCCCACCATGATCATCCTGCTCCTGTAGAGATGACACAAAAGATGGTTCAGTGATTCAGATCTAAAATGTATTTTTCATTGAAACAAGAAGCACAAAAAGTGAATGTTAATCGACTTATTATGAGTAAGATGATGCTCGTTAGTCTGAATCTACCTGTCCAACAACAATAATGAGGGACCCTGAGATGCTTGGTCCAGAGCTGGTGAATTTCCTGATGGTAGGCACTCCATCAAACCACAGTTGTGTCAGACCAGTCGCAGAGTCCCATGTGGTACAAATAGAGTGCCACATGTTGGGCTTGTAATCCAGCCCTACAAACTCAGCTTTGGAATCCTTGACATGGGCCTCCATCTCCTTATTTGCCGCATCCCAAAAAATCAAGAAGGCATTGATATTTGAAGGTGTTGACAGAGAAAACAGGGAGTGGTCTCTCTTGAGGTCTGTGAAGGTCCTGTGGATAAAAGTAGGAAATCATCAATTCAGTAATTCTTTTCACAAACAGAGAAACAGAGGGGTTCCTGATACACTCTGCTCATTAAGTCCTACCTGTGACAGACAGTCAAAGTACTCAGATCACGAACAGATGTCATCAGCTTCACATAAGAGCTCTTGGTTTGCTTTGGGAAGGTGAACATTTGACCTGAAAGATCTGAGAGAAAGAACAAGAAAAAGATTCAATATTTCTTTTCACTTTTATTTTTCCATAGATTTTTATTTTTGACCTGTGAGTTACGGCCAAATGTTAATCAACAACACAATTCATTATTTTTGTATGAAAAATCAAAATAAGTTTGTGGTAACTAACTTTTCTATCTTAAATTTAACAGATTGGTGTTAACTGCATGTTGTAAACAGAGAAAGGCACTATGTATGTTTCATAAAACTAGTGCTTTAAATCTGTTGTTATCCTCGAGAACTTTTTCCTGGAAACAGTATTTCTTGCCATTTGCTGTCTGCTACATATTACAGCTTGTATTAGCCTTTCTTAAAAGCATCTAAAGTACATTCCCCGTGGTGAGTTACCTGGCACAAGCATTGTTTTGCAGACGTTAATAACACTTGCTTGTCTATTTTTGATCAAGAGTGCCACAAACTCTACAGCTCCAACAGTGTTTAATAGACTGACTGAAGTCTGTGTAAGAATCGACCACACCAACTCAGCTCCTGTGCCGAGGTTAGCCTATATATAACCATTGCCGTTCAATAAACAGCATTCAATGCCATCAATCCAAATAAAAGAACAACACAGGAAGACAATTTCTCTACACTTGTATACATTTTTAACTCGTAAAAGAAGTAAAGCTGTTTACTTTTAGCCATTTCTTAAATTTTGGTGTTAAAGATGTGAAATATCACAGAGGAGTGCCCTTTAAGGAGAAAGCTGATTGGATCTCATTAGAAAGCTGATTAGGTCTACAATGCAGGATGTTGTTCACCCTGCTCCTAGTTACTCTTATTCCTTTTTTTTTTCTTTCTTTCTTTTTTTTTAAAGAAAAGAAAAAAAAGGCTCTCATAAATGAGAAAGTAGATTAGCTTCTAATCACCTGGACATAAAAAAAATAGTTAACTAAGTTAAGTAAGAAGGAGCCTTTTATATCCACACAGGAAAAGTTCCTCTTCTAGAGATCAACATCCCACAGTGTTACAGTAGCACAGAAAAGAAAAGCTATGTGCATTTTTAATTTGGTGTGTTGCTAACTGAAATGCACAATGAAGACGAGGAAGAGTAGGAGGATAATTTGGGTGTGCAGGCAGAGGAACTTGTATTAAAATACAGTTTTTTTCTCAGCAGTAAAAAGCCTGGCAAATTGAGGATCATAGTCATCATGCATCACAGCAGCTTCATGTCCTGCACTGTCTTTTGAAGCCTCACCAACAGAAAGGGTGAGCAAAGGAAATACATTTTTAATTCTTAACCTGACGGTAAGATATCACTAAAGTATTCCATTTCTTCTTCTACATGTTGCACAAAATCAAGAGCCCTGTTCCTCAACAGTCCCCTACATTAACAGCCATTCTTTTATTTATTTATTTATCCTTGTGGGCCCCTTTCATGCATGGGCCCTTGTATTCAGCACCACTTTCTCTGCCAGTCTAATGCCCCTGCATTTCTACAGACTGTCCCTTTAAGACAAAACTGAAAATAAAAATCAAAGCATATGCTTGTAGATGAGGTAGGTCATTTCCATTAATAATGACTGCTGATGCTTTTTAAAAATACATTCAAAACAATGTTGTTCTGTCAGATCATAAACAGTATTAAATTACAGTTTTAAATCTCAAGGTTAGATTAATATTTCTCACAAGCTATTTAATCTGAAGAACATTAAGCTTTATTTGAGTGCTTTCCCCAGTGCTTTACCTTGACGAACCGCAGCACTCGACGTCAGCATCACCAGCAACAACAAGAGCTCCATCTAATTCAAAAAACAAAATTACACAATAAAATACTTTTGGTTTTGTTTGTTTTTTCAGTGATACCCTTGTTGACACTGCCAAAGAGTGATTAAAAATAAAATAATACATCCATTCACAGTGTTAACTGGCATGAATCAACAGTGCAAGTAGTTCACATGAAATAAAATCTCTTTAAACTCTTGTATTTGCAGCATTGCGTGTGTTGATCTTACCTTGAAATCTGAGTCTTGACTGTGTGTCAAATAGAAAGAGGGGGTTGTCAGTTTTGTACACCCATTTGTTCCTTTTTTTCCTGCCTGTACATGTTTGTCTGTGTGTTTCCTTCCTTTATCTACTTCTACATTTTGAGGGTTTCAGCGACCTGAAGGGTGAAAGCTGTTATTTCATAAAGGGGCTTTCCGCTGAATCAACAGATTCTTGAAGGGAGTTTCTGCTGAAATAGTTTTTATTTTGCAATGCGTGCGAACGTTTCTGAAAATTTTTTGTTATAAATAACTAAAACATATTTGCAGCAGCTATGAATTTGCTACAAGCTAAACTTACTTTGATAGGTTAGCCTGTCATTTAGATTATTTATTTAAACTTCAACACATTTATTCCCAACAATAACTCTGCTCATAAAGATTAAAGATGCATCACTCAGCACAAAGTGGTGATGTTGGTCAGATACATTTTTGTTTATTAAAATGCCCACTTCAACAGGCCTATCTGTTGTCTGTTTTAAAAATACTATGATCCTTTTCTTGTCTGCTTCAGACAACTGGAGCCTCGATGGGATTCTAAAGTCTGCATTAAAACATGTTTTTTCAACAATTTCCTGGAAAAAGCTGCAAAGACAAATGCACTAAGGTTGTGTTAGTTTAAAAAGAGATACAGGATACTATTTTAGTTCATGTTAGCGTGAAGTAGCTGTGGAAGACTGCCAAACTGTCAAGTATGCTGTTTGTCATGTGTTACAAAACCTCATAAAAGAAACTCTCTTGAGAAGAATATTTATGAAGTGAAAACTTTTTTTCCCAAATAATACAATTACCACCATTGATTTTATTGATGAAATTATTTATTAAAAAGATCTAAAATTAAAAAAAAAAAAAAAAAAAAAAAAAAAAAAAGCATGTATGTATGATGGAAATAAGGGCCATCCAACTGAAAAAATAAGATTTTAAGATCAAAGTCATGAATTTATGAGAATAAATCTGAATCTTAAGTCTAGGGTGAAACCCTGTTAATTTAATGGGACAAATCATAAGAGCAGCCCATAAGATAAAACAGGGAACATAGAGTGAAATTAAACTTCTGTATAGGTTCCACAAATAACTGAATGCCCAGTCTTTTAGTGCATCAGCACCACACAATGGAATTTAAAATGGATTGTCAAGAAACTGTTTCAGAGGAGAGCAGGCTTACAGGCAGCCTGTGCATGCCTCCGTAAGCACTGTTTGTCTTCACTTATTAAGTTCAGTTTCACATTATGGATGTTCTTCAGTTTAATGCTGGCAGCTGACTGTTCCTCTAATATCACTCTATATGTTGTTAGAAAAAAAGATTGATGGTCTGTTATTATGACTTCTTTCTCATAATATTTCAAATCTATTGTCTTCAGATTACAATTTTGCTCTGATAAATTTCTGACTTTATTCTCAAAATTTTATGAGTAAGTAAAAATTAATAACTTTTCCTCCCCTAGAGTACAGCTTTTCTGTTGTAAATTTGTCATCTTAATCTTGAAATCTGTTTTGTGGCCCCAATCCTCCACTTTATATTTGTCATACTGTTAAGGGCCCAGACAGAAAACACAGGAGTCAAAACAGTTCAAAAGCAGAGTCTTTCTTTCAAGATATATTTGGTACAAATCCAGCAGGCAGTATAACAATGAGCAGTATTTGAGTAATCAGTATACTATGGTGTTGGAAAAATTAAAACTGTGATAATCTGGCAGGGAGCGAAGGGAGCACCTGGGTCTAACTGATGGGGAATGCACAAACTAGACACACGTGAAACACATTAGGGAGGTGATCAACAGTGGGGGAGAAACCTGAAAAGGACTAAAAACTAAAAACTAAAAAAGTTGACAAAAGAAAGGGATTACACAACAATGTCTTAAAACAACACGGTAAAGTAAGAAAATATACTTTAATTTGCCTTTAACCTGTGCAAGTAAAAACATTTTTTTTGTCAAATGTCATTAGTTTTATTTGAAAAATTAAGTGTCAGCTTTGCCCAGCTGGGCACATCAGCTGAAGAAGACATTATTCATGGAATACATTAATATTGTAAAGTATCTATTCTGGAATTTGTGCTTCTTTGTGGTGAATTCAAAGTAACAAACAGTGTCTTGTGTTTCGCTTTGTTGTGTTTGTTTCTTCTTGGTGCTGATATAGAATTTAAAGTGAGTACAAAGCAGAAGATTCTCATCAAAAACAATTCGAGATCTGACAGCGAATTATACACTTGAGATTCTTGCAGTCTGAATGGCAAACTTGTAATCACAGCTCCACGTGTTGCCATCATTCATAATTTACATTAAAAAAAAGAAGCTTTGAAGCCTCAAAGGAGCTTACTGAAATATGTCAATCTCCAGTCCCATACAAAGAGAGAGGATACTGTTAACAAAATCTCTTTGATACCCCACTAATAGTTACCTCGTTGTTGTAGCTATTCACTTTTGTTTTTCACAAGTTACTACAGAGATGGTTTTGTGTCTGGCCTGCTGCAGTGTGCCATATCAAGATAAAAAGGAGGAAAAAAGCAGGTGTTTTTTTTCAAGCTGCTGTGCACATCATGTTTTGATCTTATTCTGAAGGAGTTTGTCTGCACCAGCATGTCCATGTACCTCTCAAATAACTGATTCTGTATCATTGAAGGGACTTACGGGCATGGCTGAAGATGGTTACGACTGCAGATTTTAAGTCAGTTTGGCTTCAAGCAAGCACAATCTTATGTTTAGGCACTGAACAGGTGAACAAACTGTAAGTGAAGCACAATAAATGAGCATGTGTTAGTTAAGGCAGACTACAGGGTAAAACTCAGCCCACAGTATATCAGCTGTTTGAACATCAGCCCCATCAGCTGTTAGCTCAGCTGATTACATCTACGCATTCAACTAGCAAACGGCTGAATGGGCGGTGTACTCTGTTCTGTACTCCTGTGAGTCTTTGCTCCTGCTGCTCTCCCTGCCTTGGTTCTTCATGTATGCACATGAAAAAGAGGGGAGGTGTTCCCTCACTACTTTAGGGTTTGCCCTTCCACGTGAGTAAATAGAAGGGCAGGAAGCTTCCAAGAATAGAGCTTTATTGACAAAAAAAAATGAAACAATAATATTGATGAGAGGGGTCCTGCCTGAAATGACACTTTTTCACTTTAAATATGCTGTAGCACAGTACCACCCTGCATTTCCACCTAAAAGTTCTATCCAGTCAGTCTTTGTGTAACCATCACCCTTGGCTGCAGTTGTTATAGTATTACACTGTCTTCATTAAATTCCATTGACTGTAAAAAATAATTACACAGTCTCAGTGATGTCACCTGATGGTTTCTGAATCAGGAGTTCTGAGACCCACTGATAATGATTGCTATATTTAAAATGCTACCTCAACTTAATTATGGTCAACTTAGCATCAGACAAAGAGGTGGAGTTGAGGCAGGTCTGGCCCCCTGGCATACAGCTACAAAGTGCCCTTCATTAGGCAAAATAAATAAATAATGCATAAAATAAAAAAGAAGGACAAAAAGGGCATTTTAACACTGGTGTAAATGGGGTTTCCTGTGTTTTAGCATTCCCATATTTTTAACATTCAAAATTGCTGCTTGCTCCTATTATTATCATCTGAAATGACATCCTGCTGACATCAAGGGCTTTTTTTTTTTGACACACCCAAAGATAACACCCTCTCTACAGAGGATTTCAGTGATGGAGTCAGCGTGCTCCTCTCTCCGCTACTGTGATGAGATCCAGTAAAGTGACTGGAGAGAAGTCTGCAGCTCAGAGTGAATGTTTCCTGGAGAACAGTATCAGATCAGCCAGAGGGATGAACCCTGGAGAGGGATCAGATCAGATGGAGACTACAAGACAGAGCACACTTAACTCAGCAGGGGGAAAAAAAGTACAAATTAGAGTTTGACTGAGGTTTCAGACAGAATGAGATTCATAGATAAATAGTCAAACAACCAACTTAAGCTGCTGGGCACAATAGATAAGGGTTAGAGGGAAAGAGGTGAAAAAATCAGTTACTCAAAAATGTTGCAGATAAGGGAATTACAACAAAGTCACTCATCTCTGAACCAGAGACTACAGCACTGATGTCTATGAGCCCAGTGTTATTTAAAGGTAAAGTAATGAGAAAGGTAGCACTGCTGCTTTAATGCCTGTGTTAAATACAGTTGGTTAGAGGTGTTTGTTCATCCTCCGTTGCTTATACAAACTGTTGAATAATAAAACATTTCCAAAGGGATTACTGGTTGAGGATATAATATGCTGTTTTAATTTTGTTGACAATACAAACTAGAAATATATATATATATATATATATATATATATATATATATATATATATATATATATATATATATATATATATATATATATATATTATGGTACAGCCTTGTCATCTCAAAACAAGGACCGAGAATTATTCAATGCAGTGCCTCTGTGCTTGAACTTCCGCACACACACTTTTGTTTTAGTGTCTGTAAATGTCACAGTCCTATTCTAGTAATGATTTCTTGCTGTCATCCTCCGGATCACACCTCTCCCAGCCCTGTCGAATGCGTGTAAGGCTGCGGTCCACACAGGGCATGAGGAGCAGAAGTTTAACTATTAGCAATGCAGTTGGCACGACCAGAGACAGCATGAAGCCCGGCACGGTGTACCACTTGTATGTGGCAGGACGAAGGAAGCGGTCCCAGCCGTACAGGTAGGTGTGAAACGTGCAGAAGAACAAGGTCAAGTACCCCAGCTTGGACTGGAAGAGATAAAAACACAAGTCAAGACACACATTGTTGCAGATTTTGATTAACAGATCCACATCATCATGCTAGCACTGATAAATATGTGACTAATCGCTGATGTTAATAGGCTCACTAAGCTGGAATGTGATTGACTGACCTTTACAGAGACAAGCTTTTGACCTACACGTGTGCACACACTCCAACACACTCTTCACCTTGTGTGCATGTGAATGCAGAGATAATACCACTTATGCATATAGAAAACGTGCAGCCACATACACACATTTGAAAACAGCCATCTCACACTCATGAACAAAAGCCTAAAGACCATGGCCAAGGATAATATATGCCCCCTAAATTACACTGTATGAATAACTTAACATTTAAAGCACTGCTCTAATTTGAGCGGGAGTAAAGGGGTGGAGTGTGGAAGGAAAAAAGAAAGGCTGACGTGACCCAGTTACATTTATGAATGAGTTTATTCCCGGTGGAGAGGCTGATTTAATTTTCAATTGGTCAAAGTGGCAAAAAAAAAGGTAAACATTTGTATCAGTGTGAATAAAATTACCATTTAAAATGTGAAATCTTACTCAGACCCTTTTAAGAGGAAGTTTGTTATTTAGCTCACACACTTATTTCCCTTTGTAGAGAGGCCTGATCACTTGGATCAGCACACTGGCACATATACAGGTACGATGCTGTAAAGTCTGTACAAAAAAAAAAAAAATCTGTTATACTATCTGTAGTTTGGGTGCTGTAAGTGGATATCCAGTGAGGCTGTTTAATATTAAAAGCATGTGTTTTTGTATTAAATGAATCATCAATCTATGTCATTTTCTGAGTTTCAAAGCCACACTGTAGAGGTGAGCTAATCAGTCGTCCCAAATTAAATTTCACAATGAGCTTGTTTATATTCATTTTATGAGAAGCTGGCTCATGAAATATCTTAGAGACAGCTCTGAAAAGAGCTGCAGTGTGCTTGTCAGCCATTCACTTCCTTTTGCGGGGCTTTGAGTGCCAAATCAGTTGGCTGTGAAAAGGTGTGAAGCCTTGTATGCTTATTTTTTTTAGAGTCATTTGGGGTTTCCAGGGAAAGGATTCAAAAATTCTCTGATATATTCAGTTAAAATGCATTAACTACACAATCTGTTATTTAATTATTCCTGTTATACCACACACAGGCACAAACATAAACATGTGCTGAAGGGCAGAGCTGTTGGACAGATTGCTGAGGACACCACAGGGCCAGCTCCCCTGGAAACGGTTCTATCTAACATTCCACATCCCGAGTGGTGGCCGCCAGCAAGCCGTAAACAGGATGCAGGGATTTAGATAAATTTAGATGGGCTGCACATCATTCTTCACAGGGAGAGCAGAGCTCAGTATTCTGTGCCCATAATGTGTCACCGTGAATCTGCTGAAACGCTGAAGATCTCGCACTAACACATCCAGATAGCCACATACAGCATGACTCAGACACACATGCCAGTATCCACCTGTATGAAGCTGAACTCTCTCCAGCTGAGAGCGTTGCTGACAGAGGGGAGGGAGGTTATTCCCAGAAGTAGAAAAAGGCAGAATCCCAGAACCCCCATGGAGTAGTAGGAGTCAGTGCGCCAGGCTGAAGTGATGTCAAACTCTGACGTTCGGTTCTCCTTTATCTGAAAATGACAGTAAACAACACAGAGGCACTTAGAGCAGTTTTTATGAAGTGAAAATGAGTGTGGAGAAGTGTCTCAATCTTCCACTGCATATATATAATTAAGCATTTCTTTTTAAAGCTGCATGGCTTTCTTACCTGTGAGATGGTGCCTGCAGCAATCTTAAATCTCACATAATATCTGGAGATGAAAGTGGCAAAACCATTTAAAGAACAATCTTTAAAAAAAAACAAAGTCACAACTCTTCTATCTATCTAGATTGATGGATACTCTCACACATAAAAATGACTGAGGATTATTTCGTGGCTGTGTAGATTGAGATTGGTCCAAACCTCACAACATTGTGATTAATTCTAAACATCAAAATGATCACATGTCGTATCAAGCCAATCTGCACAAAAGTGTCCATGTCACCTCAGCCTGTTGACACTGGCAAAAATATTTGTGTCTTGGTCTTCAGAGTCTGGTTAATGACAGTAAGTCAGCAGAGAAGTGAGAGCAGCCTTAGGAGCTACAGGGCTTTTGATGGCTTAGAATCAATCTGAACTCTAAGCGGTACTGACTCTGGCATTGATAAAGATTGTTAAAGTTACTTTGTTAATGTTTTACGATGTATCAACTGTAATGCCATTTGGACTGCAGAGTTAACATTATTATTTCTATTCTACAACTCTTACAAGGCCAACTGAGAAAGTATTAGAGAAGCACACTCTGGGCAGTGGGTTGAGAACTTAAGTCGCCCCATATGAATCCTTTCCCAAATTTTTAAGTGACAGACTGGTGGAATGATTAGATATTAAAATAGGAGAAAGATTTGATATGAAGTTTATTTCTATGCTTATCTGAATTTAATTAGCAGCAACAGCAATAACTAAAACTCTTGAAACACCTCTCTTAGTCACTTGTTATTAATTGAATTTTTTTTATAAAGTAGCCACCATATTTTCAATTTCTTTCTATGCTCTGTCTTAAATTCACTTCCTTGTTTATTTTTTCTAAATCAGATTCTTAATAGATTTATTTTATTTTTTCAAAGGAAATGAAAGCTGTTACTATGAATTTTCTGGTTACAAATGTTATCTTTTGTGGAGTATGACTGCTTTATATTCACCCAATTATCTTTAAAGGGATTCCCACTTAGTCTCTACTTTGGTGGGAACACCTGGCCAAAAGTGATGCAGCAAAAGCACACAGCACATCAGTACAGCTCAAGAGAAGCAAAAAGAACAGATGAAACATTAATGTCAACTAAATAACTAAATCTTTCCAAAGGAAATATTTGATGCTGGCCATGTCTTGAATTGCATTTGTTGAAGTTGCATAAAATCGGTTATTAACACACGCTAATGTTGTGCTTTCAATTATTTCCATGTTTACAGTGTTGATTATGTGTTCTGGGGGACATAAACAAAACTTAAAAGGAAATTTAAAACACATTTAAGGTAGAGTGTGTGTGTGTGTGTGTGTGTGTGTGTGTGTGTGTGTGTGTGTGTGTGTGTGTGTGTGTGTGTGTGTGTGTGTGTGCGTGTGTGTGTGTGTGTGTGTGTGTGTGTGTGTATTACAGACCTTATGGGGATGATGAGCGTGTAGAGCACATGTAGAAAAGCAAAGCCAAGTGCTAACAGTCCTAACTGTTTCCTGCACAGCATCCAGCGATCCAACCAGTCAGGAAAGCGCCTGAAACACACAGTTTTACTTCTATGATGAAATATTCAATACACGATGGCAACAGCAACATCTGTGCAAACACTAAGTATCAGTCCATCTTGTGCTGATGTCTGACTTGTATTTGGTTCCTCTGTAGAGCTGAAGGATAGCAGCTATGACACCAGGTAGGTAACACAGAGAGAGCATGATGAGGGAGACGATGGGAAACACCTGAAGGATGGAGAAAGAACACATAAGATCTTCTTAAGAGGATAATACACTCCAGATCCTAGTGAAGTGCTTTCTATCAGTTAAACTTGGAGGCTACTTTTCAAAGAGGAAAAAACGCAGATGCACGAAACTTTAAAACATCTTTACCTTATTGGCTAGTGACACCATGATTCTAAAGGACGTGTTTTTCCCTTGGGCAACATATGAGTAGATGACATCTCTTATGAGCAGATAAAAAAAGAAGAAGGCAGTGAGGCCGATGGCAATACGTAGTGGCAACCTCCACTCCGGGAACAGACTTAAAGGGAAGTCCTCCAGCTCTCTAGCAGCTGACAGAGACCCTCTATCCAGAACAGTGAAGCCCAGTTTGGTAGCTGTCTCTGCTACAGCCTGCTTGGCCTCTGCACTGTTTCCACACAGGTACACCTGTATCAAAAAAAAGATGCCTTATTAACTGATATCTCTCTTTTTAAAATGCTTCCAAGTTTTGAGTTAATTTTGCACCTTGATTTTTTAAACTGATCAGTCATTTTCTTGTAAGTTTGAAGCTTGTGGGATTTGTACCTCATAATTAAACGGACAAATCCCACAAAAGAAACTGCAGATTCATGTGAAAACAACAGAAATAAAAAATTAGAGACAAGAGTTATCCAAGCTGGACAAGCAGAGGACTTGGAGCTGAATCTGAGTGTTAAGATACTGGATGGATTTATTAGTTTCGGGCTGAAATTCTGACAATAACCAGAAAGGATAATTGATGTAATATTTCTTTAAAGTAAATTTACAACTGTGGTTTAAATCCTGTCTGTGCAACGACTATTTCAGAGCACAGATATTATAAATATGGTGTTATGGGTAGAGTGTCGCTGGTAAGAAGGTTCAGACATATCTATGAGGTAGTAGTTTTAAATGTGTGCACAATTTAATAATTCTCCCAGAAGAAGAAGAAAAACAAAAAGAAATGCAAGCAATGGCAGACTATTTCAAGCAGCACAGCAATGATTAAAGATGTAAAGACCCTTGGTTGCTGCTGACATGGTCGATTAATATCACTGAACAGAGTTGGACGTCTGTATAAGCTCAGTGGCCAACCGTGGAGAGCAGCCGTTGAGTAACTGAATCTTACTGCACTCTTCAACTTTTTTATTTTATTTATTATTTTATTTTTTTGTTTGTTTGTATGTTTCTTCGTTGGTGTCTCTAATGCATTGTAATTCAACACTTTCAGCACCAAGATGTACAGGATGCCATTAAAAAATTGCCCAATAATGTTGGTGTTTTTCATTGTGAGATGAATCTTGTTACAGAAGCAGATCTCCTGTTAAAAACTGTTGATCAAACAAACATGTTTACTCTTCATGTAGATGGTGAAAAAAATATCAATTTTGATCCATTGTTTGCCACTTTCAGACAATGGTCTTCGAAAATCTTCAAAAACAAACAAATAAATAATAATACTTGATGAAAAATTGGGATTCAGTACTGAAAATTATCATATTCGATCCTATTTAACTTTAGGTACTGCTGTGTTAAAGCAGATGATTTTTCTGTCTTTTATTTCCTAACTGTTTTATTTGCTGCAGCAGAATCAAAAAGAATTTCTCTTTTTTTTACTCAAATTGTGATCTTGGTTTGGTTTTGATGTCTGCTAAATATTTATATGTATAACGTGACACGAGAGGAGCCTGCAGAATGACTTCATTCCTTTTTTATATTTAAACATTTATATTTCTTTAAATGCAATAACGACGGTGGATAACTCCAGAGAATTCACTGTAGAAACTATCTAGCGATCCTGTGAGTTCCTGTATGAAATATTTAAAACAATTAGGGAAAACAGGTAAAAGCAATAATGTTCCGCTAACACTGATGTTTTATGGCTTTGTTCTGAATACACAGATATACCCTGATGCATAAACATATGCCCTTCATAACACACACACACTCACTCGCTCACATTCTGTTCTGTGTGGTTTTATTACCGTCCTCTGGGATTGTACAAACCAGATAAAAACGAAACAGAAAAACCTGCATATGCTGCAGCTTCGCAGTACAGAGCGGGAGAGCAAAGCACGTGATGGAAGCTCAGATCTGAGAGAGACTGTGGAGTTAATTGATTCAAGGATACATCAGAGATGGCACTCACAGTAAAGACAAGGCTGGACTCCACTGGTTTGGCTTCCTCTACTCAGATTTGGTTTGATCAAAACTTCAAAATGAGTTAATAATATAGTTTGGACTGAAAAGCTTTCCTCTCTGAAAGGGACTATTATTTTTAACTTGTTGGTCAACACCCCGCTGTGCAAACACAATGGGGAATGGTAAAAATCGCGTAGCTCTGCCGTGGAAGAAGAACAGAAGCAAAACTAATTCTAAAATAAGATATGTCCCCATTAGGGAGAAAATGGAGTTTTCAATAACACAAAGAAGAGTGAGTATTGAGGTTTTTTTTTTTTTTTTTTTACCCATATGTGAGTAGAGATACAATCACAAGCTGACACATTTCTTACCTGTCTGTTTGCATCTGAGGGTCCATTCTGCAGGGCCCAGGCAGACAAAGTGTTAAAAGCTTTCACCACATGAGCTCCAGGGATCAGCCTGCATGGCAAACAACAAACTCTGCTCAGTGTTATGTACCGTCAGTCATTAGTGATTCAAACCACATGACCTCTGAGATCCCTGAACGGTTGAGGTAATCACATTAATGCCTGATTTTGTCCTACCTCTGGAGGTACTCTGCATTGGCCTCCGGGTAAAGATTCTTCTTGAGGTTGTTGCTGACATCCACCAGCACCTTCCAAACAATGAAACCAGCAGGGTGGAACAAATACTTAGAAATTATGCCAGTTTTTGAGAACACAAAGGAATCTGACTGCACAAATTGGGTACCTTCCCCTTGAGTTGAGGAGCAAGACTCTCCAGGAAGTCATAGTGTTCTCTGTGAATACAAAGAAACACCAAACTGGATGACTGGGCTGCTGCTGCATGACTCAACACCTGGACACCACAAAAACACAGTACAGTTATCCAGCATGCATTACACTCGGCTACACTCTGATTTAAAACTAACTTCACATGTATTTCATAGCTCACTAGTTGAGCACATATTGCATAAAACTTAACCTAGCAGACAGAACAAACAGTGCCATATGCAGACAAACATCTGTGACCTGATGTAACTCAACTTTCAAAGCCTGATAACAATTTCTCTTTTCTGCACCACTAGTTTTGCACTCAGACTTTTGTCCACAGCCTTTTTGTTAGCCACCAGAAAAACAATCATCCCAAATGCTATCCTCATGCCAAAAAAGGCACTGGGCTGTGTGCTGTACCTGAGCTCCCATGGGCAGGGGGCCACAGCTGTGAGGTCTGCGGCTGCCGTACACCACCCTGTATCCAGACTGGAGCAGACGTTGGCCCAGCGAATGCCCCAAGTCTCCTGTCCCAAAGATGCACAGCAGCTCCTGTTCCGGGACAGCTGCTGCACCCAGCGGACACAGCGACACGCTCTCAGGCTTCACCTCCTTTGACATTCTGCTCCGTCAATCTGATGACGAGTCTGACACAAACAGAGCAGAAATATCCTGTGCTGAAAACAATCCACCAGGATTTCTGACAAAATGACAAAGTGGTACTAAAATATGACAGACTAAAATGTCCAAGTTTGAGGAAGATGTAAAAATATTAATAGTAGCTTTCCACAGTGCTTCAGAAAAAAAAGAAGCCCCAGTCTCTGTCCGAATGTATTACTCCTTAACTGACAGGTTTTACAGTCCTATGTGACTTTTTGTACTGCCTTATCCCCTCCCATGGAACAAGCTGAGATCTGACTAAGCTGGGGAAACTCCACATGAAAACCTGGAAGGCTTGTGTGCCTCTGCTGGCCAGATTGTCATGAAGTTCTGTTATCCTTGCACAAACTATGTTGTTGTTGTGAGACTGTCTTGGACTAGCAGTTTCAACATTTCAAGCAATAACTATCTTCGGGAAAGCTGTGGATCATCTTTAACAGATTTTGCAACAGTAGGAAAACCCGCTTCTTTCAGCCTGCCAACAGTGCTTGGGATTTTCTGGTTTTACGAAATACCTGCTTTGCCTGAACAAACACAAGCTTACAGAGAGGAAGCAGTGTCTACAAACGAAAGTTCATTTGAGGACATAAGGGGTTGCACATTTTTAAAACTTGAATGAGCCTTTTCTTACTGCATAACTTCAGTGTTTTAATATCATCTGCTGAATACCAACTTGTTTTAAAGATTAAGGAATGTCAAGAAAAGACATAGATTAAGTACATGTTTAACTCATTTGAGAAATTAGACCAGATTGTGACTAACTACTAACTAAGTGCTGTATGTAAACACATCAAGGCTCAGTCTAAGTTATGGTATGCAACACAAAAATTTGCTGGAATTCCCCCAACCCCCTTTTCTCTTCCCCTGCACAATATCCATTATATGACCTTACACCCCACATGCCCTACCAAGTGCACAATGACTTTAACATGTGTGCAAAACATGTAACTCACACCTCATTGCAGCACTCAATTTTTTTTGTGCACTCTGAGTGAAAGAATGCAATCCTTATAATCAGTCACTGATCCTCTGGTCAGCAGAGGCTCAAACTGTATCATAAGGGAAGGCAAACCCACCAATTACAGTCTAATCTGCACCCCAGTGATGCCCCTGCGAGTAATTAATGTTGGTAGCCTCATAACCAAAGTTGGCCTCTGAGTGTGGCCCTTGTTATTTTCCCAGAGGTCCTGAATAGCTTCAGTGTTCAGGGTTGAGGTGAACCGCAGGCCTAGTGACCTGTCCTACACTGTAATTACTCCCCCTGCTCTGCTGCTTCACTAACTGGCCTGTGTGTGTGGTGTGTGTTTATGTCATACCAGTGTAATCTTATTTTAATGGCACATAAACATACACTTGTTACACAAAAGATAATGTGGTTATATTTGTTACTGATCTGTTTTTAAGCAGTCATTAGCCTGAGATCTCAATGGCACTGTATTGATTGTTTGGTAAACTATACTTTCAAAAACTTGAATTTTGAAAGTTCCCAATTTTTTTTTTTTTTTACTAAATAAGTTGTGTGGATTTTCACAACTAGAAAAAAGCATCAAGAATGTGCAGAATACAGAAGGAGTCTCTGGTAAGTCTCACTATTCATGGTGTATAATAACATGTATTCAAGCATCCAAAGCACACAACAGAACCAAGAAATTTGAAGTATAAAGCAGAAAATAACCACTCAATAGGACAAGCATCAGCATTCTGCTAACTCACTGAAGGTAGATGTTCCAGGCTTTTGCTGTGTTCACATCTTGGCTCATCTGCTATGAAAAAGTCTGTATAAGAGTGGGTCAACAGATCTGGAGATTCTCACCGTGGACTGAATAAAAAGACAGATGACACACCCACTCCTAAAAAGTGAAGCCAATATATTTGGTTGCTCGGCTACTGTCATAAGACCAGCCTCTAATGTGTTAACTGGGACATCGGTCAAACAATAAAATTTAATAATTTAACTACACAAATTAGATTCTTCTTAAGCGTTGTTCCTGTCATTACAATTTATGTCCAAAATTAGAAGTCTTTAATTTCATTTATTTATTTATTAAGTTACCAAAAGGGGAAATTGTACAGCAGTTGACAGCTCGGCATACAAATGTGGAGGCTGCAGTGCTCTGTAGCAGTCCTTTAACATTCAGTAACTTATGAATGTCTGCTTCAAACGGTTGGCTGTTCTAGGACAACATGTCTCCTCTCATTGCAAAATGTGCAACCATAACACCATCATTACAGGCGCTGACAAGTAGCGCTGGTGGAGCCAAGGGAAACACAGAAGCTCTTAAAGCTAGTTCTTAAAGCTGCAAGACTGATATCACACCTCTCCTGCCAACCACAACACACATTTAACTGACAGATTATATGGCAGGTTGGTACAGTTATTTTTTTTCCTGATCATAGCTAAACTTTGAACTCTGAAAAACAAAGAATGGTATTGAATAAACGCGATAAGAAATAACTGCTACACCAAGAATATTCAAGAATTATTATCCATTTTGTAAGTGATACTTTGGCTTCTCTTTTCTTCACAAGATGGTTTAGACACATTCATTCATTCATTCATTTTCTATACCGCTTCTCCTGGTTTAGACACATTTATCATGGAAATTCAATGATAAACTTAGAGTGATGTGCATGTGTAAAAGGGACATTAGCATTTCCTACAAGATTCTGAAGCCTTGAGATCTTAAAAGATAAGACGTTTTTGAAAGAAAAGCTCTAATCAAGGTATTAACAGATAGGAAGAAAAACAAACAAATGAATCTTAGAATGATTCTAAGTTAATTACAGCAGGTTTAGAGTCATTTATGTGCTGCTGTGTCAGGGTTTCATGTTTTTGAATATTGGGTGGTCAGTTGTAACTGAACTGGAGTTCCTTGCTCTCTGAAGCTAAACTCAGAGATCAAAGAGGAATAACTCAGGCAGAGCTCGACCTCAGAGAGCTCTGGCTCTGCAGTCAAGTACTTGTGGACAACAAACAATCAAGTCTCCAACAGTGTGGGTGGTTCTCTGATGATCAAAACAAAACTGAATGGAAGCAGCAATCACATATCAAATGTCAAGTCTGGGGGAAAAAAAGGCACTCTAAAGCAAGGGTGATGATTGGAGCATCCAGTATTCCCAGGCTGCAGCCATTACCATGATTGGCTTTACACTGTGCAATATCTGATTGTCTAAGCAAAAAGCGGGGTGCATTAGAGCCACAAGTCTATGCTAATGAATTCTGGAGCATGAAATGAGGCCCACTGATACAGTAACTTCCTGCTTTCTGGATCATTGTTTTATAAATGATTGATTTTTGAATGCAATGTTCTGTTTAGAAGGATTGTGTGTTATTTGGAAAACAGCTCTAGTGAATGTATGAATGTGACCATAGTAGAATTTAGACCATTTAGAGCTGAGGACAAAGAAGAACGAGCTGTTTTACTTTTTCTGCAGTCATGGGGTTATCCGAGCAGATGCTCCCCAGGTAATAGATTATTACATTCATGAATAACTGTAGCAGTTATTCAGCTAAGAGAAGGACAAGAGGATGGGTATTGATTATCTACTGTAGAAGCAGAGGCGTACTTACCATTAGGCAAACACAGGCAGTTGCCTGGGGCCCCTAGATTTCCAGAGCCCGCCAAATGTCTCATAAAAACTGATTGATGTTTTTTTTAGATTTAAAGAAATTATCGTTCTATTCTTGATTCACATGCTTAAATAATAAAATACATCAAAATGCTTAATGTTTCATGATCCTCATGCAATGGACTATTCCATGTTACTATACATGTGCAGACTTGATTCAGGAAGATGGTAGCAAGACAAAGTTGTAGGCGCTGTTCTGAGATGATTTTAGAGGAAATGAAGCAGAGTTACCCCAGTTTTTATCAAAACCACCAAAAAAGTGTCTAACTTTTTCACAGTGATACAGAATGTGGGTAACAGCAAGAGTCAGACAACAACAGCACTGCTGTCACTCAGTATGTTTACATGCATGCAGTAGCCCAGCTAAGGTAATAGCTTGATTTTAAAGCCAGGGGGTGGGGGGGTAGTCTTGTTTGCGTATACATGTAGAAAAGAGAATCAGACATCTGGCTGAGACAGTGGCGGCTGCTGGTCAGTCAAGGAGGGGAAGCTCAATTTCTTTCTGGCCTACATCATAAATTTGTTTATTTATTTAAACGTAAATTCTACCCTCCGTTCCTTTTCAAGGAATAGAGAGTGAATTTTTAAACACAACGCTCTTTGTTTTTAAGAAAGGTAAACTCGCTGGGGATCGATAAAGCCTCCGGATCAGTGCAGAACAACTGAATGTAGAAGTAAGAAAGTCTCCGGTAGAGAGTTTTACTTCAAGATCGCTGATTGGCTCATTTCACTGTCAATCAAAAAGGGATTCAGCCTCAGAAAGATCATCCAATCATCATGCAGAAGCTGAGCGTCCAGGCCAGCCCACTGCCTCATAGACCCCCAGAGACGCTGAGCGTCCGATGGGCGGGACAAAGCCCAGCGTTTATCCAATGACCGTCCAGTTTCCGCAGTGGACCGACCCACTCTACCCTACACTGTTGAAGTCTGAAGACGCTCAGCGTCCGACTGTGTTAAAGCGCTGAGACGCTGCGGGGATGAATGAGAAGGAAGTCGCACTAGTTACCTGTGATAAGTAGCTGATTCAGAACAAAAGATGAAGGTATTCTAGCACATATTTAGCCAATGAAATGTACACACATCAGGACATATCACCACTTTTTTGGGGGACATTTTAGGGGAAGCTGAGCTTCCCCTGCAGTCTTAGAGCAATCGCCACTGGGCTGAGAACGTCTCACTCCGCTTTGCTAGGCGGCGCTGTGTCCTTTTTTGATGAGCGAAGCTGCTTGCATATCAAAATAGTTTCAGTTCACCCAAAGAGAAACAACATTCAACAATTTTTTTTTTTTTTTTTTTATGTATGTGCCATGGTGTTTGTGTTTGTTGTGTTGGAGCCATAGACTGTATGAGCCCAGCGACCCTATTTATCATGGTCACCTACTTCCTCATCCAGCTGAATGTCGAGGATTACCGAGGCCAGCCAAGTCCTGCCGAATCCAACAGCAGCTCAATTGCAAATGCATTATATAGGTTTATGTGGAGTTCATATTCAGCCCAGCTAAGCAGTTTACAGCTCATAGTCCAATTTCTGAAACTGCATGTAAACGCACTGGCTTAGAGATGAAGTGAAGAGTGACATGAGTGATGCCTTTTATCACAAAGATGTGAGAATTAAGGTGGTCAAAATGGTAAACTATATTAAATGTTGATTAATGTTCTTATCAATTACAGTAAAAGCACTGAGGTGATTCACTTGGTAGATTATGATTCTCAATGAGGAATAAGGACTTCATTTCATTCAGGAAATAGGAGATTTTTCTCAAACTCATACTTTTGGTTCATGAAAAATGTTGTTATTCAGTTTTATATCCTTTTTTTTTTTTTTTCCTGTGATGAATAATTCACTGGGGGGGGGGGGGGGGGGGGGGGGGGGGTTAAACATGGTTATATAACTAGTAACTTAAGTTGTCAAATAACTGTTACAGATTTTAAAAGCTGGACAAAATTACCTAAATAACAGAACCACCTTTTGTCAAAATTACAAATTTACAAATTAGCAATTACAAATACGCCCCCTGTTTGTAAGGTTTTGTAGCAGAATGTTATTTGATGTCAAAAAGAAAGAGAAAGCTGATCTTAGGGGTGAGGATTAGAAGTCTTGCCAGATAATGGTCCCACAATCCTACGGGAGGTTTGCCAGGTATAGTTTGCTGGATCTGAGGTGTGACCAAGCCAAGGATCAGCCACACTGCAGGGCATAAACAGGAAAGCAAGAAGCATCCATGTCCAAGGCAGAGGTTTGGTTTAGTGACTTTTTCCTTATTTTTCACTTCACCTCCTCAACACAACACATCAGATGTTTATGTTTTCCTTGAGGCACAGAGTGTCCTCATATAAGCGCCCACAGCTATCTTTTTTGAGGTTATGTTTTGAGTTTGCAGTGCATGACCTAGCACTGCCAGAAAGGCCACATCTAAAAACAACTTTTCTTAGGGGTCTGGCTGAAAAAAATCATCCCAAATATGCTCTCATGAGCTCAGAAATCTGCCACGTTGTCAGAGCCTTTATTTATTTATTTTTTTATGTAGAGCGATTAAATGAGTAACAGAAGAAAATAAAGTCCAGCTGGCTGGTTGGCAGGAGATGATATCCTTACTGAAACTTATCTTGGCTTGTGACAGTCAGGAACAGTGTTGCAAGCTGTGCTTCTCTCTCTCTCTCTCTCTCTCTCTCTCTCTCTCTCTCTCTCTCTCTCTCTCTCTCTCTCTCTCTCTCTCTCACCCTAGTCCATCACTGTGATCGTAGCTGAGATTTACAGTGAAATCTCCCTACTGACCCCTACTGCACTGGTGCTCAATGAGTGGCCTGTAAAGTTAATGGGTCAGATCCAATCTTTCCTTGTAACACACACACACACACACACACACACACACACACACACACACACACACACACACACACACACACACACACACACACACACAATGTCCCCTCTCTCCCAGGCAACACCCATCCTCCTGTCTCTTTTTCTGTCTTGTACTATTTCAAGGAGCATCAGGACATGCTCTCAGCTTTTATAGGACTCTAATCACAGTGGATATAAAACCTGACTGAATGGGCGAGCTGTAGCTCTGTGTTAACTCTGATGTATGCAATCTTACAGGGACTCTGAAGAATTCAGGCTCTTGATATTGATTCCACTTGGTGTGCACAGGTGCTCATTCTGTCCCCCTAAAGCTAAGACTAACATGAGTTTGTTGCATAAAACCAGCATAAGGTCTGAGTTATTTTCCATGTCTGACGGACTCAAAAAAAAAAAATGGACAAAATCTCACTCATCTCAAAGTGAGTTGAGCACAAAAACTGCTCTTTCTGGTGTCTGGCTGCAGTATAGGTCAAAAACTCTGTCTCCCAATCCATTCCAAGTGAGCTGTGGTCAAATTCTTAAAAATAAATACACAATGTAGAAAGGTTTTTCATATCTGTATGTTACGGTGATATGAAGATTTTATTGGGCTGCATTGTGTTAAAGTCCCCTTTTTTCTGAAAAGTTTTTTTTTTTTTTTTTAAGTTATTAGACTCTAAAAACAGTTCCTCTACTGTGCAGACTCTGGCTGAACAATGGTGCAGGTGTTCAGCAATTTACTGATAATGTTAAAAAAGTAAATAAATAACTGAGTCATGAAAGTTATTACTCACCTTTAATACTCAGAAATAAACCCTGCGTCTCATCTCACAGATATTTCACTGGGAGATTCTGGGAGTTGCAGGCCGCAGATCCAGAAGCAGCAGTTTCAGGACAACATTTCTGGGTACACAATTGTGAAATCTTAGATGTTTGTAAAAACATCACCAAGTGGTTGTGGAGGAGTGCAATTTTAGTGCTGTTTTATATGTAATGTAAATATTTTTAGTGTCCAGCCTGTAGACAGTGTAAAGCAGTCATCCACATGTTTCTAATGTCAGTTATCAATTGATGCCAATTTGAAAATGCTGACTCAACCTAACTTTTGTCCATCTGGAAAGAGATAAAGAGAAGTGGTTGAGGCAGGATTTTAGCCTCTTCACTTACAGCTGTGATATAACTGCTTGACAGTCAGGTCATCTGTGCCTCTGATAATGCAAAACTTGAAATCTTAATATCTCAAAACTATTGATATTAAAAAAAAACATTGACCCCTGCACAATGTGTACCATTATAGTTTATATATTGAAAATATAAACTTTTTTTGTACCATGCTGTAAAGATCTTCTTTTTTAAATGGCTGAAGGCACCTTCAATTGGGAACTTAGTGTACTGCAGTTTTTACAACAGCCAGAGGTTGCTGCTCAGTGTAACCCTAACAACAAGTGTGGCAGATATGGTGCCAAAATTGCAATTCTGAAGAATCAGAGCCCATGGCTCTGCAAACAAACACTGCTGAGATTTCTTTTAGATCCAGTGTCTCCTCCCTGATCTTCTGAGCTAATGTGAGCTGCACCTGGGTCACTGGTGTTTGAAGTGCCAGGCTTTCTTGGAACTAGCTTAGAGGAAGCATGTTGTTTGGTTAGATGCTTTGTGAGATTAGGATTAATGTTGTTGGTGATCAACAAACTTTTTCTACCAGCACATAGTGGTTCTTTTCCTTTACCTCAAGGAGAGAAAAGTAATGTAGGCATTTGAGAGAGCTGATCTGAATGATGATCCACTATTGTGTGTGTGTGAACTGCTCCAGACGTACCCCTACACTTGACTTAGTTGGCGGCTACTGTACATTTGTAAATACATCATTATGTAAAATGAGTAATGAGCCCTTTTAAATTTCTGTTACTGTGAAAATGTTACTAAATTTGAAACATAGCACAAAATTGTGTTGTTTTCAGATTTACTTTATTCATTCAAGAGTGACCAACTTCTTGGTAAAGCCCTCTTTTTTTACACTCTAAACAGGGAAATGTTGGGTTATCTTTGGTATGGTGAAGCAAATACTTCTTTTACAAGCTAAATTAAGATTCTTAAAAATATTCAGATATAGCTATTTTTGTGTCACACATGGGCTACTGCAACTAAAGGTTAGGCCAGGTTTGTGATCCCAGGATGCACAAAGGGATTCACAAAACAAACTCTTTAGACTTCAACCACCTGCTCCTGCAGATCAGTACACATCAGTATCACTTACACAAAAAACAGCATGATGAGAAATGAGAGAAAAGTGTGTCAGTCAGGTCACTTCAGGTCCAAATATCTCAGTTGCTCGTGACTAAACACTGTTTTCTGAGTTTGAACTGAGAACAACGCCTAAACATCTGTCCCATCAATTCTTCTTTAATTGGTTAAACTTGTAGCTGCTTTTACAGGAAAGCTAGTGGTCAATAACATGGTTTTCATAGACTGGCTTCTTTTACACACTGGCATTTCACCCATATTTTCTTGTGCTACATGACAGTGAAGCTGTCAGACAAATGCCAAACCACACAAGTGCCAGGTCCCTCTGGCTGTATCATGGGCAGCGTAAAGCTTGTAGACTGTTTAGTTGCTCCTGAGGCACATGCCAGCCTACAACACTTTAGTGAACCTGGGATTTTTATATGAGACAAATGCAGGGTTGAGTGCCAGTCTGCGCCTAGTCATCAGGGGCTCCATCTCCTCCCTGTTAGCTTTGGCAGATGTTGGCTGTTAATGATCAACCAGCTGCCTACAAAAAAAAAAATCTCCTCTGCTGGCAGGGTGGTGGAGGTAGCCACTAAGGCAGTTGTACTTCAGGCTTTACAGTGGAGTGGGCAGGAATCACTACTTGGCAGCCCATGACTGGAGCCTGCTAACCTGTATTTATCCCACTCCCTAAAGGAGGAAAATACAGCTGTTTTTTTCCTGCTCCTGCTATTCTGTGTTTGGCTTTGACATGACAGGTGAAGACAACATCATTTCATATGAAGAGCAATACAGCTCCTCACACTTTGTCATTCCAAAGCCATATTAACACATCAGAGGAAAGGCTCTGTGCTTGGTTAAAAGTTGCTCTTTCTATAAAACTTCTCCTCTAACTTTTAACAAAAACCGTGAAAGCATTGCACAAATTACAGCTCAAAATAAAAAAATGTAACATTTTTAAACCACCACCTGTAGCTGTAAGAATATGCTAATGGTTGTTTGTTTACATGTTAACCCTTTGATAGGCTGGTGACATGCCCATAATGTACCCCACAGAAAAGGCAATAAAAATAATGGATGGATCTTCACTCAGTGTTCCATTTTAAAAGCCCTAAATTTGTGTTTTTTGCTATCATCAGCAGCCATTTCCAGACATGATTTCTACTTTCTGAGCACAGCCAAGAATAGCTTAGAAAGTTGCATGGGTTATAACCTCAGTATGGGGCCACTCGCTTCAACCACTGCTCCAACCAGCACCCTGCGTGAAGGATAGCTATACTTCTTTTTTTTGTCTTCCTCTTTGTTGAAGTGAGTGGTTTAAAGTTATTTATTTTAAGGAAATGATTAGAATGAAGCAGTTTCTGTAGCACAATATGTGGCAGCTGTGGAGTTTTTTGGCCACTGTTAGGAAATTAAAGACACTTATAGATACAGATCATTAAAGGTGCGCTAAAAGTAATTGAACACCCTGCTTGTGGCTAATTTTTTAATATGTTTTATTATTATTATTATTATTATTATTATTATTATTATTATTATTATTATTATTATTATTGAAATAATCTACAGGAGATTATGATTACAGGACATGAGGTAAATTACATTTTGTGTAAATTTAGCAACAAACATCAGCAGTAGCCAGATGAGCCACAGAGCAGCAGAATGGAAGAGTGAGCAGCTTTTTATAGTGCCAATACACTTGGTTGTTAAAACTGGTCTATGAGATTTGAGTGTGGTACTTCACATTGAAATATCTGGGTGGGTTAACTTTGTAGGTTTTGCCTCATATTGCTCATTGCACAATGCCTTCTGCAAACAGTTACATCAGACCTATACACTTTCTTTACATTTTACACAATAAATGGGAACAAAAACAGGAGGTGAAACTGATTCATCTGGAAGCAGCGTGACTGGATCAGCACTTTTTCATGTGTGATCCATTGTGGGTTTACTGAGTCATCTGTTACTGTCAGATCATAAAAAGAGGGGGGGAAAATCAAGTAAAACTATTGAATGCAAACTGAAAGCTCAGCTCAAAATTTAGAATTTAGCAATAAATTTCATATAAACTTCCTCTGGCTGTAACTCAGCAGTCGCTGGCATGCTTCCTTCAAGCACCTGGGGACATTTCAGATTTCAGCGAGCTGTAGAAAAAAACTCCACTCCTCTGTGTCTAATGTAATCTGCTCTCCATTTCCTTTTTAAATCACTCCATTCACTCCTGTTTCTGTTTTTTCCCCTCACTATTTTACTCCCCCTCTCTGCCCTTACAACATCAAATCCCACACTGGAACAGGGGTCCTGATGGTACTAAATTTATAATTCATTTGCATGACCACACATTGCTGAATATTTTACTCTGACGGTCATGTATAATTAGAGTCGACTCCATGTCAAACCATCACTCTAGTGCCCCTGTCGCTGGTAGTTTTTCCACACAAACCTCCAGGCCTCAAAAGGAAAAAAAAAAAGACAACAGCGTGGGTTGCTTGTGCTTCTGTCAGGGTGGCAGTGGATTGCTCAATTACTGTCAGTCGTTCCCATCATTCCCACCTGGTCCCGCCTCCAACGTAATGCATAACAAGTCACAATTACTGACTTAAAATTATGCTGCAGCAAGCAGACATCCAAGGAATGCATAGTGCGGTGTTTAGGAAATGAGATAAAGCAAGCGGTAATGATCCTCGTGAGTGTGGTAATGAGACTTAATGGGAGTTAATGGGGTTACAGTGATCAGGAGTGCAGAGAGACCCCAGGTTAATACAGCTACTAACAGGACAGAGACTAAGAGAGGGGGGGGGGCTTACACACGCGCACACACACACACACACATGCTGAGCCTGTAAAAGGTCTTTCTGTGTTCCTATACAGCAGGCTGAAATCTTTAGGTTTTATAACCATCTTCAGTTTAAGAATTATATTTGAGGTTTCTGGAAGGTTCCTGTCTTTGATTCCCTTGTCCTATCCTACTGTTAGGGTTATAAAAGCAGTGTATGTGTGAGTGTGTGTGTGTGGCAGAAACAGTGTGTTCTTTCAAGTCTTCTGTGCTTAGCAGCAGTTAATGAGATCAGGGTGAGTGTTACCTGTGAAGAGACCTTT
Organism: Labroides dimidiatus; assembly: GCA_030710495.1. NCBI lineage: Eukaryota > Metazoa > Chordata > Actinopteri > Labriformes > Labridae > Labroides > Labroides dimidiatus. The sequence goes on from CM061148.1 coordinate 15,144,040, forward strand.
GATGAAATATGTTCAGAAAGAGAGGGTGGAGGGGTTTGCAGAGAATGAGATGGGAGGAGAGAGCATGCAGGCAGGGTGGGTCAGGGGATGGGGGCGGGGGGTTGATATATAGAGATGGCTTGGAGAAAATAGAGAGGATATAGAGGGGATAACGGTGAAAAAGAGAGGGGAGCAGGCCTGGGAAGAGCGAGGGGATGTGACAGAGAGCAGAAGGGGAGACATTCATTTTTAATCGAGAGGAAAAGTCAGCTTCACCGCAAAGAGAAAGGCGGATAAATGACGCCCGCGCACACCCACAGAACCATGCTGCAGACACATCTATGAACACAACATGTTCAAATAAGCCCTGAGCAAACATGCAGCCTCAGACAGTTAATAGCAAAAACATATTTAGTCCTCGTAGCTTTGTTTATTTGACTGGAGTGCACTGAATTTTTATAAAGCCCATGAGGGAATATTTGGATTATAGTTTTTTCTTCATCATAATCAGACTCAAATCCTCCTTTTAAACTCTAATACTTTAATTCTAATTACTCCACACAGGCTTCAGTGAGCTAAAGACTGGGAGGCTCTTTATCCCCCGGGAGAGAAGAAGGGAGAGACTGAAGGAGACAAAGGCAGACAGACAGCACCAGAAAACAGCGGGAAAAGAGAGACACTGTGTAAAAAAAAACGGGGAGTTGAAAGGGAAAAGAGGAACTAAACGAGAAACAGTACAGACTTGCTTAACTCTAAATGACATCCGCTGAGTTTAAGCAACTGAGAGGCACATTTCATTTCATGAGGTGCATAGCAGCAAAACTGGAGGCCTCTTAAAAATCAGCATGTTGGGCTGGGGTGGAAAACAATAAAAGAAGCTCGCATTTACAGTCTCTGCTTAACGAAAATACCCTGTAGTGCTCAGACATACAAGTGACATATTAATGATACCTGCTGGAAAACAGATATTCGCATCAGTTTGAATATGATTCATTTCCATTCATTCATCATTTATATTCTACAGCTTATCCTGTTCAGGATTGCAGGTGGCTTGAGCCCAGACGAGAGGCGGGGTACACCCTGGACTGATTCAGATCAGTCAATCACAGGGCTGACACACAGAGACAGACAATCTTTCACACCTACGGGCAATTTAGAATCACCAATTAACCTGATGAGCATGTTTTTGGACTGTGGGAGGAAGCTGGAGTACCCAGAGAGAGCAGGGAGAACATGCAGACTCCACACAGAAAGGCACACCAGACGAACCAGTTTTCAAACTGGTGACCTTCTTGCTGTGAGGCAGCAGGGCTATCCTTTGTGCTACCGTGCAGCCCTGTCTCATAAAATGAACAATTTCTCTCAAGTGAACCTTTATTTCAGTGATTTTTTTTTGGGGGGGGGCATTAGTTGCAACCAACGACAGCAGTCACTCAGTGTTGAATCTCATGAACCCTTCCTTGGCTAGTATATATGAACCGAGCAGGACATGGTGTGTACCATTTCTACAATACTGTGACACAGAAATGGAGGGTCAGCGTGGTGGAGAAGGGAGAGGATGTGTTGAGGATGGGGAAGGGGACAAAACAGAAGACAAGAACTTGTCACTTTTACGGTTTTTCTCAGTTGCTTTGGTGCATTTTTCACATCACAATTAACATTTGCACAACAGTTAGTGCACTGACAAGTCCCACTCTAAGCTTGATGTTTAACACAAAGACAGTAGTGCAGAGTGCAGACTGTTTAGTGCTGAATTACTGTCCAATATACACACCTGTTCTTCGCACAAAATGTTTGAATAATTGAATTTTACAATGGTTCTTCCAACATTTGGCTGCACCCCTTCAAGACAACCTCACAGAGGTGTGAGAGGGCCCCTTTTTGCTCCGCAACAAGAGGAAGCCATCTGTGCAATGGTGACCGCGAACAATGCCATAAGGTTGACAGAAATACAAAATTTTGAGCATTTTCAGGTAGCGTCACTGAGATCTAAGTTTTTTGTCTCATTGTTTTTTTTTTTTGTTTGTTTTCTATTTTCATTTGCATTTGCATTTTCAAGCAATTACAGATTAAACTATCATAATGACAAAATGAAAAATCCATTTGACTAACTTGTTCATAAACAATGGTGTCAGGACTTTTCATCTTGATGACAGCTACACTTTGATTGACACAAATACTTGCTTTTGAGGGATGAACTATCCATTTGAGCAAGTGACATGTTTTTTGCAGTTTATGCTAATTACTTTGAGAAATGCACTAACTGTTGTACAAATGTTAATAGGGATGTGAGAAATGCACCAAAGCGACTGAGAAAAACTGTAACTGAGTGTTTGGGGAACTGAATTCTGGGCACACAGAAATGTTTAATCATGGACAAACAGTTTTTGAGATCAGGGGATCGTATGTGGTGTGACATATTTTTAATCTCAGACAATTTCTAAAACACGCTCAGTCATGTTTTCATAATCCTCTGCTTCCTGATGTGCTTTATTACACAATAGTTTTTGTCTTGTATTGCTTTGTTTTGTTTGGTTTCTTAAACTAATGTTGCATTTTTATTTATTTTCAGGTGCCATTTAT